>CM062268.1:1371436-1939194 GCA_031216635.1 Dissostichus eleginoides
TATGTTAGCTTTGAGTTGACCATTTTTTTCTACCAGTTTCTTGCATGTCAACTGTTAGAGTTCCAAAGAGGTAAAATACTGAAATAACCCCCCCCCCCACACACACACACACACACACACACACACACACACAGTAAAGAGATTATGCATAAAGCCAGTGTGCTCTGTAAGCCTGTTGACTCACCCTTTGTGTGATCTGAACTCCTCTCTCCTCTCCTTCCTCTCTCTCCTTCGTCTCTCCTTCCTCTCTCCTTCCTCCGGTCTGGTGCTGCTCTGACCCCAGAGGTCCTCTGTGAATGGAGGGATGAAGAACAGGAGAACCAGAGAGTTTATGGTCTTCCTCCAGGAGAGGAGGTGAGGGAGTCCTGTGAACCCCCTGCAGAGGAGCTGAGAGGAAGAGAGACCTTCACTTCTCTCTCACTCTCTCCCAGAGATCTCTGGTCTTGTTTCACTCCCTCCTTCTTCCTTACTTCTTCTTCTGTTCTTCCCTCCTTCTCTCTTCTCTCGTTCATGTGAAGGTGTACAGAGCCATAAGGAGTGAGTGAGTCCCTCCCTCCCCCCTCCCCCCTCCCCCTCTGGTTGGTATTAACAGTGAAACGGCACTGCTCATTCACTGCCAGTGATCCCTGTCACAGAGAGAGAGCGGGTGATGAGGCACACCACAGAGGAGGTTGTAATTAGACACACACACACACACACACACACACACAAAAAACACTCAGTGGTGGACCGTGACAGAGTATGTTTAATCAGGTACTGTACTTAAGTACAACTTTGAGGTATTTGTTCAGTACCTATACATTTCTACATCTCAAGAGGAAATATTGTAATTGTTCATCCTTTTCATTTATTTGATACCTTCTTTGAAGATTCAGGTTATTCATACAGAATATAATAAACTAATAATTGGTTATATATTAGTATAGGTTAAGACAAACTCTATTGATCCCTAGGTGAGATTCAAAACCCAACATTTCACCTTATCAGTGATTTCATCCATATTATTATTATTCGCTGAAGAGAGTTGATCTTGGCACCTCTATGTCCAAAACAAAGTATTGATTTTGAATAAGGAATTGTTAAACAAGTATTGATATTTAATGAAATTGTGACCCCAAATCTTAATCTAATCTGATTGTGAGAAACCAAAGGATTCATATTGTGTAGATATTGTAAACATGTTAGATCCATGTTTTGTTGTGCTTTTCTTAGCTGCTGAGGGAAGCCCTTCAGTGCTGGATGTGGAGAAGAGGGGGGGGGGGTCAGTGCTGGATGTGGAGGAGAGAGGGGGTCAGTGCGATGTGGAGGAGAGAGGGGGGGGTCAGTGCTGGATGTGGACGAGAGAGGGGGGTTCAGTGCTGGATGTGGAGGAGAGAGGGGGGTCAGTGCTGGATGTGGACTCTCTCCCAGGAGGAGAGAGGGGGGTCAGTGCTGGATGTGGAGAAGAGGGGGGGTCAGTGCTGGATGTGGAGGAGAGAGGGGGGTCAGTGCTGGATGTGGAGAAGAGAGGGGGGGGGGGTCAGTGCTGGATGTGGATTCTCACAGCTGGAGGAGAGAGGGGGGATCAGTGCTGGATGTGGACTCTCACAGCTGGAGGAGAGAGGGGGGGTCAGTGCTGGATGTGGAGAAGAGAGGGGGGGGTCAGTGCTGGATGTGGACTCTCTCACAGCTGGGAAGAGAGAGGGGGGGGGGGGTCAGTGCTGGATGTGGAGAAGAGGGGGGGGGGGGTCAGTGCTGGATGTGGAGGAGAGAGGGGGGTCAGTGCTGGATGTGGAGAAGAGAGGGGGGGGGTCAGTGCTGGATGTGGACGAGAGAGGGGGTTCAGTGCTGGATGTGGAGGAGAGAGGGGGGGGTCAGTGCTGGATGTGGACTCTCTCCCAGCTGGAGGAGAGAGGGGGGTCAGTGCTGGATGTGGAGAAGAGGGGGGGGTCAGTGCTGGATGTGGAGGAGAGAGGGGGGGTCAGTGCTGGATGTGGAGAAGAGAGGGGGGGGGGGTCAGTGCTGGATGTGGATTCTCACAGCTGGAGGAGAGAGGGGGGATCAGTGCTGGATGTGGACTCTCACAGCTGGAGGAGAGAGGGGGGGTCAGTGCTGGATGTGGAGAAGAGGGGGGGGGGGGTCAGTGCTGGATGTGGACTCTCTCACAGCTGGAGAAGAGAGAGGGGGGGGGGGGGTCAGTGCTGGATGTGGAGAAGAGGGGGGGGGGTCAGTGCTGGATGTGGAGAAGAGGGGGGGGGGGTCAGTGCTGCTGGGCTCTGATTCATCAGAGTCAGACACTCAGAATGTAAGGAAGGCTCTCATTTATTAAACAGTGGGTGTTTGGTATTAAGTCAAATAAGTTCCAAAAGGAGTTATTCTGAATGTCCCAAATGAGAAATGTCCCAAATGAGAAATGTCCCAAATGAGAAATGAATGTTTGACATTTATTTTGAGACATTACTTTGTTGTTGTTTTATATGTTCAGACATACCATGTTGTTATTGGATAAAGTACAAGCCCGTACACACAAGAACACACACACTGTCAGGCCTTTATGTGCAACTTTAAAATGAATGGTGTCATTATATAATGTTTATTGAAATACTTTCAGCGTCTTTTCTTTTTGGTGTATTACCTGCTTCTCCAGCAGACAGGCGGCGGGGGGGCAGCGGTTTAAAGCCACCCAGTGGCGGCGCCAGAGATTTTCTTTTGGGGTGCTGTGGGGTAGCTTGACGTTTCATAGAGGGTGCTCAAACATGTAGGGTTTCCCATTAAGGTACCGGGCGCTACAGTGGAATGTTCTACTGCAACACTCCCCACACGCACACAATGAAGGCTCGATAATCAGCTCACAGCATATAGGTGTAAGCAGGGGTAAAGTGCTATTTTTTATAAGTGGGGGGTGGACCTAACCTCCTCTCGGGGGGTCCGGGGGCATGCTCCCCCGGGGAGATTTTTTTTTAAATATTGAAATTAAAAGCATCAATCTGGTGCACTTTGAGAGCAAAATTACGAGATCTATGGATACATCTCTCAACACCCATATGAAACAGAACTGTAAACAGATTTTCTATTTCTTTATGGATATTTTACAAATCATGCACTCCCCTTTTAAAACTGTATTCTTGTTTTACTGTCATATAGTATTTCATACCTGTTTTTCATTTATGCTCTTATTTTTTTATACTGATCATATAAACGTGTTCCTCAGAAATACTTATTTACATAAATTGTGACCAAACCGTTTGAGACCCACTGAGATAACTTAGACTAAAGTTAACTATCTAAACACTGAGAGAGTCCTTTACTTCACCTGAGCTGAGGTTATCTGAGACTCTCAGTCTGACAGGAGAGAGTTCTCCCTCCACCTTGTTGTTGAAAAAGCTCCTTATATCCGTTAGCATACCTAGCACCAGATGCTAACCACAACGATCTCCGGTACCAGTGCGCGCTCTCTCTCTCGCTCGCTCACGCACGCACACAAAATGGCTCGTGCCACACACACACAGAGCAGAGCTTGAATGAAACACAGAGACCCAGAAGTAGGCTACTTGTACTGTAGCATATTATTTTAGAATCAATCCTTTTTCAAATTATGAATTTCACACATAAAAAAAAAAAAGACATACATTTCTTGGGGGTGCTTAGGGGGTGCTATGGCTATCCTGGGGGTGCTTCAGAACCCCCTAGCGCCCCCCTGGCGCCGCCACTGAAGCCGCCACTGAAGCCGCCACTGAAGCCACCAATTAGGTAAAATGGTGTCTCTGACAAATGTTACATCAATTTAAAAATGGTTATGCTTGCCAGCCAGGCATGTGCACACATAGACATCAAAGTGGGCTTGAGCCCCTGCCCTTTTTCTTCCTCCAGAGAAAGTGCCCTTTTTTTCCCCTTTAATTTTTTTTAAATAAATGAATATATATCTACTGCTGTTTGCGTTTCCCTTTCCAAAAATATATTGATTGAATACAAAATAAAAAGATCAGGTCGGGAGATTAGACTGTGAAGTTCCGATGCTCTCTCTACCCCTCCCTCCCTCCCTCCAGTAGTCCAGCAGATATGTGAAATATCTGAAAGAATTGTGCTTTTGATGATAAAAACATGAACTTTGGCACACTGTTAGAACATGCCCTAAGGAAGATTTTTGGCTATAGGGCCATCGCATATTTGTCCATTGGTTGTTATTTGACCTGTAGCTTAGGATGTAGATAGGGTGGCCATCTGTCCGGTTTTAGGTCGGACAGTCCGATTTTCAATGTCTGTGCCCGTCTGCCGGCGCAGCCTTGAGCCGGACGCTCATTTGTCCTCCTTTTGAGGTCATCCCTATTTTATACTTTTAGGGTATAAAAAAAAAATAGACAATTATACAAAGAAATACAAAAAATAAGTTACGTGTAAGTATATATCCCCGTAAGACTTGTGGTCTTACAAATTATTGGCTGATTGCGATGTCAAATAAATATCTTGTATTTCATTGGTTAATAAACGTAAACAATTAGCCATGTGCTTCTTGACGTCACGTTCACGGCAGGGCACTGTGGCACAGAGTGACGTTAGCGCTAGCGGACTAGCTCATGAGCCAACTCCGCCTAGTTAGCGGTAGGTTAAACCGCAGAAATGCCGAAACGAAAGACTTCATTTAATCCTGAATGGTCGAAAGAGCATGGATTCCTCACAAAAAGCCGAAAGGACGACTTCCATGCTTTTTGCACGTTGTGTCGTTGCGATGTGGACGCAAGCAGCAAAGGAAAAGGTGCTGTCGACAGACATGCTAACACAGATAAGCACAAAAGCAACGATCAAAGCGCAGGTGCCTCTTCACTTTTATCGTTTTTCCGTGAAGCTTCATCGCCTCAAGATGACAAAATCTCCGCTGCAGAACTTTGTAAAGTTTATCATGCCGTCAAGCATCACCAGTCATACAGGAGTGTAGACTGTGGAATAAAAGTTGATCGCACAATCTACAACGACTCATCAATAGCAAAAGGGATGACCTGTGGAAAAACAAAAGCCAAAGCTTTGTGCGGAAATGTCCTAGCACCTACTCTGTCCAGACGCATGGGGATCACCTACTCTGTCCAGACGCATGGGGATCACCTACTCTGTCCAGACGCATGGGGATCACCTACTCTGTCCAGACGCATGGGGATCACCTACTCTGTCCAGACGCATGGGGATCACCTACTCTGTCCAGACGCATGGGGATCACCTACTCTGTCCAGACGCATGGGGATCACCTACTCTGTCCAGACGCATGGGGATCACCTACTCTGTCCAGACGCATGGGGATCACCTACTCTGTCCAGACGCATGGGGATCACCTACTCTGTCCAGACGCATGGGGATCACCTACTCTGTCCAGACGCATGGGGATCACCTACTCTGTCCAGACGCATGGGGATCACCTACTCTGTCCAGACGCATGGGGATCACCTACTCTGTCCAGACGCATGGGGATCACCTACTCTGTCCAGACGCATGGGGAGCACCTACTCTGTCCAGACGCATGGGGATTATATAAAAGAAAATGAACTGCATTATTCAGTGGCAAGTGATGCATCAAACAAAGGTACGATCAAGTGTTTCCCCATTGTACTGAGATATGTTCACTTTGAGGAGGGCGTGCAACATGCACTGTTGGATTTTTACAGTGATAGCAACGAAAAGTCAGAAGCTATAACAAATCAGCTGCTATCTAAACTGGAGATGTCTGGACTAGATGTGAAAAACATGTCAGCATATGCAGCAGACAACGCCAGCGTTAACTATGGAAAACACAACAGTGTTTATCAGAAACTGAAACTGGCTCAAAAAGACGTGCTCGCTGCAAACTGTGTAGCCCATATTCTGCACAATGCAACAAGATATGCAGCAAGCAACTTGGATATTGACATTGAAAATGTTGTGCTTAAGGTGTATAGCCATTTTAGCATCTCAGCTAGCAGAACGGCGCAGTTGAAGGAATTCTGCGAGTTTGTGGAAGTGGAGGAATGCAATCTGCTGCGGCACGTTGTCACGAGATGGTTGTCTCTGCTGCCATCTATTGACAGAATCCTGAAGTGTTGGAGACCCCTGAACAGCTACTTTCAGAGTCTAGGTGAGGAGGAATGCTCCAAGATTTTTTGGCTTTGCTGTGAACAACAAACTCAAGCAGCTAACTAACCCCTGATCTGGCATAGAAATGTGAGGCTGATTTTCTTGTTTTCTATGAAAGAGCCAAGAAATACGTGAGTGAAAGGTATGACTTCTCTGAGAACAGCTTTCATAGTAAAGTGTCAAAGCTTGGCCTCACAACTGCTGTGTCCTATGGAGAATACAGTGATGCAGTCCAAGCCTGCAGCCTGAAAGACATTGACATGGATGGACTCTATGAGGAATATGGCATGGTGGAAGCTATTCTCAGCTCTTCAGAAATGGAAGGATGCCACAGTGAGGAGCGGTATCTGAAACTGTTTTCCAAAGCAGAAGTCCCACTTGTGAATCTGAGGAAGGTCAGCGCCTACATCTTCTCCATCCCATGTAGCAATGTCCATACAGAACGTGTGTTCTCAATGATGACCTCAGCATGGAGAAATGAGAGAAATCGTCTGGATGTGGACAGTGGACAGGCAGAGCTGCAAATTTGTGTCAACTTCACATTTGAGTGCACAGACATGTGCACTCATGTCTGTGCACTCAAATGTGAAAACAAACAAAAAACTCTTGGAAGCAGCCAGGAAAGGGCAAAAGTATCGAAAATAGACATTCAACTTGTGGTTAGTACACTAGTCTTATTGTGTTTTGAGTGTGAAGGATTCAGTGAAGCCAGGATAAAAACTAAAAGATAATCCCAAAGTGTCCTCCTTTATGGTGTTATGGAAATGGCCACCCTAGATGTAGACGACCTAGGATCTTGATTCTGGTGGCTAATCCTACATTTTCAAGGATGAGGAATGCAGTGGTACTATTTACAACATGCTAAAATATAGCTAACTACATGTATCTGGTATTCAGGGAACAAAATAACAGTGGAACTATCAAATATTAACGGAACTATACATATTTTCCAGAATAACACAAGTTATATGAATATGAGTTGTGTCCAGACCTCATATGTTTATGTGTATAATATTTTAGAGACCGACCAATAGGCTACATTGATTTGGCCGATATATATAGCCAACTGATATATCGTTATATCAGTTAGTGTGCCTTATCAAATATTCTCCACAGCAAGACTCATCTGCACACATTCGATAGCACTAATAAAGGTAGGCCTATGTACACTTCCACACAAATTGCAAGTAGGGCTGGGCGATCAATTGATTTTAAATCGAAATTCGAATTAATTGGTTAGGAAGGTGTTAAAAAAGAATTATAATCTTGAAAATAGAGTTTCCCTTTAACTAGGGTAGCCTAAATACGCTAGCCTACAGCTCTCTCTCGGCTCTGGGCTCCCGCCCCCTGCCAAGGTGCGCCGGGCTTCGTTAAAAATATATATTCAACGTACAATACATTGTGTCATTAAAGCCAAAATAATTCCCTGCATAGCTAGCATAACTGCTACAACCATGGGGCAAATAAAGTCCGCGAGCTCAATGCTAACATATAATGGAAAATGCCATTGACATGCTAGCAGAAATTAGCATTTTCGAAAATTGAAAATATCTTGGATTTTACTTTTAGGCCATATCTCCCAGCACTTATTGAAAGTTAGCAAGCCTTTTTGAGTTGGCAGTGAAAATGTACTTTTTGACAAAATATTGGTCAAAACATAGGTAATTGGTGGGCGACACATTTGTATACTTTCAGCTGATCTGGACTAGACGGATGCAGTTACCTGTGCTCTCCCACTGGATCGTGGTGGCAGCTGAGATATGGTTAATTAAGCTTTTGGTGGAGTGGTGGTGCGAGAATTAGCACATACTGTTCTCAAGTGCATGAGGGACAATGGCCAAAGTATTCAAGGTAGTGGATCCTTATGAGCCAGACAAATCTATACAGTGCCTGGCCACAGACTGGAGCAAATGTGTTCTGTGTCAAGAAGACACAGATGAGATGCTGAAATGTCCATCTAATTCCGCACGTGGCACAGATGGTGCAGGATACCGGACCTTGGCTGAGCATAGCATTCGACAAGATCGTCTGCCTGCCAAACACACTGAAATTGTCACAACTGGATGAGGGTCAGGGCATTGAGGCAGCATTCTTGCTCCACAACGCCACGACACATGCAGACTGCAGTACAACAAAACAAAACTTCAGAGGGCTGAAAAGAGGAACATGTCCCACGAAGATGATCCAGACACCCACAAGTTCACCCGTAAGAGCAGTGGACATGAACATCATTCAACAGAGGTATGTTTCTTCTGTAGCAAACCTGCAGCAGGAGATGATTTGCACAGTGCAGCAACATTCCAACTTGACATTCGTGTGAGGCAGTGTGCCCTCAAATTACAGGACAAACCCCTCCTAGTCAAACTCAGTGCTGGAGACCTCATTGCACAAGAGGCTAAGTACCACACTAATTGCCTTATCTCTCTGTACAATAGATCAAGGGACAAGAAAGCACAAGAATCTAACGTAGACGATGTTAACCGGCATTGCATTTGCTGGACTTGTCTCCTATATTGAGGAAGTGCGCATGGACAATCCTCTTGTTTCACAAGTGTTCAAGCTAACAGACCTAGTGAATCTGTACAGTACCAGGCTGGAACAACTGGGAACGCATGTGGCAGGACTGAACACTCCTCCAAACTCAAGAACAGAATTCTTAGTTACTTCCCGGACATGGATGCTCACAAGCAAGGTCGTGATGTTGTCCTCATATGTAATGAGGATGTTGGTGCTGCATTGGGGAAAGCATGTGAGCACGATGCTGACAATGATGCAGTTCATCTAGCCAGAGCTGCTAACATAGTGAGGAAAGACATGTTCAAGATGAAGCAAGACTTCAGTGGCTCATTTGATGCCCACTGCCAGGAGGAATCAGTGCCAGTTTCACTATTGGCACTAGTTTCCATGGTGTTGTATGGGCCAAACATCACAGCCCAGACCAGCTCTGCTTTTATACCTCAACCAGCCCTCACCCTCTCACAGCTACTCCTGTACAACAGTTTGGTACGCCAGAGGGAGATTGCTACCACAAGTAGGCCTACCACTAGGCACAGCAAAGACCGGGAGACACCATTGCCCATCTACCTGGGCATCATGATCCATACAAAGACCCGCAAACGCCCTTGTGGACACCCTCTTTGACCTTGGACTGTGCATTTCATATGATCGGGTGCTGGACATCTCCACAGAACTTGGAAACAAGATATGTCATCACTACGAGGTGGAAAAAGCTGTCTGTCCTTCTCAACTCAAGGGTGGCCTGTTTACAACTGCCGCAGTAGACAATATTGACCACAATCTAAGTTCTACTAATGCACACGACTCGTTTCATGGAACTGGGATCTCTCTCTTCCAACATCCAAGCGACGCTTTCACTGGGGTCCCGCGGAATGTTGCTACCAATCTAGACAACACTCAGGGAGGTCCCAAGAGAAAGGCAGCTCAATTGCCATACACGTACACCAATGTGCCACCTGTTGCTCTGCTCAGACAGGATCCTCCTGTACCAAAGGTTGAAGGACCCAACAAAGCAGACTTTCAGCTGATGCCTCAAGCCATGCAGAAAGAGTACAGGTATGTTACATTTTACCAGTTTATATATAGCAATGCCAGTTAAACACAATGACTATTATCACACTAATGAAACTACTACCATCCTAATAAATGAATACAGCATCACTCTCTACACTTGTTTATTTCATAGGTGGCTCGAGCAGATGAAGACCGTGCTTGCCACTGACACCCTCCATGGGAATGAAACCATCTCGTGGGCTGCATACCACGCAAGCCTGCAACCACCAAATGCAATACCAGAGAGCAGTGTCACACTCTCTTCTCTACTTCCCCTCTTCTACGACCAGGCCAAATCTGTGGCCATGATTCGTCATTCCATGGATGTGGTAAGGCAGGCATTGGAGATTCTGAATCCTGGTCAGATACCAATCATCACTCTGGATCAACCTCTATACGCTGTGGCAAAACAAATCCAGTGGAGCTGGCCGGCAACTCACGGTGAAGATCATTTTATTGTGATGTTTGGTGGGTTTCACATTGAGATGGCAGCACTCAAGGTACTTGGCGACCTCCTGGGGGGTAGCAGGTGGACAGGAGCACTTGTACAAGCTGGAGTTGCTACTCCTGGGACAGCAGATTCCTTTCTGAAAGCCTCCCATGTGACACGTACCCGCCATGCTCATCAGGTCACAGCCAGCAGCCTATATCTTCTCCTGCAGAAGGCCTACACCGAGTACAGCAATGACCATGAGGAGGGAAATAATCTCAAGTCCCTGGAAGACTGGTGCAGTGAAAGAGCAGTGTCATGTCCCCAGTTCCACTTCTGGTTGATGATCTATGTGCGATCAATAAGAGAGGCTGACTTCCTACTCTATATAAATGCCCTGACCAAGATTGTGCCGTGGTTCTTTGCTCTGAGACACACCCACTATGCCAGATGGATACCAGTCCACTTGCGTGACATGATTGTGCTAAAAGAAAAACATCCTGATGTCCATGGGCAGTTTCTGAAAGGAAACTTTGCTGTGAAGAAGACGACACGCAGCTTCTCTGCTATTGCCATTGACCAGGCCCACGAGCAGAACAATGCCTCTGTGAAAGGTGATGGTGGTGCTGTAGGCCTGACAGAGAACCCTGCAGCTCTGCGACGCTGGATGGTGTCTGGCCCCGAGATGGCACGTGTGGTTGGGGAGTTTGAGGCCTCCACTGAGAAGAGAAAGGAGACTGACAACCGGCACCATGAGCAGACCAAACATGCACAGATGGCATTTGCACGAGATGTTAAAGCACTAACTGGTGCTATAGAAGACATGGGCAATCCATTCTGTGAAAAGAGCAGTGTAGATCTTCTTGTACTGGATACTAGAGACCTTGCAGATGCTGCAGTCATTGACACTCTGAACCAGATTGAGATACTTGGACAGGACCAGTATGACACCTATGTCAGTGAGCGCCTGGTCAAACAGACTTGTTGGGCTGTTTGGAGGACCTGATCTCTTTACAAGATAATGCATCCCACCCCACAGTACAGGTCATCATCCTTGATGGGGCTGCTGTTGTGAACATGCTACCACCTGGTACTGCTAAGACGTTTTTTGATTATGCGCAGAAAGTGTTCTCACCATACATCATGTCTCAGCTGGAGCGTGTCAGCAGAGTTGATGTCGTGTGGGATGAATATTTCCCCGAAAGTCTGAAGGCTGAAACACGCAGCAAGAGAGGGAAGGGAGTTCGTAGACGCGTTGAGCCATCCAGTGTCATTCCTGGAAACTGGCCAGAGTTCCTGCGCATTGAAGACAACAAGGCTGAACTGTTCTCGTCTGTACAGGGCCGTATCTCATTTCTGAGATTTCCCCTCCTCGACTCCTCGGTCCTCCGGTAGTGACCCGGAAATGAATTTCAGCGCGCCATGTTGAAGGACATCTAATTTCTCTAAATGCACTTCGAGGACCGAGGATCAAGCGTCGAGGAGGCTCTCTGGAGGAGCTATAATCGAGGATACACTGATGGTTCCTCCGTGGATGCATTTCCGGCAACAGAGATGTTTCAAAGAGTCGTGACGCACGGCCGGACTGATCTCAGCCAATGATAGCTCTGCATGCATCCCCTGGATATTATTTTAGTAACTGCTTTCATCGTGACGCGATGTTTCCAGAGAGAACAGCTGTGAGGTCCGTGCAGAAAGCAGAGCAGTGTGTATAATATATATCACTCAGTATAACAGGCCTACATTACTCTCTGTATGCTTTAGTTTAGTAGAGATCTACAAACAAAGAGTCCATATTTTTCTAAAACCTTTTAGTGCTTCACATAATAAAATACACAACGGCTGTATCCTGATATATAGCCTATTATATGCTTTAGGAGCTGTAGGTGTGTGTGGTACAGTGTGTGTGTGTGGTGTGTGTGTGTGTGTGTGTGTGTGTGTGTGCGTGCGTAGATGCAGCGGACAGACAGGTCTCAGTTGGTTTGGTGTCCTCTCTGCTTACTTTTAATACTTGTAAATAAAACTTTTGGCATGTAATTTATTTTCCTCATTGTAGCGACCAGAGAGGGGGGGGGGGGGATATATCCAGTCTCTGATAGTGTTACGTTATTATGAGAGTGCTCTCATACTTGTTTAATTCTGAAATTGTATATATTTATATAAATATATACATGTATATGTGTGTGTGTGTGTCCGCATCTGTCGCCTGTTATTGTCTCATTATACCGCACTGTGAATGAATTAAAGTAAATATATAAGTCGTCATGAACACATCTGTCCATCAGACAGAGTGCTGCTGTGCCTCCTGTCATCATTAATGGACGTCTCTTTAAAATGACCGCCCAGAGGAGAGGATTTCTCATTTCTCTAAACGCCTGCTGCTTCCCCTCCTATCTCCTCGGCCCCACTCCTCGGCTCCTCCGCTCGCATCTCCTGTGGGCGGGACTAAGACACGAGGAGGGGAAATCCCAGAAATGAGATACGGCCCATGTCTCCTGCACAGCGGTGCGGACATCGGCAGTCACTTCAGACAGACAGGTAGCAGCACCTCCCACTCTTTTCTTGTCTTGTTTGAAGGTGAGTGGTGATGAACAAATGACTAAGCTGCCAGTGCCTCGAGTTTACAGCTAATTAGAAATTAATTAAAAACAAGTAGGCCTAACTAAGGTAGGCTACTAGCTAATGGATAAGTTAGCTCAAGGTTTAGCTAAGACAATTTATCATGGGCATGCAGGCTAATGTTCTGTACTTAAGGGGAGACACTTAAAGCGAATACAGTAAAATGCGCTAATTTGCATGCAGTTACCAAGGCATTGCAGGTGAAAAGGATAAAACCAAAAACAAAATCAGTATTTTCCCCTGAAATCTTATGTTTAAATGCAGATTAGCTTTAAATCTATAGATGAATTCAGACATGGTAGTAAAACGAACACCATTTATATGTGTTCTTTGGAAGTTTTATTTCCATTAGAGTGAAAGAAAACATGGAAGCAAAATAGACCAAAATAACAAAATGTACAAGTACACGAAAAAACGATCTTTTTATAAACAGTAACTTCATCTTTTTGATTGTTGGCTGCTCATTTAATAACTATTAATTGTACTAGTTTGTTGTCTGCTCTTGTGCGTAGTGAATACTAAAGAAGACCATTGTCTCTGTTTTAGCTGATTATTTTGTAGAATTCTGTTGAGTATTAAACAATTGCGTGAGTGTGAGGGTATTCAAATAAATTGGTCAGTTAGTCAGAGATGTGCAACTATATTTAAGTTTTTGTTTTAAAACATTTTTTTATAAATGATTATGGGAAGTGCCCTTTTTCTCACTTGAGCTCCCGCCCCCCAAAATGTCTGTGCACGTCCCTGTTGCCAGGGTTAGACATTTGAATCCGTCCTCTCTGTCGAGTTTTGTAAAAAGTTGAGAATTCTGTTTTAAACGTTTAGACAGACCAGGCAAAGCAAGTTTATTTGTAGCGAACCCTTCAACAATGCAATACAAAGTGATGTACATGAGACAAGATATAAATGAGGCCATATAAAAAGACATGTAAATAGGATTTTAAAAGAGTTATTTAAAATAAAAGATGAAACAGAATAAGACACAAACATTAGAGTAAACAAGACACTAAGTAGTGGTTAATAAACTGTAAACCAGGTTTATGAGCTAGCTAGGAATCGTTTGCAATCTCATGTTTTCAGAGAGACCCAGTACCCAGGTTCTGTAAATCATTTTTGACATTTTAAGGCATCAGGTTCCAACACAGCTGGAGAATCAGGTTCTCCTCTGATGATCTTACACACCCACAGCTGGATGTGTAATCTTTTATAAATGAAACTTCAAAAAAGTAAACCAATAAGGCCGATTATTTCCCCTTATAGTGTGGTAAAGAGATTATTTGGTAAACGTTAGCTGACTGGACTTCCTGTGTGTCAGATGTTGGTGAGCACAGAGCTGCTCAGTATGGCAACAGTGAGGGTCCCCGGCAGGTCGTTGTCACGGCGATCGCCCTTGCCCCTCAGGTGAAGCGTCTGCTGGAAATGACCCTGCTCACCCGGCAGGGTCACCTGACCCAGGAAGGAGTCCATCAACACGTTGTGGTTGTAGATCTGAGGGACAGTGAGAGGAATCCATGAGACCACAACACTCACAGTTCCCTCCAGCTGTGCTTTACTGCATACTTCTACCCCACTACACTGTGTACAATTATTAGGCAAGTTGTATTTTTGAGGATTATTTTAATTATGGAACAAATACAGTGCTCTTGGTCAATCCAAAATGTTAATGAACCTCAAACCTGAATATACAATAAAGTCAAAGTGAGGTTTTTTTCTTAGGAGCACAATTATTATGCAACTAAAGGAAAAACGAAAATGTTCCCATTTGACTGGTTTATTTTCATGTGTTATAGTGACATTGGTAAACAAACAACTACAAAAATAAGGGTTTAGGTCAGTTGAGGAAGGGTTTGGGTCAGGTGAGGAAGGGTTTAGGTCAGATGAGGAAGGGTTTAGGTCAGATGAGGAAGGGTTTAGGTCAGGTGAGGAAGGGTTTAGGTCAGATGAGGAAGGGTTTAGGTCAGATGAGGAAGGGTTTAGGTCAGATGAGGAAGGGTTTAGGTCAGGTGAGGAAGGGTTTAGGTCAGATGAGGAAGGGTTTAGGTCAGATGAGGAAGGGTTTAGGTCAGGTGAGGAAGGGTTTAGGTCAGATGAGGAAGGGTTTAGGTCAGATGAGGAAGGGTTTAGGTCAGATGAGGAAGGGTTTAGTTCAGATGAGGAAGGGTTTAGGTCAGATAGGGTTTAGGTCAGGTGAGGAAGGGTTTAGGTCAGATGAGGAAGGGTTTAGGTAAGGTGAGGAAGGGTTTAGGTCAGATGAGGAAGGGTTTAGGTCAGATGAGGAAGGGTTTAGGTCAGTTGAGGAAGGGTTTGGGTCAGGTGAGGAAGGGTTTAGGTCAGATGAGGAAGGGTTTGGGTCAGGTGAGGAAGGGTTTAGGTCAGTTGAGGAAGGGTTTGGGTCAGGTGAGGAAGGGTTTGGGTCAGGTGAGGAAGGGTTTGGGTCAGGTGAGGAAGGGTTTAGGTCAGATGAGGAAGGGTTTAGGTCAGATGAGGAAGGGTTTAGGTCAGTTGAGGAAGGGTTTGGGTAAGGTGAGGAAGGGTTTGGGTCAGGTGAGGAAGGGTTTGGGTCAGGTGAGGAAGGGTTTAGGTCAGATGAGGAAGGGTTTAGGTCAGTTGAGGAAGGGTTTGGGTAAGGTGAGGAAGGGTTTGGGTCAGGTGAGGAAGGGTTTGGGTCAGGTGAGGAAGGGTTTAGGTCAGATGAGGAAGGGTTTAGGTCAGGTGAGGAAGATGATAACCTGAGCAATAACAGTTCATGGCGAGTACAGCGAATACAAGTTGTAACAAGCAGTAGCGCTGAGCAAAGTGACTAGAACGCAACCACACACTTATAAAAAACACTTATATAAAGTCAGGCAACACTAACCAGGCTTAGTGTGATTCTGTTTATTTGACCTTACTTTATTGAACATCCGTTCACTGTTATTGACCATTGTGTAGAGGCAGACAATTTCCTGTTGTTTTGTATTATTGCAGCTATCGGATGGAATCAATACATGGGCTACATGTGGCCATCACAAGTAAAATCATAACGAAAACTAAGCCGGTAAAATATGCCTGTAGAAAAAGGCTTATGCCACAATATGATAGCAACAAGTAGTCAAGATAGTCTGATTAGCTTCGGTTGCTATGCTAACATCACCTGTAGAATGCCAGAGAATCTTTCATAACAGCGTTGTGATGCCAAACAGCTTTCAGACTGAAACACATTCACTGATGGAGATGGGGGATATTTATCAGCTGCTTGTGTGACAGTCGGACAGTGAAGACTTTCCAGCGGCCGCTGCTGCGAGTTAACAGTAGAATAAACTCCGGTGGAAGAGCAGCGCTGCAGTGGTCGGTAATGCCGCTGAACCACATTAATAAACAATGCACCACGGCACTCTGGAGAAAGGTATAAGGTTGGAGAAGTAGTTCTTTAATTTAATCTGGCTTTGTATGATTAGAAACTACCGACGCAGTCCTCTATTGATGTTGTTGTGAGCGGTGTTGCGGAGAAAATCAGCGACGTAAAACTCTGTGGGTCATAAGAAGGCACGTAAACGGTTACGTCATGACGCAAACGATGACGCAATGAAGCAATAATTCACCTTTGAACCTGCATCTGTAACAATGAGTGGACCAAAGAAAAGAAAAGTCGACAATGTTAATGAGGAGTGGACAGCTAAATATTTTTTCACCGAAGTGCGATATAAGGCTGTATGTCTTAGTTTTCAAAGAATACAATATCAGCCGCCACTTTTCCACCATCTGCTACTGGCCCGGCCCGTCTGTCAAATTTTAAAACTCATAGTGGCCCCGAGCCAAAAAGTTTGCCCACCCCTGAACTAGCTCATCTTGAATAAAACCAGCCCATACCAGAACCCACCTCCACCTTGCTGTCAGAGTGGAAGTGGAGCTCTGGGCCCGGAACTGATCCAGCCACGGGCCCATCCATGTGGTCTGTCCAGAGTCACTCTCATCTCATCAGTCCAGAAAACCTTTAAAAAATCTGTCTTTCTATATATTTCTTGGCCCAGTCTTGATCTCATGTGTCTTGTTCAGTGGGGGTTTCAGCCTTCCTTCCCTATGCCATGTCTCTGAACACCTGAGAATTCTGGGCCCTCAGCTAGGTCACAGTTCTGGAGTATGACAGCACTGGAGGATAATGGCTTCCTGGTGGCTTCATGTTTGATTCTTCTCAGATCTTTGGCACTTCATTTGCGTCTTTTTGTCTCAATATGTTTCTTATGTTCCCTGTTGACTATTTGCAACAAAACCTTTGATGGTTCTGTGATCACCAATATCTTAGCAATTTCAACAGTGATGCATCCTTCTGAAAGACATTTAAAATGTTTGAGGAAAAGAAGCTGCCTAATATTTATACACACCTTCATGTAGGGTGTTGATCTCCTTAGGCCACACCCTCCCTCATTACAGAAATACTCATCACCTGATATCCTTAAATCCAATACGCATTCAAGTTCATACAGCTTGTAGGTGGAAAATATGCATAAACATGATAATATGGTCAACATACTCACTTGCCAAATAATTTTGCACACATTTCACATCTCAGAGGGAAATATTGCTCTTTTAACTACCCTACATTTGTCTGATAGCTTAAGTCACCTTTATATTATTAACAAAAGTATATATCAACTAATACATCTCAATGTTAGATAAGCTACATAAAGTTTATAAAGTAATTCAAATGAGTTCCCCCTTTACCAGCTGCAACAATAAACTGAGTTACACAGTGACATAGTGTTGCTGTAAAGTGGTATAGCTACTTTTACTTGAATAAAACATCTGAGAAAATCCTGTAAGCCTTACTTGGAGACCATCCATCACACACACACACACACACACACACACACACACACACACACACAGAGAGAGAGAGAGAGAGAGAGAGACGAACACAGACCAACCTCGATGCTGATTGGCTGGTTGGATTTCTTCCTGTAGAACAGCCCCTTGGTGTCGAAGTCTGGGCTGCGTGTGTCTTTATGGACCGGAGAGCGAACCTTCTCTCCTTCACACCGAATGATCACGTAAGGGTCAGATGCTGCAGACACACACACACACACACACACACACACACACACACACACACACACACACACACACACACACACACACACACACACACACACACACACACACACTTATCAGTTTCATAGACCTGAAAGCTTTGTTATGTGCTACTGTATGTAAGATAAGGGAGGCGTGTGGCGCAGTGGATAGAGCCTTGGTGTTGGGATCAGGGGTCACAGGTTCAAACCCCTCTGCAGTCAGCATGTCGTTGTGTCCCTGAGACACTTCACCCCAAATTGCTCCTGTGGGGATTGCCCACAGTATTGAGTATGTAAGTCGCTTTGGATAAAAGCGTCTAACAAGTAATGTAATAAGGAAATTATGTTATGTCTTGAGCTGATTTTTTATCTTATCTTTTTTTATACTGTGCAGACACTTAACTATCCATTGGACATGCATGGCAGCAGGAATACGAACATGTCCTTGTATTGATCATTGAAGTGTCTAATATTTTAATTAAGAATGAAATATATAAATACAGGTCCTGCATCTGGCTGCTCTACTTTCAGTCGTAATGTGCCGCTATGATCCAGTAACTGAACCTACAAAGCTGCAGTGCCATCTACTGGCACAATACAACAGTGCTGGACACAGTATGCACATACTCCAAGTGTCTCAAAAACACTCCATGCACCTGCAAAATATGATGTATTGTAATATTATTTCATAAAAAATGGCCAGAAGAAATCTGAAATATATTCAAAAATGTTTCAAAAGGTTAAAAACAATTCTATAGTTCTACAATTTTGAAAGAAAATCTATCCTCTTCTCCTCTCTGTCCTCCTCTCTGTCCTCTCTCTGTCCTCTCTCTGTCCTCCTCTCTGTCTTCCTCTCTGTCCTCCTCTCTGTCCTCCTCTCTGTCCTCCTCTCTGTCCTCCTCTCTGCGGCAGTGGTTCAATCTGTAGGGGATGGGACTTAGGACCAAAAAATACGGAGTGTGGACTGGTGCTGGAGAGGAGCCAGTTCACCTCCTGGGCCACTGCCGAAGTGCCCTTGAGCAAGGCACCTAACCCCCAACTGCTCACTGGCGCCGGCTAGACTGGCTGCCTCCACTCTGACCTCTCAACTGCATGTGCATGTGTGTGTATTTGTATATGTATGTGCATGTTGTAAAAAGTGTGTACTGTGTGTACTGTATTACCTGTATAAAAACGCATGTGTGTGTAAGACAGAGTGGAAACTGAATTTCCCCCACGGGGGATTAATAAAGGTCCATCTTCTTGTCCTCTCTCTGTCCTCTCACTACTCGGAGGGTTCTTCAGTCTCCCCAAGCTCTCTGGTTGGCTGACACACTGTGTGAGTCCAGAACCATCCTAAGGGCTGCTGAGAGGAAATGGTGGAAATCCAAACACCTTGATGACCTCCGTTCCGATCAAGCTCTCCTGTCCTCTTTCCCACACTACACCTCTCCTCCACTGGCTGCCAGTAGCTGCAAGAATCATCTTCAAGACCCTGATGCTGGCCCACCGAGCTGTGAAGGGAACAGCTCCTTCCTACATCCAGGCATTGGTTAAACCACACACTCCAGCACGTGCACTTCGCTCTGCGTCAGCCAATCAGCTTGCTACTCCATGACTGTGAGTGGGACCCAGGTCCCCCTCAAAAACACGCCTGTTTGCTATCCTGGCTCCTAAATGGTGGAATGAACCCATTGACATCAGGACAGCAGAAACTCTGCATATCTTCCGTCGCAAACTGAAAACGCATCTATTTCGACTGTAACTTGGCAACTAAGTCATTGTTGAGGGAAAAAACAAACATAAAAACACAAAGCCGTTGTTGACTTAATTTAGGCCTTGTATCTGATTCACCAGCTCTTACTATGGTATGATTTAGTTTGAAGTGAATATATCTGCACTTTCCTTGTTGTTCGGAGTTTGATTCTTTATGGTTTTTGCATTTATTGTAAGTCGCTTTGGATAAAAGCGTCAGCTCAATGAAATGTAATATGAGTAATATGTAATATATGCGTAGAATGTGTGACTAATGTCAGGGAAATAGGATAAAACTGGCAGAAAAATATGTGAACATTGTTGAAAAATCGTCCAAAAAAGAAATGCGAGAAAAAGAGGTGAAAGATGTTGATGGTTTTAAAGTAAACACATTTTCTGTTGAACCTCAGGGTAATTATTGAGTCATGACAAAAGTAAACACCTACCTCCATCAGAGTCTTGTCCTGCGATTCCAGTGGCCTGCAGGATGTGGACCTGAGTGACCAGAGAGGGGTACCCACACAGCCCGGACCAGCAGGTCTGGGGGGGCTCGTGTAGAGTCAACTCTCTACAGGTGGGACACACACACACACACACACACACACACACACACACACACACACACACACAGAGAAAGACAGAAAAAAACAAATACAAAAATGAAAACTACTTTGCCGTTCTGCTGAACAACAAACACTGAAACAGTCACATCTAAAAGGGCAAAAGCTGTCTTCAACCTGAAGCCAGAGGTTCCTACCTGCAGTCGGACGGCACGTCGGTGAAGATGCGCAGCAGGAAGTCTCCCTCCAGCCCGGGGTCGAAGGTGGTGGGTATGATGACGTAGCGGCCCTCTTTCAGGTCGATGCGTATGAACACAGACCTGGAGTTAATGAAGGCACTGCCTCCAACCTTCTGCTGGGTCACATGCATACGGTAGGTCCTGTTCAGCTCCACCTGAACACACAGTCCAGAGCACACACACTTTGATAAAGGCTTAGCAGTATTTGGGTTAAGTATTGTATTCAAACTGGCAGATGGGGTTGAGCCATACACTGTATTCTAGGGATGTTAAGATTCACCGATTCGCATCGGTGCAACGGCATAAACGTTCAAAATATGAGTGCACCGGTTGAAAGAGTGCACATCGGCTACAGTTTGGGATGAACTCGCGATGCATCGATTGTAGCGTCTTTGCATCACTAAAAAAATTCATTCATATAATATCCTCTCATCCTGTCAGCACTCAGCAGAGACGATCTTTGCTTCGCACTACGGAGGCCGAGAGCCGCGTCACAGTTATCAACAACATGGAAGTCGAGGAGAAAGAGAAACACAACGCACCGAAAAATACCTACAAATCAAACGTTTGGCAACACTTCGGATTTTTCAAGAAAGACGGACAACTTCACAAATCGCAAGCAAATTGTAAACGATGCCGTGCCGCTTTAAAATACACAAGAAGTACGAGGAACTTAGCGACGCACATAAAGAGGCGACATGGGGTCTGCGGCTGAAAAGAGAAACCTGAAAGTTAGACATATGAGTTCAATCACTCAGTGAGGTGTTCTGTCAGAGAGAGTGGAGTTTAGTTTACAGCAGCGTGACTGCCAATAATAGTTTAAATGTCTTCCTCACAATTGTAAGCAGTTATGAAAGACCTGTTTGTGAAAGATCCAAGTGTTTGGTTTTTTTAAGGTAAAAAAGAAACAGCATGATGGGATGTGCAGTACTAGTAGAGAGAACCAAATATGTGAAGCACTATTTGTTAATTTATGATTTGCTGCATATGAGGAATAAAACAAAATCCTCTGTCGTACCATATTGAATTGTATCATTATTTTGCATCGTGTTGAATCGCATCGTATCGCCCTGAATCGCATAATGTTGAATCAAATCGTATCGAACTGTATCGCAACAGGGGTGAATCGTATCGCATCGCCTGGTGTTTCAAATGTATCGTTAATGTATCGTATCGTTGGCAACGTATCGAGATGCGCATCGCATCGGCCTCAGTGATGGAGATGCACATAGAATAGATTGTATTCATAATGGACGACACAAGCTTCACAGTGACGCCACCCACCAGTCATGGCAACTGATATCATTAAAACAGGTGGGTAAAAAATAACCCCACAGTTGTCATAAATATCATTTTGCTATAGAGACCGAACAAGGCTGCAGCATGTTAGCATTTTTATTTCTGCTGTTCAGTTATTTTAATAGGGGGGTCCTTGGATGAACGTCAATCTTTGACACACACTGTGAGCTTCATTGCTCAACCCCGAGGTGCTGCTGGGATTGACCCCACCTTGCTCAACTATGATTGGCTGTGTGCCTCATCAGACCTTAAATCCAACCAACTGACAAACAAACCAACATTTTAAACTTTGCAGCAGCTTGCCTGCCAAAAAGGGTAAAATAAGAATTTGGAAAATATATCACATATAGGTCAAACCAAGAAAATTACTCCTTAAGTACATTTTCCCAAAGAAGTTTTCTTTCATATAGGTATTTGTATGTCAAGTGTTTAGTTTATGTCATTCAATACAACAGCCATGCAATTAAACCCCGCCCCCAAAAGTCATAATATTCAGTTTAGTCCTGGAGGATTTTGAGATGACACACACCCACACACACACACACACACACACACACACACACACACACACACACACACACACACACACACACACACACACACACACACACACACACACACACACACACACACACACACACACACACACACACACACACCCTCAAAGTGCACCCTGTAGGGAGTAAAACTCTAACACAGAAAAGACCTGTCTATGCTGCCCCAGAACGCCTCGTTGGGGATTTCTCTTTTTCCATTTTTTTCCCCGAGTATAGTGACATAACGCCGCGGAGCTCCTCACACACACACTCACTCAGCCTTATCTTTTCTCAGCCGCGGTGCTGCACGGAGCTCCGTACACACACACACACACACACACACACACACACACACACACACACACACACACACACACACACACACACACACACACACACACACACACACACACACACACACACACACCCTGTGTAATTCGAAGCCGATGGCCATGTTTTCTCCGCGGCCCTCTCTCAGCGTGGCTCTGCGGTCTTTCTGCTGCAGACAGATCAGCACCTCGTCCTCCGGCTTCTTCACGTCAAACACATACTGCACCACAGAGAACAGACACACATAGAGTTCATCTATTTCAGAGTCTCACTAACACAATGCACACAGTCGTGCATAATACCAAATCTGAGAACAGATTAACTGATAACAGGGAATAACACCTGTGGGTTCTGGAGGAAGGAGTGCTTGTTGTTGGTGCAGCCCCCCGCTCGGTTGATGAGCGGTTCGTCATGGCAGCGCCAGGAGCCCCGGATCACAGCCTCCTCCCAGGTCTTATGCAGACTCAGGTAGGACGTGTTGATGAGACGACACAGTATCAGGTCTGTGAAGTTAGCTATAAAGTCATCAAATGTCATCCTGAAGGAGGGGACAGAGTGAAGGGGGGGTAAGAATGTATTATTTATTTTTAGTAACATTCAAATCAAATCAAATCAAGTTTTATTTATAAAGCACATTTAAAAGCGATTTTTGGTCGAGCCAAAGTGCTGTACATGTAATAAAAACACATTACTACAATCACAATAAAAGACAATAAATTACAACAGATAAATAAAAAACACAGGGAATAGTCAGGAGTCGTGCTCCGCTCTGACTAGAAGGCCAGGGAGAAGAAGTGTGTCTTTAGTGAGGATTTAAAAACCCCTAGGGTCTGGGCCGACCTCACATGGAGGGGCAGAGTGTTCCAGAGCCTGGGGCCAGCTGCTGTGAAGGCTCGGTGACCTCGGGTTTTGAGCCTGGTCTTGGGCACTACCAGCAGCAGCTGGTCATCAGACCACATTAATTTACTGTGTTATCAGCCAGGAATTTATGATCAAATATATTTAGAAAAGAACATGTGAAATGACCTAAGTATTTTTCTATAACAGATGAACATATTGTAAGCCTATGCCTGTGTGTGCCAGCAGGGGGCAGTGTAAACTCACCAGAACTCTCCATCGTCCTGCACAGTGACGCCGATCTTCTCCCTCTCACTATTACTCACCTTCTTCCACTCTTCAGAGCTGCAAACACACACAAAAAAGCTTTATTTCTACTCTTATAACATAATACGGAAATTAAACCAATATGTGTAGAGTATTTTCACTGGGCAGAATGAAAGGGTCAGACAGTTTGTCGTCCAATAACAAGTTCAAACCGTAGGTTTTGAATCCTAAATGGTTTACAAATGTGGAGAAAATACGTGTTTTTACCTGTCGCTCCAGGGTCCATTCCACTCTTTCTCTCCCCAGGGGTTTCTCATGCGGATCATGGTGAGTTTGTCTGACCTGAAGTAGGCCATAAGGCCGTGGCCCAGCCTCACCCTGCGCACATCTGTCACAGCGTAGGCGTGGCCCTTCACCAGGCCGCAGGACAGCTTGGCCTCCATGTCCGCTGCAGTAGTTGCCTGGAACAACAGTCAGTTAATCCTTCCTAAATCAATGTATTCCCTCTTTCAGCCAGCGTGTGTTTGTGCGCTCCTCACCTTGATGGAGCAGCTGATGAGGCCTCCTCTGTCATGGACCTTCAGGACTCTCTCAAACAGCTCGCTGCGCTTCTCTTCATCTTCTTTAAACCCGTTCTCCGTCAAGTCCATCGGCTCAGACACCCCGCCGGTAAAATCCACCAGAGCGTCAGCTGTGTTGCCCCCATCAAGCGCCTCATAGCACCCACACATCCTTAATGACACACACAAGCTTAACACTTACACACACAACTTTTAATAATGCATAGTATTCATGCTGATTCTATCATGTTTCTCCAACCAAATACACAAAATAGTTTTCTTAGTCAAAAAAACATCATACATTTAGAAAATAGTCTCTTTAAACCTAATCCATAACACACACTCCACATCAAGTGTTTGTCACAACAATTTCCTTCGGGATAAATAAAGTCTTATCTTATCTTATCTTGTCTACTGCTTTGAAATCAAAACTGCTCCACCAGCTGAACATTTGCTCAAAGAAGGTTGTCAACCCTGTGAAAGACTCGATGAGTCAGCATACCATAATAACCTAGGGAGTCTGTCCAACATCACCTCTGACCCAAACCATGTTCTGAACAGTGAATATAAATTGTTGCAATGTAATCAGAGATGCAGGGTCCCGTGTCATGCTTTTCCGGTTATTACCCGTCCCCTTGTGTTATGTAGCTTTTTCTGCATGTAAACGGTCTGCAAAGTCACAAACCCTCAAAGTGCACCCTGTAGGGAGTAAAACTCTAACACAGAAAAGACCTGTCTATGCTGCCCCAGAACGCCTCGTTGGGGATTTCTCTTTTTCCATTTTTTTTCCCGAGTATAGTGACATAACGCCGCGGAGCTCCTCACACACACACACTCACTCAGCCTTATCTTTTCTCAGCCGCGGTGCTGCACGGGGCTCCGTACACACACACACACACACACACACACACACACACACACACACACACACACACACACACACACACACACACACACACACACACACACACACTCGGAGCTCAGGCTGTGAGTGTGTGTGGGTGCTCAGGCTGAGCTCCGCGGTGTCTCGCTGTCTCGCAGACCCCACGCAGCAACCAGGAAACGACACCAGTAATCCAGCTCACACTGTCCGCTCCTCGAGCCTCAAAGGGCGGAGCAGCGAGCCCCGCAACATCCCGCCAACACGGCACCCAGACCCCACGCAGCATTCTCATCTGTTTGTCATTACTGGTGTCATTTTCTGGTTGCTAACAAACGCCATTGAAACACATAAAGACTGATGTCCAGCTGTAATGGTGTTGGACTCATCAGAACAGAGTGGGCGAGCTGACCAATCAGAGCACAGTGGGCTCATAGGGAAGGGGGGGGGCAGGAGCTCCAACAAGCCGTGTAGGACAAAGAGTGAATACACATACTATACAGAGATGCTGTATGAGAAACCAATGTGAGTTTGGAACATTGAACAATATAAATCTATTCTCGTAGACCTCAACAATGGAATTATGATCAGTAGAAATGGCCATGACATGGGACCTTTAAATCCCAGATCAAATTTACGATAAAGGGTCTTGACCCTTGAGTTTCTCTCAGTTATTGTGATGTTATGTTAAATGTTAGTTTTTCTTGTATTGTGTCTTACCATCTGTCCTTGTTAATGTTGTAAATGGAGCTGCTGTGACGAAGGCCTGTTCGCAAAAGGCCTGTTCCTTGATTCCAGCGCCCTTGCTCAGACACTTTCCATTCTGAAAGTCAGCCTTCATTTCAATCTCAACTGCACATTTGTAACGTTTTGTGAGGGTATTGAGACAAAATCTGACCAGACACACAACCTGGTTATACTCTACACATAACAGTATATATTTATTCAATCCTTTCTATATTACAATTTATTTATTTTATCACTATTACACTACAACAGTATGATATTTTATATATTTTTAATACAAATTGTAGTTTATTCCTACTGTGATGGAAACTTCTGAAACAATGGAGACAGGACTCAGAGAGACACGGGGAGAGCTGAAACTTTAATGGCAAACACTGAAGGTTTTTTGGAGCTTCGGCTGGAGGATTCACAAACAGGTGCTGAGACACGAGTTGACACAGCGTTTGCCAAACCTATTCTGAACATCTCTACCCTAGACCTATGTATTTAGTTCTGAGAGAATAATCAACATTGTGCATAACAAGATAAAGCACTATAACCTCTATCAGCTGACGCCAACAGGCAGGAACAGGGAGACAAAACACTGAGAGCACAGCACCAAAGGTTGCAGGCCTGTGACAATGAGGGCAGTCACAAACTGATAAACTGGGTCAAAGGTATGGGCCTAGGAAAATACTTCCCCAACACCTACAGCTGATTTATGTATTGTTATGTCTTTGATTTGAATGGTTGTGACTTGCTGAAGTCTTACTTGGCGTAGGCCTTCTCCACCAGCGCGCTCCAGAACTCCTTGCTGTCGTTGGAGTGACAGTACACCAGTTCTCCGCTCACCGTGGGCAGCCGGTCGTCGATCACCACGTCCACCCACTCACCGAACCGCCAGAACCGGAAGTGGAAGATCCCGGCGTAGGACTCCGGTTTCTCCTCCTCCCACTCCTGGTCCTTCCAGTCAGGGATCACCTAAGAAGAAGCAGAGAGAACACGTGGTCAACGTCTTGTCAAAGCTCAGGTTTTACAGTTTGGATCCAATTATATCCACTCCTGTACTTGACAACACATGGTGGCTGGACTTGAGAAGACTGAGAGTGTTACAGTGTTGGTGTCTTTGTTTCAATACATTAGTGTAGTGGATAAGATGTGACATTTTATACATGATCAGTCTACAAAATGCTGATTGAGGTCTATTCTTGGAATAAAAAAGTAAATGACATAATTAAATCTAATATTTTGTTCAGATATTATGCCATAACAACAAAAGTTACATTACATCGCTTAGTGAGCTTTTTTCCGCGAGAACGTCCTCAGACACCCAGTCTGTAACACTGCAAATACAAAAGCTTTCATCAGAGGGCCATAGGCTCCATCGCCGTAGTGTAACCTCAGTCTGTGACAGATAGAGACTTAACAGAAATGTATTCAGAAAGAAAATCTTAGGGATTATTGTTTTATATTCACCTCAAGACAGGGACGTGCACAGACATTTGGAGGGGCTATTGCTCTAACATAAGACCTTTTGAAAATTGTAACTTGTTTTTAATGTAAAAGAAACCAAACGATTATTAGCCTACATCAACTAAATTGAACAGTAATTCACATCTCATAACAAAATAAGCTAAGGCGACTACTTGCATTCGGTGACTTGATTTTAAAAATGAAAACCAGGGACATTTTTTGTTTTGCGGTCCATATCTCATTAAAATATCTAATGTTAGTAACTATTAAAGACAAAATGGGGACAATTCTGTTCTAATGTAGTTTGACCAGACCATTGTAACTGCTGTGCAGTCCAGACATAGGCTACTGATAAAATAGGGCCTCTAACTAATTACCTTAAATAAACTCATTAATTAATGTAACCAGTTCAATACGCATTATTCTTATTCTTATCATTCTTTATGAGCACAGTAACGGTAAGGTATCTAATTACTTATTTATTTAGTATTCCATAACTTAATAACAGAGATGGTCAAACTAAAGTAGAGACATGGCAGAAATCCTACAATGAAGCGGGACATTGAACTGTTCACCCGTGAGAGGGCGATCAAGAAAAGAGAGCGAGCGGCCCCGTTGAGGGAGTTTACAGATGAAAAGACACAGAAAGACAGAAGCACAATAATAACAAGTAGCCTAGGCTGTATTTAGGTGTTTTTTTGTAAATAACCGACGGTATCAAGAGGAAGTAAAGTCCCCTGGTTTGTCCCTTATACCCTAACTGCCATGAACTAAAAAAAAACTCAAAATCAGGTTTCCAAAATCCGACACTGGGGTGGTTTTAACGCACCGGCAGATGACAGCGCTGACAAAGTGTGTTTCCCGCAGCGAGACGCTACAATACTAATTGTGGGCTTATCATGTTGATTCGGACACAAAAGAAAAAAGAAAAACAAACTCTCGCTCTCTCCAGAGGGGCAGGTCAGCCAAAAAGGCCAAACGGGCCGTTGCACGCGCAACATTAGCCCGTACCTCTGCACGTCCGGGTGTTACCGAATAAAATGTGGGACGAACAACTGGTGATATTCTATAACGGTAGGCAGATGTACAGTGGCGGCGCCAGGGTATGGCTGGGGTAGGCTACAGCCATACCAAGAAATGGCTTAGCCCTACCATGAAAAATTATGTTAAAGTAAGCAAAAAAAAGTCCGCCAACTCGCGCGGAGTAAATTGCACAGACAGCAGTTAGTAAGATTGATTTCAGTAGCCACTTGTCTGGAAATACCGAAGACTAGAAACGGTTTTGAAAACTTTTGTCACGTAGTGATCATCTTCTCAATAAAACATCTTTGATAATATCTTCTGGCCAATCAGAATCACGATAACGGCGTGGTGTTGTTGCAGGAAGCCCCGACGGAGAATACTTTTGCGGTAGTACATCTCTATATACATCGATACAACATTACGTGTTGATAGAAATCAACACGTAATGAAATAAGACCCCACGGTTTGATGATTGATAGGTGTGTGGGCTGTCTTTCATTTTGACACACAGAACAATGGGGGCTATCCACCCTTATCCACAATGTAAAGTAATTCACACAGCCTCTCTCCTCTTCTCTCTGTGAGGAGTAGCAGGTTCAGCTTTCAGAACAAAGTAACACAAAACAAAAATGGCATTCATTTTTTTAAATGTGTAGTAATAGATTTATTTATTTTTCTTCTCAAGAGAGTACCAGAATGTGTATTTTATGTTAGTATTTCAAAAAATCTCCTGGGGGAGAATCCCCCAAGACCCCCCTGCAGGGGTTGGGTTTTCAGCATGTCAACTCTTTCACCTGTGGGGAAATTGCAGGATTGGCTCCAGGTCGCCCTTTTTATTTACTACAAGACAAATGTGCCTTTTTATTTCATACAGTTCAATTTGGATTGAGACAGGGAAATAATCTAAACCTCACGCGTGGCGTTTCACTGTCAATGGGGGCGATATAGCGTGTATGTAATTACATTGCAAATACTGACTTGAGCCCCACCACTGTATGGGTTAGCCCTACCATAGATTACCCAACAAAAATACTCTGGAGCCGCCACTGCAGATGTATCAGGGGCGTGGCCTTTGTCGAATAACCAGGAAATACACATTTCGATCGCTTCTTCTGTCGTTTACATTCATCTTTTGGTATATTTGGCTGGATAGGAACACTTTGATGCACATTCAGTACCAGTGTGTGAGGTTGTGGTTGCGATGCCGATATCCGGACGCGTACAGCGAGGACTACAAAAAGACACATGAGGTTACTGGGTATGTGTGTTCAAAACATTGCAAGCTTGAATAAATCCATCCATCCATCCATCCATCTTCTCCCGCTTATCCGTGGTCGGGTTGCGGGGGTAGCAGTTCCAGCAGAGAGCCCCAAACTTTCTTTTCCCTGGCCACATCGACCAGCTCTGACTGGGGGATCCCAAGGCGCTCCCAGGCCAGCGAAGAGATATAATCCCTCCACCTGGTCCTAGGTCTACCCCTTGGTCTCTTCCCAGCTGGACGTGCCTGGAACACCTCCCTAGGGAGGCGCCCAGGTGGCATCCTTACTAGGTGCCCGAACCACCTCAACTGGCTCCTTTCGACGCGAAGGAGGAGCGGTTCAACTCCGAGTCCCTCCCGGATGACTGAACTTCTCACCTTATCCCTAAGGGAGACGCCAGCCACCCTGCGGAGAAAACCCATCTCGGCCGCTTGTATCCGCGATCTCGTTCTTTCGGTCATGACCCATCCTTCATGACCATAGGTGAGGGTAGGAACGAAAATGGCCCGGTAGACAGAGAGCTTTGCCTTCTGGCTCAGCTCTCTTTTCGTCAGAACGGTGCGGTAAAGCGACTGCAGTACCGCTCCCGCTGCTCCGATTCTCCGGCCCATCTCACGCTCCATTGTTCCCTCACTCGAGAACAAGACCCCGAGATACTTGAACTCCTTCACTTGGGGTAAGGACTCATTCCCTACTTGGAGTGGACAGTCCATCGGTTTCCTGCTGAGAACCATGGCCTCAGATTTGGAAGTGCTGATCCTCATCCCAGCCGCTTCACACTCGGTTGCGAACCAATCCAGTGAGTGCTGAAGGTCGCAGACCGATGAAGCCATTAGAACCACATCATCTGCAAAAAGCAGTGGTGCAATCCTTAGTCCACTGAACTGCAGACCCCCCCCCCCACGACTACGCCTCGAAATCCTATCCATGTATATTACAAACAGGATTGGTGACAAAGCGCAGCCCTGGCGGAGGCCAACCCTCACTGGAAATGGGTCCGACTTACTGCCGAGGACCCGGACACAGCTCTCGCTTTGGGAGTACAGAGATTGGATGGCCCTGAGTAGAGACCCCCTCACCCCATACTCCTGCAGCACCTCCCACAGTAACTCCCTGGGAACTCGGTCATACGCCTTCTCCAAGTCTACAAAACACATGTAGACCGGATAAGCATACTCCCAGGCCCCCTCCAGGATCCTTGCGAGAGTAAAAAGCTGATCCGTCGTTCCACGACCAGGACGGAATCCGCATTGTTCCTCCTCAATCTGAGGTTCGACAATCGGCCTGACCCTCCTTTCAAGTACCTTAGAGTAAACTTTCCCGGGGAGGCTGAGTAGTGTGATGCCTCTGTAATTGGCACACACCCTCAGATCCCCCTTTTTGAAAAGGGGAACCACCACCCCGGTCTGCCACTCCTTCGGTACTGTTTCCGACTTCCACGCAACGTTGATGAGACGTGTCAACCATGACAGTCCCTCAACACCCAGAGCCTTCAGCATTTCTGGGCGGATCTCATCCATCCCCGGGGCTTTGCCACTGTGGAGTTGTTTGACGACCTCAGTGACCTCCCCCCGGGAGATTGGTGTTGATCCTTCGTCATACTCCAGCTCTGCCTCTAACATAGAGGGCGGAGTTGTCGGGTTCAGGAGTTCCTCAAAGTGTTCCTTCCAACGCCCTAACACTCCATCAGTTGAGGTCAACAACGTCCCATCCTTACTGTACACAGCTTGGATGGTTCCCTGCTTCCCCCTCCTGAGGTGTCGGACAGTTTTCCAGAACAACTTTGGTGCCGCCCGAAATTCGGCGGCTTCGGCAATAGAGGCTTTGAACACCGCCCACTCTGGTTCAAAGTCCCCAACCTCCACAGGAATGCCCGAAAAGCTCCGCCGGAGATGTGAGTTGAAGGCCTCCTGAACTTGGGCCTCCTCCAGACGTTCCCAGTTCACCCCAACTACACGTTTGGGCTTACCAGGTCTGTCCAGAGGCTTCCCCCGCCACTCGACCCAACTCACCACCAGATGGTGATCAGTTGACAACTCCGCCCCTCTCTTTACCCGAGTGTCCAAAACATACGGCCTCAGGTCCGATGATACGATAACGAAATCGATCATGGACCTTCTGCATAGGGTGCTCTGGTACCACGTACACTTATGAGCATCCTTATGTTTGAACATGGTGTTTGTTATGGCCAATCCATGACTAGCACAGAAGTCCAGTAACAAACGACCACTCCGGTTCAGATCAGGGGGGCCGTTCCTCCCAATCACGCCCCTCCAAGTGTCTCCATCATTGCCCACATGTGCGTTGAAGTCTCCCAGCAAGATTAAAGAGTCCCCTTCAGGAGCCCCATACAGGACTCTTTCCAGGGTCTCCAAGAAGGCCATATACTCTGAACTGCTGTTTGGTGCATAAGCACACACAACAGTCAGTTTTCCCCCCCATAACCCGCAGGCGTAGGGAGGCGACCCTCTCGTCCACTGGGGTAAACTCCAACAACGAAGCACCCAACCAGGGGCTTGTGAGTATCCCCACACCCGCCCGACGCTTCACACCTTGAGCAACTCCGGAGAAGAATAGAGGCCAACCCCTATCCAGAAGTAAGATTCCAGAGCCGACGCTGTGCGTCGAGGTGAGCCCAACCAGATCCAACTGGTAACGCTCCACCTCCCGCACAAGCTCCGGCTCCTTTCCCCCCAGAGAGGTGACGTTCCACGTCCCCAAAGCCAGCTTCTGTCGCCCGGGTCTGGTCCGTCGAGACCCTCTGCTTTCACTGCCACCCTTCTGGCAGTGCACCCGACCCCATCGCTGTTTCCTGTAAGTGGTGGGCCCGCGGGACGGAGAAGCGGAGGTGTTGCACATGTTGCCTTTTCGGGCTGTGCCCGGCCGGGCTCCATGGCAAGCCCGGCCACCAGACGCTCGCCGACGAGTCCTCCTTCTGGGCCTGGCTCCAGAAGGGGACCCCGGGCTTCCTCCGGGCCGGGTATCCTCACTTCCTGTGTCGTCTTTCATTAGGTCTTTTTGAACCAATCTTAGTCTGGCCCCTTGCCTGAGACCAATTTGCCATGGGAGACCCTACCAGGAACACAAGGTTCCAGACAACACAGTCCCCAGGTTCATCAGGGCACACAAACCTCTCTACCACTGTAAGGTGCTGGTTCTTCAGAGAGGCTTGAATAAATCATTTAAACCATTTATTTTTGCCAGACTTATTACTGAATATCATTCTTAATGTGATACCAAGTCCATCTGAGACCTGTGTACACCTTCAGACAGCCTCCAAGTGAAGCACACGTTGTTTACTCACAGTTTGAAAGCAGCGTGGAGAAGTCTTCAGCTGTGGAGAGCTCCGCCCAGGATAAATTGTGATACGACTTCGGTGGCTTGTTCTTGTTGTCAGTCTTATATGTGTATCATATATCGTTATTAATATGATGTCGAGTTGATTTGAGACCCGTTTATACGTTCATACAGTCTGTTAGTGAAACATACAGTCTGTCTGAGTTGTTTACACCCCTCTCCAACGCAGCGTGGAGAGCTGTGGTAAACTGTGATCCGCTCAGATTAAACTGTGATACGACTTCTGTGGCTATCAACCAGCGATCATGTTTAATATTAAAGACTACACACATTTATCCCTTATCAAAACGGTATTCTGCACTTTGCCGCACTTATCCAGATAAGATGTGACTGTTTACTTGGTTAACTTTCGTTATGCATCCATACAGCGACACCGAATGACGAGGGGACTCTAGGCCAGCGGTTCTCAAACTGTGGTCCGCGAGGGTACTGCAGGTGGTCCGTGGAGAAAAGCTAAATAAAATCCACTTTTTATTATCAAGGATTTTCGGGGACCTGAAGACACATTTTGAGTTGTATACACTGTTGGAAAGAGGAGATTCCTAGCTTTCTAATGATATCAGGCAGTGGGGTAGTGGTCGTTGGGCTCATCGGACATTTATGAGAGAAAATCTCTAATGTCCGAGTGCAAGTGAATGCACCACAAGACACGAGCCTTGTAACCCCTCCCCCGGCCCTGGCACGAGCGTGGAAATATGATTGTCGAACAATAAAAAAAAAAAAAATTGATTGATATGACTGCGATTAAATCAGCATATACTTCTGCCAGGGGATGCCACCCCTCAAAATCTCCTGCCACCCTCTTGCCACCCCATGAATATTTTTCTAGATCCACCCGAGTAGGCTATATTTTATTTTTTTTGAGTCTGTGTGTGTGTGTGTGTGTGTGTGTGTGTGTGTGTGGTGTGTGTGTGTGTGTGTGTGTGTGTGTGTTGAGCGCAGCGCCGTCTGCTTTTTGCAGTACAGTAACTAAAGTAGGAGCATACCGGTAGTTTTTTGTAGACCTGTCTGCCCGTTTTGTGAGTGCACTGCGCGCGTGCGCACTTGTGGCATTGTTTGGGATGACCTAATTAAAATACCGTCCGCCGTCCTCTTTGAGACACATACACAACGCAGACAGACACCGGTCACAAAAGTATCAAATAGGCTTCAATTTACTTTTGATTGTCTATAATTAACTATAAAAAAATATCGGCGTTTTAACACTACGTTTATATATGTACTTATTTTTACGGTTTGCATATGAGGTGGTCCGCGAAAATCCTTGATAATAAATAGTGGTCCGCATAAACAAAAAGTTTGAGAACCCCTGCTCTAGGCTACGTTGAGAACTAAAAAAACACATATATTCAGGGCCGTGGGAAGTAGGGGTGCTGCAGCACCCCCCTGATGGAGGACAGGGAATCTGCACGTCCACAAGATTAAATGGAAATATAATCCAACTACAAAAAAAACTTATTTTCAGCCTTGATGTAACAACATTCATAATTAGGAAAAGATAAGACCCTTTTCATCCCGATTACATTTTCCATTTGCCCTGTACGATGGGCGATATAAGTGATGAAAGTGGGGGATGTTGGCTTATCAGGCGCCCGCAGCTGACAGAGAGAGGGCGGGGATTGTTGTTAGCTTCTGCTGCGCAAACGGATAAAAGAAGCTGTTTCTACAATAATGTGGAGGGAGAGCTCTCTCCTGTCAGACTGAGAGGCTCAGTGAGGTGAAGGACTCTGAGGGTTTAGATCAGGGGTGTCAAATTCAAACTTACTGAGGGCCATTCTGACGGTTGTGAATAAAATCAGGGGCCATGACATTCATTACAGTGATTCTTGTTATGGTTACAACTCATATACATGACTCAGAGATAACGTCAATGCAGCCAAACTGGCGTGTTTATTCACAATCAAACCAAACACATGACTGGCGAGAACCTGCCAGGAGAGGGCACATGGATGACAGGACCATAACAAATATGTTTAGAACTAGGCTAGCAGGTGGATTAAATTAAATAAAAATAGTGTGTCCCCCCTTCATATTTGTGGATAATTCTTTATATCAGCAAAATAAGATGAAAGTGCTGTCAATAGCATCAAGTGCAAAACCAATGCTGTTTTTAAAGATAATAATAATAAAAAAGAAAAGAAAAAAAAGAGAAGTGCACAATTAAACAAACTACATTAGCAGTCTAGCCTACAGTAGGTTCAGTTTATAACAAAATAGTTCACAATTAAACAAAACCATTAGGCCTACTACTGTATCTTTCAACACAACAAATGTTTTCTGTGATAACACAAAATAGTCAGTGCAACAAGGCCTATCTGAAATGCATTGTAGTTTAACTTTTACCAGACACTCTGCACCTTTTCTTACAGATGATCTCATCTATTCTAGGCTTAATGTCCTTTGCTGTGGCCACTTTCAATACCGACGTCAAATGCTGGTCAGTGATCCGGGATCTGTGGGATGTCTTATTCAAGTTCATTATAGAGAACATCTGTTCGCACGAGTAAGTGCTCCCGAACATGGACATGATGCGTGCAGCATGAAGACGCAGCTCTGGCACAGATTCAGGGAGGAGAGGTGCAAACTCAGCAGCCCCGACTGACTGGTACTGGGTCTTCAGAGCGCTGTTACATTGCAGTTCAATGAGTTCCAATTGCAGGTGCTCAGGGGCAGTGTCGACATCAATTGCAAAAGGATTTGCGAACAGGTCAATGTTGAATTTCTGTGATTCAAAATCGGCAAACCTCCTGCTGAATTCCTCTTTGAGTGTGTTCAGTTTGTCAGCATACACTTGGGTCGGGAGCTGAATGGTGACGGTGGCGCTTATTGTTTGACAGGTAGGAAAGTGGGTCAAATTACCTCTACGCATCTGCCCCTCCCACAGACGCAGTTTCAGTTCAAATGCCTTCACGGAGTCCCGCATCTCTGTGATCAGCTGCTTTCTTCCCTGGAGTTTCACATTCAGTGAATTGAGGTGCTCAGTAATGTCACACATAAACGCCAAGTCGCCCAGCCACTTTTCATCCTCAAGCTCGGGGACGGGCCTCTGTTTGCTTTCCATGAAACGAGCGATCTCAGTGCGGGTGTCGTAAAACCTCCTCAGCACTTTCCCCCGACTCAACCAGCGCACCTCTGTGTGATAGGGCAGATCCTCTTGCACGGAGTTCTCCTCCTCTAAAAGAGCCCTAAACTGCCGATGATTCAAGCCCCGTGCACGAATAAAGTTCACAGTTTTAGTCACAACAGTCATGACATGTTCCATGCCCAAACCTTACGCAGAGGGCTTCTTGGTGGATGATGCAGTGGTAAACTACCAAGTTTTCTCCTGTGTGCCCCATCGCCTTTCGGGTCAAACCGACCAAACCCCGAACTTCCCGCACATCGCCGGTGCACCATCCGTTGTCAGTCCAACAAGTTTACTCCAGGGTAGCTCCATCTTGTTCACGCTCTGCTCCACTTGGGTGAAAATATCCTTTCCTGTTGTTGTCCCGTGAATCGGTTTCACGTCTAAAAGTTCCTCAGTGACGGACAGCTGACTGTCAACCCCGCCGATGAATATGGACAGCTGGGCTGTATCCGTCCTGTCTGTACTCTCATCTACAGCTAGTGAATATGAAATAAAGTCCTTGGCTTTTGTTTTTAGCTGGCTCTCTACATCGGAGGCCAGTTCATCAACACGACTAGCCACAGTATTACGGGACAGGCTGATGTTTGAAAATGCCTGCTTCTTGTCAGGGCATACGACGCTGCACACTTTTTCAAGGCAGTCTTTAATAAACTCTCCCTCGCTAAACGGCTTGCTAGCCTTTGCGATTTCCTCTGCAATAATAAAACTTGCCTTGGTAGCAGCCTCACTTTCACTACTGATGCGAGTGAACATGCTTTGCTGATGTTGAAGGTTGCGTTTCAAGTCTTTGGCTTTCTGCAGCCGCTGCTCCATGGCCATGTTAGCATATTGCTCGCCATGTTTCGTTTCGAAGTGTCTGCGGATGTTATACTCTTTGAACACTGCCAGCGACTCTTGACATACGAGACACACTGGCTTTTGTTTTAATTCACAAAACAGGTATTCAGCTTCCCACCTCTCCTGAAAATGTCGATAATCTTTGTCTTCTTTTTGTTTTTTCGCCATCGTTTGTTTATGCTAGCTTTCAATCTCCTTTGCAAAGCACACCTTCAGAGAACGTTACTCGGCCGTTAATGACGTAGTGAGAAGTGCGACAGCGCCCTCTTGTGTTTCAGCGTTGCATTGTCACAGACACAAGCTCGCGGGCCACATTAAATTGATAACCAGGATTGACAGGAGGGCCAGATTCAATATTGCGGAGGGCCGTGTTTGGCCCGCGGGCCTTGTTATTGACACATGTGGTTTAGATAGTTCACTTTAGTCTAAGTTATCTCAGTGGGTCTCAAACGGTTCGATCACAATTTATGTAAACAAATATTTCCAAGGCACTCCTTTATAATTATTGGGATAAATAAAAACAGGTTTGAAATCATTCCAATGTATACTATAGGACAGTAAACCAAAAATATCGTTTAAAACTGGAGATATTAAAAAATATGCATAAATAAATGTTAACTGGTAAAATAAGATATGAATGAACCACAAAAATAAAATAAGTTACATGTATTTGTTATTGGCTATGGGTTATTGGTTATGTTCACATACTTATTTGATTAATAAAATGCAAACCGATCTTTTTCATATGGGTGTTTAGAGTTGTACCCCCTAGATCAGTCTCAGTAATTGGGCGCTCAAAGTGCACCAGATTGAAGCATTTTACATTAACATGTTGAAAAAAAACGTCCCGGGATGGCATACCCCCGGACCCCCCTAGGGGATTTGACGTCCACCCCCCAATTAAAACATGTTCATACACAATACTAAATGCATTTCAAGCCTTTTTATATAAGCTGTCCACCATGTCAATACGTTTCTCTGTTTGTAGTGTATTGGTCTTTTGTAGAGGTTTTTCATTGCCAGCTAAAATCTTGCCTAGGGCAGCAAATTGGTCAGAACCAGCCCTGGTGTCATCCCCACAGCACCCCCCAATTGAAACATGTTCCCACGGCTATGCATATATTCATACTTTTTCACACTGTTGTTAACATGTTTTCGTTTCTAACTTAACGTTTATGCGTTTATCTATGTGGTCTTTGTTCTCATGTGTTTTATCTATTTCTGTGTAACTTGGTAATATCAATATGAATTCCTTGTTATTGTTAACAAATAACAAGGAATTGCTACATAACGAAACACATGGCCTGATTTGCATATTTGAACTTAATGTGTGCACTAGAAAACATAATACGTAAAATGACCACTTATCACAACATAATGTAGGCTCGCAGGCTGATAAACTAGGATATCTGATCTCGGTGGGAGGGTGTTAATGATGCTCAGTCAGTATATACTATTTCAAAGCAAATGCCAACTATAATATTTATATTATATGGCTTAAAGTGTACATACATTCGCTCACATTATAAAAGATGATCGGGTTGAATTGTTCTGACTCTTTTAACAATGTTAATGTGACAAAATAAGCTGTGATGACAGACTACATCGTAGAGATCCGTGGCTCACTCATAAGGTGCATGGCACGAGGGATTTTTGCTATTGGGACTCGGGTTTGAGTCCAGCATGAACTTTTTTGTTATTTTGATGTCGATGGACACTGAATAATATTTTTGAATAGAGGATTCATAATATTGTTTGCCGAGAACAAAATTAACGATCAAGCAGCATTTTAAATTCTAAATATCCCTGCAAATGTAGCAATGACATTTCTGCTTCTATCTTTGCAAAACGAGTAAACAGTCACATCTTATCTGGATAAGTGCGGCAAAGTGCAGAATACCATTTTGATAAGGGATAAATGTGTGTAGTCTTTAATATTAAACATGATCGCTGGTTGATAGCCACAGAAGTCGTATCACAGTTTAATCTGAGCGGATCACAGTTTACCACAGCTCTCCACGCTGCGTTGGAGATGGGTGTAAACAACTCAGACAGACTGTATGTTTCACTAACAGACTGTATGAACGTATAAACGGGTCTCAAATCAACTCGACATCATATTAATAACGATATATGATACAAATATAAGACTGACAACAAGAACAAGCCACCGAAGTCGTATCACAATTTATCCTGGGCGGAGCTCTCCACAGCTGAAGACTTCTCCACGCTGCTTTCAAACTGTGAGTAAACAACGTGTGCTTCACTTGGAGGCTGTCTGAAGGTGTACACAGGTCTCAGATGGACTTGGTATCACATTAAGAATGATATTCAGTAATAAGTCTGGCAAAAATAAATGGTTTAAATGATTTATTCAAGCTTGCAATGTTTTGAACACACATCCCCAGTCACCTCATTGTCATTTTGTAGTCCTAGCTGTACGCGTCCAGATATAGGCATCGCAACCACAACCTCACACACTGGTACTGAATGTGCATCAAAGTGTTCCTATCCAGCCAAATATACCAAAAGATGAATGTTAACGACAGAAGAAGCGATCGAAATGTGTATTTCCTGGTTATTCGACAAAGGCCACGCCCCTGATACATCTGCCTACCGTTATAGAATATCACCAGTTGTTCGTCCCACATTTTATTCGGTAACACCTGCCTCAAGACATAATCACCTCTGCACATTTTATATTCGTTTGTTTGTTCCTGAAAAGTAAAAACCATCTGGCTTCCAGTGTTAATTTCGTCAACGAAAACTATGACGACAAATATTCGTCAACAACCTTTTTTACATGACTAAGACGAGACGATGACGAGCTAAAAATAGATTCTTGATAACGAAAACTATGACGAAATGTATATTTCGTTTTCGTTGACGAGACGAGACCGGACTAAGGTGTTAATGGTGGACTATCGGACATTCAAAATGCAGCATATTTTCCCCCAAGTCTCCGTCTTGTCTGTCAAAATGCATCTTACGTTTCTAACTTGAAATATCATTATTTCCGCTCTCTTCACTCCAGAATAGAGATGGGCGAGTCCTGATTCATCCGGATCATTAACCCGGATCCTAGAAATGAGCTGGTCGTGACGAGTCTCCCCTCTCCATTAACCCGAGTCCTTTGACACCTGGTGTGACGTACAAATTAAAACTATAAATTGCGTCACTCGCTACTCTCTTGATAACATGTAAAATCAAATTACAACGTACCCCAGTCCATCTGCCTAGCCTTTAGCAAGTAGGATAGCTGCCAGAAGTTATCGTTTGGCTCAGGGGAGTGGACGCGGATCAGTGAAACTTCCTGCAGACTCGTGGGGACTCAGGGGAGCCGTAAATTATGGCTCCTAACCGTAATAGCATAGCAGATCCAGAGATCCATCCATACTCGTCATATTGTGCACGAGCATAGCCGCGGCCGGGAAGACATTTTACTTAGGGGGTGTGGCCAAAAGTGGGGATAGATTAACAGTAACATGTTGCAGCCCCTCCTCCAGCACCCGGCTCCCGCGGCTATATCATGCACGAGTCAACCGCAGACTCAGAGATTCGCAAATCCTGACTCACTCTGCAAAACATAGCAGACTCGTGCGGACTCAGAGCCGTAACCGTATAGCAGCAGATCCAGAGATCCAGCAGACTCGTAGCCATGCACGAGTCAACAGCAGACTCAGAGATTCGCAAATCCTGACTCACTGTGCAAAACATAGCAGACTCGTGCGACTCAGAGCCGTAACCGTATAGCAGCAGATCCAGAGATCCAGCAGACTCGTCGTCATGCACGAGTCAACAGCAGACTCAGATTCGCAAAATGACCCTTTTTTTGTGATCAACATGTTTTATTAAAGCAAAAGACACCACTTTACACAAATTTAACACATAGGGCCTACAAACACCAGTATTGCAATGATTACGCAGTCCATGAGAAAATAGGGGGGGGGGCATATGATTAGATCTACATACACACTGTTTTCATGACCCAAATATGTATATATGTTCATTTTAATTATTTTTTATTTTTCATAGTTATTTTATCATGGGTGGAGATACTGGGTGAAGTTGTTGCAGTGGTGATTTGTTGACCAGCCCCCTTGACCCAATAACAAAATATTGTATAATTAAGACATTTTATATATTCTAACTGTTTGCAATTTTCTATCATTTGTCATTGTTTGTTTCTTTTTGTGTGCTATGTTCAAAATAAACGTTTTGCCAAGTAAGATCCTTATTGGAAATGCAGCTATTACACGCAGGAGACTGTTGCACAACATGACAATTTTGTTAGAAGTCTACACTGAAACTTCATTTAGAGCCGGAAACATAATGGACTTAATCAAAATCGCGGGATCCGTGGATCCAGGTCAATGATCGAGAGAGACCAGTAGCCTACGAGTTAGTCAGCGGAACTTCACAGACTCAGATTCGCAAATCCTGACTCACTGTGCAAAACACAGCAGACTTGTGCGGACTCAGAGCCGTAACCATATAGCAGCAGATCCAGAGATCCAGCAGACTCGTAGCCATGCACGAGTCAACAGCAGACTCAGATTCGCAAATCCTGACTCACTGTGCAAAACATAGCAGACTCGTGCGGACTCAGAGCCGTAACCGTATAGCAGCAGATCCAGAGATCCAGCAGACTCGTCCTCCTCATGCACGAGTCAACAGCAGACTCAGATTCGCAAATCCTGACTCAGATTCGCCAAATCGCAAAATAACCCTTTTTTTTTGTGATCAACATTTTTTATTAAAGCAAAAGACACTGTAGCGGAGGTTAATGTAACGTCAGTTTAATATGCTCGTGAAATGCAACAAGTTTTTTTCAAATGACTTGTATGATCCGGATCTCTTCAATGACTGACTCAGAAGACCCTGAGTCCGTAAAAGGATCCGGATTTGCCATCTCTACTCCAGAAGAGCGAGCTCCCTGTGTCTGTGTGCGGGGGGCGGGGCCTAACAGACACGCTGCAGCGGACACAGAGATCTGCCGGGGACGGAGCGTTCAGTTAGTTAAAGTAGCGACAGTAAAAGTAGTCATTGTGCAGATTGGTCCATTTCAGAATAATATGTGATATGTTTTATAACGATTGATCAAAGCTGGTAAAGGTGCAGCTAGTTTCAATGACTTTGTATACTGCAGGGTAGCTTGTGAATTTGCTCCAGGTGGAACTAAAGTCTGATTTAAGAGTTGATTATATTTCACATCATTCATCCAAATCTGCAAATTAACTAAAGGTATTAAATACATGTAGTGGAGTAAAAGTACATAATTTACCTCTGAACTGTAGTGGAGTAGAAGAGTAGCAAAACATTTAAATACTCCAGTAAAGTACAAGTACCTCAACATGTTACTCAAGTACAGTACAATATATAACATAATTATAGATATTTTATTTATTTCACATTTAAATAAAGCAATGTTAATTCGGTTAACAATTTCTTTAGTTTTTCCCTTTAAAAAATAACAAAAAGTACCTACAAGAATACCGTTAAAGTACCGGATCAATAAGCAGTATCGATAAGAGTAGTAGTACCGTTAAAAACCTTAACGATACCCATCCCTAGATATTACACAAGTAAAGAGTTAAGAGAGTGAAATGTTGCTTTACGAATTTCAACACTTGATGCTGTGCTGTCACATTGATTCCAATTTCAGATACCTGTATTTGCCTAACTGAATTAGTTTAAAGAGAGAAGACATTTTGACTAAAAGTTGACGTTTTGAGTTTTCGTCGACTAAAACTAAGAAGGATAGAAATGACTCAAATGTGACTAAAACTAATAACCATTTTCGTCTAAAGACTAAGACTAAATCAAAAATAGCTGCCAAAATTAACACGGCTGGCTTCCGCTTGTTTCCCCTTAATCAACCCGAGGCTGTACACTTGCTAACATCCACCCATATCCTGAGCTAAGATCCCTACTGACGACACACACACACACACACACACACACACACACACACACACACACACACACACACACACACACACACACACACACACACACACACACACACACACACACACACACACACACACACACACACACACACACACACACACACACACACACACACACACACACACACACACACACACACACACACACACACACACACACACACCTCAGTTAAGTGATATAAATAAATAACTGGTCCACTGAGCTACGACAAGTTGAGCTCCCAGAAGCCCTCAGGAAACTCCCAGAGTTCCCTCTCGTACGTCATCAGCGCATTCTGTTGCCTAGCACCCCCACACATCACCCACCTCCGTAACACCTAAAAAAAAGGCTAGGGAGCATTATCGTTTGATATGCAGACATTTCAAATCCGATCCACAGTATTCAAACAAAATGTATTCAACTGCAGCAGATACGTGACAGCATGGTTTGGAGTTTATACTATGGAAACATAGTAATATGCAGTTCTTACATGATAGCACAAATGTTCATATTAAATGCATATTATAAACACATTAAGGAATAAAGTACATGTGTGCCTGTTTCTGCAGAGAGATGAGCAGTGCTGAACACTAACTGACCGTCTGTTTTTGCATTGATCCCATCTCCCAATGCACCCCCCCTCCCCTCATGTCATGTTGCTAATCAATGCATTCTACTGCATTCAACTAAACTTCCCCGAGGGCAAGAGGGGGTTAGTGAGGACAAACAGAGGAAGTGCCAATCTGTGGTGGAAAGAGTTGGAGGGGAGGAGAGACAGAGGAGACAGTGAGCCTATGAGGAGAGAGGAGAGGGAGTAAAGAGTGAAATCTGCTCCATCTCTCAAAGCATCCATCAGGACAGGCTGCTCTACACTTTCTTTAAGCCAGGATTAGAACTACAGGTAGGACATGGAAAACGCTACAGCCCCCTCCAACACCTTGGAGCTGGTGTTTAAAGAAGACACTGCACTGACAGAGGTGAGGCTCGCACTTTCAAATCACAACTTCTCAACTCCTGTGTTTTCTTATTTTACCTGATAAAACATATTGCTTAATGCACAAGGACTAAATCTAACATGGCAGGGTTTTATTTGCACATTCTAGGGTTCGTTAACATCACAGGAGAACCTTTGTAGCTTAGACTACTGATGATGTTAAACACGGATATATCGAATAAATATATATAATGAGGAAAAAACTAAAGACACATAGTGAGTGCATTACTTCCTTTGTTGTTGGTCGACTTTTCCAAGTTTGCTTTGTGGAGATTCATCCTACTTTTATCCAAACTGTTCTGCCTGCTCTGCTCACTCTTCATAACCTCTGTTCAGAAAGTGTTCTATGATTTTCCTGTTCATTTGAAGGTCCCAGTTGTGTTGATCAATAGGAGTTGAAACACTCACTACTCAAAACAATTGCAAATTCATTAACCAGTTTTCAGTCAATGCTTCACTTTCTACATCCTACTTCTCTGTACTTTGTATTTTTTTGTTTCATCAACAGAATGTTAGTTTGAAAGCTAGCAAGACCATGGATTATCTAGCCCAATGTAAATATTCAGCCTTTTGCTGCTTTCTATTGTTTTTTTAGGTTTTGAACTGATAGAACGAGGGAAAAATATGTAAATGTGTCATCAGGCTCTATGCAATTGTGATCGCCTTATTTATCAGGATATCTTTGTGGTGCACCTGGAAGCTGTCAAGGTAGCAATATAGTCCTGTACCTGAACTGACCACTATTAAAAAGATCTAAAAAGATCAAACATTTTTAGAAGCGCTTCATTTTTTTAATTTGCCAGAACTTCTACAACATGCTTCTTGGTTTGTTATTATGATGTATAGTCTGTATAGTCTTTCAAAGAGGAGTTCCAGGAGTTGAAGTCTGTGCTGTGAGCTTGGTAATATCATCTCTACCTGCTCTGCTCCTCCTCTAACCCCCCGGCAGATGATGCGTCTGCGGGTGTCCTCTCTGCAGCGCTCGGGGCAGAAGCGCCAGGATGGGGAGCGCCTGCTTCTCCCCCATGAGGCTGTGTACCGGCTGGACTTTCCCACCCAGGAGCTGCACTTCTCCCGCTGGTACTTCTCCCTCTCAGCCCACGGGCGGGTCACCATCACCGGTATCTCTCAGCACTGGACCCCCGACCTCACCCACCTGATGACCCGTCAGCTGCTAGAACCCATCGGAACGTTTTGGAGAAACGCCAACGACCCGGAGGAAACCCCGCTCAAGTGGCTGGAGGCGGACATGCAGGAGTTCGGCGAAAGGATTGCTGAGCTGGCGAAGGTCAGGAAGGTCATGTACTTCCTGTTTGCTTTCAAGGATGGGGCAGAGGCTGCAAATCTAAACTGCTCGGTGGAGTTCACCCCGGAGGAATGACTGCAGTCTGTCAGTACCATCCTGTTAGTGCTGCATCGCAATACTTTGTTCAATATTTGACCCTAAGAGAAACAAATATATCATCTCACATACTCTCCCTCAAAATGTCTTTCTGATCTCTTCGTCTGCTGGTGTTCTGTAATTGTATAGTAACAAGATTGTAGTTCAAACATTTTTGTGCACAACTTAGGTTAGACTTAATACCTTACCACCTAACTACTTACAACATTTCAAGCACGTCAAACATATTTAGAAAAAAAGAAAAAGTATGAATGCACTTTATTTACAGGGAACTAATGCTACTTCAAAGAACAATGTATCTCTAAAATAAATACACGTGATCAGAAATAAGAGCATTCTTTAAATAAATTCTTAAATAACAAACGTATGAGAATACGCTCTATACATCCACTTGTTAATAAAACACGCCTTTCCTGATTGGCCGCATGTTGTGATAATATGTTTGAGTTTACTGATTGGCTGAATATTGTAATAATGTGTTGAATATATAACTGTCTTTATATTTTCTTTCTGAATTCTCTCATGGCTTGCTGAACAGAACAAGTAGCAGTGAGTGGAATATCAAATATTCACATCGCATGTGACCGTCGGCCTGACACAAACTCAGATCAATGCGGTGACATCTATTAAACATTGACTGAAAGCTGTCCCTGTGTTCTCATTGGTGCTGACTGTTGTTGGTGGGACTTGCCAAAGCAGCAGGGGGAGGGGGGGGGGGGCAGTAATTCTACCCCTAAGTGTGCCAAAAATAAAATAAATAATGAGATATGGCTAGCCTGAAGGAAATACTTTTCAGGTCATTGAGCAGAGACGGAGCATGAACCTACTGTATATCAGATATTAATATGCTTCACACCAAAACTGTTGGCAAGAGTGAACACAAACAGCCTGAATCCAAAGGCTTATGTGTGCAATGAGAGAACAAATCAGGTCACACACTGCAAATATCTTGAATAAACATTAAAGCATGCTTCTTGATGTGAAAAAAAGAAAGGATGTATATTCACTGTAAATACAATCAACATTTCACTGTGTAAACTTGAAATATATTATAATAGATCAGTGTCTGATTGTTGTTAACATCAAAAAGTGCTAATCCTGACTGACCCTGTGTCCTGGGATCTAAATATCTGCTCATTTAGGAGCTCTACCATAACCTTCCACATTCTCTCTCTGTTCTTTCTGTCTCCCTGTGTTTTAGTGGGAAGGACTGAGGGGAAACAGCATGCTGTTTTAAAGCTTCAGTATCTGGTCGTATGTTCCAAAAGTTCCCATCTTGTTTCAGTCAAACGTTCCACCTTACTGAAGCCAAACACTGGCAGCACATGTTTCTACTGAGTAAGAGACAGAACTGCTCACAGACAGAAAGAGGACAGAGCCAGAGAAAACATCATTGTAAATTTAGTTAACAATCATTAAATATAATTTACATATGTTTTGTCAATTTATTTTCAGGGTGCAGGAACTTACATATTACAAATATAATTGGAAATAAATTAAAACTTACAATCAATACAAATTCTAGCACTTGATTTTCAGCACAACAAGGGAAAACATCATTCAGAAAATCAGTGTACTAAATAAATCAGTTATTAGCTATTATTAAATACACTTTGAACATGACTAAATAAGTGACTGTACTAATTATTGCTAATTATTGTAAGCAAAGAAATGTATTCTAACTTTAAGAAATACCTCTTCACATATTATGTATGTGTATTGTATCTGTATTTAAGCGTTAAAGTCATTCTGTTCTAAATGGGGGTGACTTTTGGGCGTCTCCCCTCAGGACCAGATAAGGTTGTCACTCCTGTCGTGATACTGCCTCTGGAGTGAGTCTTATTAACACCACAGGTTTATTTAGTGTTCGTTCCTGGATCATTGACGGGAGTCAGGACAACTGCTCCACTGAGGCAGAGACGCCTGAACCAGCATCACTTCCTTCAGCTGCTGCCCCCCCGAGAGGAGCAGAGAGGTAACCAAGAGTGACACACACACACACACACACACACACACACACCACACACACACACACACACACACACTTTAAACTAGATCAAATTCACTGCAATCGCTGCAACAAACTATTATTTTCATATTTCTCTAATTGTTTTCTAGATTAATAGATAAATAGTCTCATCTGAAATAAATCTCAGTAAATTGTGACAAAAAGTCTATCCCGGTTTCAGAATATCCAAGAAGACGTCTGTGAAACATTTCTTCAACAAGAAATCGAACATAGTCTGTGATTATTTTGATACACTAATTGAATAGTTTGAAAAACCTGTCCAGCTCTACATCACTCCAATCCTCTGATCCCTTCATTGGTTCCCCCTGAAGTACAGAATAGATTTAAAGATGCTGCTAATCTCATGCAGGACCCTACATGCTCTCCTTCTTCATATCAAACTCTTTCTCCCTCATAGCTGGGACACTCAGATCCTCCAACCAAGGACTCTTCTCCCCCCCCTCTATTTGCAAAGCCAAGATGTGATGGTGGTGATCTTCATGTTGTGTCTGTCCCTGAAGCACTGCACCTGTAAGAATGAAGGTTACTGGGGCCCCCTTATGTATGGAGGCTGTTATTGTCTGGTTTATGCAGACTTCAAGTCCTTTATCAGATAGATCTGTGCAAATTCCATTAGTTTGAAATTATTTTGATTTAAAATGATTTTAATCTTGTTTATAGTGTCTTTGTAAGGCAGCTGAAAAACAAGTTAAATAGTGGGACCCTGCTTCTTTCTCAGTTAATCATGCTATTACTGTATTTGTTAGCTCTGACATACATTGTTATTCAGAATTTGAATTCCAAAGCAGCGCTGTTACAACATATTTAACAGCATGTATGGTGGTGTGTGTGTGTGTGTGTGTGTGTGTGTGTGTGTGTGTGTGTGTGTGTGTGTGTGTGTGTGTGTGTGGGGGGGGGGGGTTATTTCAGTATTTTACCTCTTTGGAACTCTAACAGTTGACATGCAAGAAACTGGTAGAAAAAAATGGTCAACTCAAAGCTAACATATATATGTTGACATTTTAAATGTGTTCACTGATTTAGTTCTTCTTTCAATTGAGCTAAAGATCTTTATAGATGTAATTCAATGGTTTCCTTTACACAACAGGATACTGTGCATATTCATCTGTGCTATTTTGTAAGATACAGTAGGTCGATGGTAAAGGACAACATTCATTATCCCTTGTTCTACTGATGATAGTGATGAAAACAGTCTTCCAAATGAAAGAACAAATACATTGTTTCTTTCAGAACGGCACATTAAAGCCTTTTCTGGTCCGACAACAGCCTCAGCAGGACAGCAACACAATAACATTCAAATAGATATACCTTTTTTGATCGCACACAGCTATGGTTTCTTCAGGTATACACACAGAAACAACTTGATTAGAGAAATATAGTATATTCATTTGTTAAACTGCACAATAATAATACATAAAAACTGTTCATACGTCTTTCACATTCTACTACATTATGTCTTGTTACAACAGTACACTATGAAGCACACTCAAAACAGCTCTAAAAGAAACACCTCTAAACTGAGTCTGATACATTTACTGAATGTGTGTGACTGTGCAGCAGCTTGGTTCACTCCTGGTTCCTCCCTGAGTACTCACAAAGCTTTTATACTCTTATCTCCATGAACACATTAGGATTTCATGTTGCACTGGGTGAAGCAGAGGTCGTGTCAACATTCATTTGATCAAAGCTGAATGAAATGACTTTTTGGCCTGTTGGGCGAATCAAACCATCTTGAACAGATTTTGATTGGTTAGACTGGCGCGTTGCATAATATCAGCCCCATGTTAAAAACTGCAACTGTATTCCAGTGTCTAAAACTGCTGCCATGGTGACTGGTGTAAAACTGGGACTCTGTTAATGTTCATAGATGTGAATATGCAACCTTTTCACATGAAATCATTTGTCGTTTGGCATACGAAAGGTTCTTTCATTTAGTAAAGATAATAACAATATGAATACATTTGATTTTTGAGGCGCCTTTAAGGCACCCAAGGCCGCCTTACAATGACCAAAAGAGATGTTACCGTAAATATGGGGATGTCTTTAGTTTCTCTTCTTCTCTTTTAAAAGTTTGTTTTATTACTTCATCCACAATAACACAACACAAACAGGCAACATGTTTTTCACAGTAAAAGCCGTCAGTGTTCACTTCCCATTTGGGTTGCCCCAGAAAGTTACTCATAATCAATAGTGTTTGAATTCCAAAGCAGCACTGTTACAACATATTTAACAGCATGTATGGTGGTTAGTTATGGAGATTGTATACATGTGTGTGTGTGTGTGTGTGTGTGTGTGTGTGTGTGTGTGTGTCAAAACCATTTCATTACATAGTATCTCTACTGTGTAATGACAACAAAAGTGCAAAAAAAACAAAAAACACACCCAGTCAAAAGTGGCACCCAAATCCTTGCATGTACACATGCCCACACCCATCCTCACAAAAACTCCCATTTATAGACACACCCACAAGCTGTGTGACATCCTGCGCCACCAGACGAGGCTCAGCAAGTTTCCCTAACAGATGTGTGGTATGAAGCAATAACATGAAATATGACCTAATCCATCAGGATGCTGTGTTTCTAGAGCTTATTGTTGTCTGTTTCTGTAGCCTTGTGTCTGCTTGTGATCTTTTTGATGGATTTTCATGTATATTGTGTGTTGTGAGGTGAAAGATCATAAACAATGCAGAGCAGCAACAAAGAAAGATAAGAGTGTGTATTCCTCTACCTTCTGCCACAGAGCCTCTCTAGAGGCCAGGCTGGAGCAGGCGGCCACGAACCAGCAGTTTCCCAGCTGCCCCTGGTGCAGGTCGTGAGCACTGATGCCGTCCACAAACAGGCGGGGGTCGCTGCATAACTCCTGGAAGGAAGAAGAATGCAATGTTAACCTTAACTTCTTCTGGTAGATAAATTGTTTGACTTTGTTCCCCCGACTTGAATTTAACTTCAATCCTTTTAATTATGGGTCATAACCACCTGGTCTGTAACATCTAGGGGGGCCTCAAGCCTACTGCAGGGGGGCCAACAAATTATTGTAAATACTGCAGACTCATTTAAATATAACACATATACACATTACATTGCATTTAGCTGAGGCTTTTATCCAAAGCGACTTACAATAAGTGCATTCGACCAAGAAGATACAAACTTGAAGAAAACAGAATCATATAAGTACATCAGGTTTCATAGAACCAAAACATTTCAAGTGCTACTCAACTGGCTTTAGATAAGCCAGTCCTTTATTAGTATATAACTGCTACACAGTGATACACATCATACATGCAGTGGGCCCTGCTTTTTCAGCCAAAGAAGACCCCTCCTTTTATTGTTTTGAGAATTGGTATGTGCATTGAATGGTTTTGACAACATTTATCAAAACCCAGAGAACACTCAACACTTCAGCTGCATTTGGAAATATAAGCCAAAACTAAACAAACTAATCCCCTCAGAAGTACCTTGACTCTGAAATGAATCGGATGCGCTGTCATACCTACTAGAAAGTTCTCATCTCAAACGAGTGATATAACAAGGGGGCTGAGTAAGCTGCACAGATATACCTACAGAGTGGACATATTTATCATGGCCTTAAACTCAGCTTATCTGACTGTTGAACGACATATCAATACATGACAAATATGTCCCTACCAGACAAGGTGTAACAAGGCCAGTGATGAGATCATATATATAAATATTTCAAAAGGCAGTAATTAAACATTATCTTAACAGTAGCCTGTTAGAAGGAAAAGCGCTAACGCTGAGTCATCACCGCAGGGGCCCGGGACTCGAGTCATAGGTGTGTTCCTGTAGCTGAACAAATACTTGTGTTTTCTGGCACTGAAAGGAGGTTATGAAATGGCCGATTGTCTCTCTAGTGTCAGAGCTGAAGGCAGAGACAGTTCCTGACACACTGCAGGCTCAGGTGCTGACAAGAAAAGAGATGAGATATAGGAGGAAAGAAAAAGGTCCTGGCAGCCAAGAGAAACAGAACATGTGTCACTGATGGACAGGTGGGGCTGAGGTGCAACTACGATATAAAACATCCAATGTCACAAGGAACCTTTACTTTAAAAGTTCTACTCTGTTTAGTCGTGTTTCAAAGAGCTAAAGGATTCCTCCAATATGTATCAACCTGAGGGACAGTGACTGACCCTCCCTCACACACACACCATATCTGAAGATGTCAAAGTTCACTGGATAAGTCTTTATAATAATTATCCCTCTCCTATGTGACTTTGTGGAGTCTCTGGTGAACCTACAGCTGCTGCACAGGAGGAACCAGGAGCACAGAGATGCTGGAACTGAAATGTGGAGCAGGGCGTTAGCCGGAGCACTCGACCAGCACAAGGTAAAGACAGGGAGGATATAGACCCTCTGATTAAGTAGAAAGGACTTCTGAATGTGCAAGGCAAACAGACCACAACACGTACATGTATGAGAGGCAGAGCAGCCAAATGATAGGACAGAGATTAACCAGTGTACACACCCAGCAGAACCGCTAACATGTGGTGATGTGACAAACTGACCAATGGATGTACAGAATCTAGTGCCCCAGGATTGTTTAATAATATGTATATGTTATTGTCAATATTGTAATTATATATTGACGATGATGTTTTATAGTGGTTATAATTATACTTTTTTCTACCAGTAAATGTGCGTAAAGCTTTAGACTTGTGTGCATTTTTCCTTTTTTTAAATGTATTTTTTTATGCAAAGCTGGAAATGTTTATGCATCTTATATTGTTATTACAATAGGCGCTTTCACACCAAGTACTTCGCCGTACTTAGTTCCCAGTACTTAGTTCATCGGAACTCTTTAGTTCCCGGAACTAAAGAGGGAGGATTAGGCAAATGAAGCCACTGACGTCACTTCTTCTTCTTCTGCTTTGGGTTTACTGGCAGGCCGCAAACAACTTCACGGAGTATACTGCCACCCGAAGTCCCCGGCCGGAAGTCCCCGGAGTTGGGGACTGGCTTCAGTAGAAGCTGCTGGGACTCCCAGCAGCTTCTACTGAAGCCTTCCGAGTAAATCGCCAGAACGCCGACACCTCCTCATCACTCCACCGCTCCCATGTTTTTTTTTGTGTTGCCATAAGTTAGTCTCTCTCAGTTGGTGCGCTGGGCTAATGCTAATGCTAATAATGCTAATGCCAGCAAATACAATGGCGGCTTCACAAAACTTTTCGGAGTTTTATGGGGCGTGGTTTGCAATTCGCCCAGCCAATCAGAAATGGGAACCTTTTTCTCCCAGGAAAGTACCTCTCTAGCAGGGACTACAAAGGGGGGGAAAAGTTCTCATGAACTAAGTTCTAGTTCCAGATCTTTTTGGTGTGAAAGCAAAATCCCAGGAACCACACACACACACACACACAAAACCATGGACACACAGGCATATAAGTAACATAAACAATGTATAGGCCTAAGTTGCATAAAGGCTTGAGCTACAGTATTGCAACTAAGCAGACAGCTCTCTCTCTCTCTCTCTCTCTCTCTCTCTCTCTCTCTCTCTCTCTCTCTCTCCTCTCTCTCTCTCTCTCTCTCCTCTCTCTCTCTCTCTCTCTCTCTCTCTCTCTCTCTCTCTCTCCCTCTCTCTCTCTCTCTCTCTCTCTCTCTCTCTCTCTCTCTCTCTCTCTCTCTCTCTCTCTCTCTCTCTCTCTCTCTCTCTCTCTCTCAAATCTATTTAAATCTCAAAACAAACAAAAAACAAATTAACTTATTAAATAAACGAAACGATAAATATAGCCTACTCAGGGGTGGATCTAGAAACATATTCATAGGGTGGCAGGAGATGTTGAGGGGTGGCATCCCCTGGCAGAAGTATATGCTGATTTAATCACAGTCATATCAATCAATGTTAACTTGGAAAGCCACAATATTGTTTGCCAATCATATTTCCACGCTCGCGCCAGGGGAGGGGTTACAAGGCTCGTGTCTTGTGGTGCATTCACTTGCACTCGGACATTAGAGATTTTCTCTCATAAATGTCCGATGAGCCCAACGACCACTACCCCACTGCCTGATATCATTAGAAAGCTAGGAATCTCCTCTTTCCAACAGTGTATACAACTCAAAATGTGTCTTCAGGTCCCCGAAAATCCTTGATAATAAAAAGTGGATTTTATTTAGCTTTTTTCCACGGACCACCTTGCAGTACCCTCGGACCACAGTTTGAGAACCGCTGTCTTAGACGACACAATTCATGGATTAATCAAAACGCATTAACACAGGCGGAGCCCTCTACTGGACTCTATGGGTACTACCTTATCCTGCGAGCATTCTCCTACTGAGATTTCTATAGACGTAGCCGGCCTTGGGGCGGGCCTACCTGAATGCGCGCGCATCTCACCGTATAAAAGGAGGCTTCGCCTCCTGACTATCATCCTACACCTCTCTTCAGCGAGCGGAATAGGACAGACAGTGCCCTGAGTAGAGGGCTCCGCCTGTGTTTATATAATGCCGGGTTATAAAACGTAACCCGGCGTTATATCTCTCACAGGCTCCGCCCTCTACTGGACTCTATGGGTACAGTGGGTGGAGCCCTGATGTATACACGCACTGTCGTCCAACATTAGCATTCCACCCTACTGCCCCTGACCGGCTTTTCTGGTCAGCAGCTGCTGCCCCACCTTCTTCGGAGAGATTTTCTCCCCCCGCCGAGACGCTTACTCCCCCCGCCAGTCAGCCCCGGGAAGACGAAGCACCCCACCCGGCCGCTCTCTGCTGCTGAGGAGCCTGCCGAGGTCGGGCAGCCCGTCCCCGTGAATGCCGGTACGCCGGTTCCACGGGATGGGCCGTAGAGGTGGAGGGCGCCGCGGCCACGGAAGCGCCGCGGCCACGGAAGCCCCGTGCCGGTACCTCTCCCTCCGTTTCGCTGTCGCGCTGCGCTCCCTCGCCTGTAGGGAAACCCGTGGAGGAGCGCGCTGCGGGGCCTGAGGAGGGGCCAGCGGTAGCATGCGGCTAAGCTGGATTCTCTCCTCCTCCAGGCGGCTGAAGCGCTGGGTGACCGAGGAGATCGACACAAAGAGCCCCTCCGTGGACACGGGGGCTCCGAGGAGACCAGGGTCATCACCGCTGGAAAGTCCAGCCGCGCAGACCTTAATTTTCCGGCGAATTGCAAACAACGCCCAGTAAAACTCTGAAAAGTTTTTGTGAAGCCGCCATTTTATTTGCTAGCATTAGCATTATTAGCATTAACATTAGCCCAGTGCACCAACGGAGAGATACTAACTTATGGCAACACAAAAGAAAACATGGGAGCGTTACAGTGATGAGGAGGTGTCGGCGCTTCTGGCGATTTACTCGGAAGGCTTCAGTAGAAGCTGCTGGGAAGACTCCCAAGCCAGGGCGGGGACTTCGGGTGGCAGTATCATGGATGTATAATAAGAACTGGGTTGCAGTCGAATAGCCCATTTAGCTTAGGAACCTTCCTAACGGAGTGAAATAACCCGGAAGTCCCTCAGTGGCAGCCATGATAAGTGCCATTCTCTAGCTTAGGAACCACTGGACCTCTCTTTACGAAAGGAGAGGAGAAAGTGCTGCCCCACAATGCCTTGCAGCCGCAGCATTTGCCGTCACACAACATTCGGCCGTTCACGGAAACAACCGATATGACCGAGAAATTATATCATGAAAGTTACGGTGCTTATTAAGCTTTTTAAAACGGTAACTTGCCAAAGTGCTTTGTTTTGAACGTTCATCAGTATTATAATCAAAAAGAGAAATATGAACGATAGTTTTTACTGAAATGATCAAATAAAGTCAACATTTCACAGTCTTTACTGAGCTGTGTGGGGTTTGTTCAACTTTTAAAAGATGTTTGAATGGTGATATATATATATATATATATACACACAGTGATATATGTTACGGACTAACGTTTATAATAAATACATTTGTATTGATTTTAAGATCTTTTCATAGTTCATACGTATTGGGATCATTTGTATTAATGTGGACCGGAGGGAGAGGGTGACGAGCATAAGTTTCACTTTCCTTTTTTATTTCAATTCCAACTTTGGTCATGAAGAATATGTTTCTCTGTTGTCCACGTTCATAAAGCCTAAAGCAACAGCATCAGAGCACGGTGCAGAGTCTCTAGATGAGTTTACAGTAGTCCCTCGTTCTTATTATACATCCATGTTGTAGTCCGCCGTATAGAAAACTGTAGTTTCCATAGTTTCCCCACAGCAGCAGACGCACATTCATGACGTCCGCTGGCGCATCATAAACACGTCGGATAGTGAAAGTGCAGTCGGATTCTCTAGCAGGGGTTCCAAAAGTGGGGGTCGCGAGACCCCGAGTGGGGGTCGCGAGATGATTACAAAATAAAAATGGAAAATTAAAAAAAATGTGTTTATAATTTTTTTCTTTTTATCATTATTAATAATAACGTGTGCATAGACATTTTTCAGGGGCGAACTAGCCATCTGTATAATTTCCCCGCAGTGAGGCTCCCCCCGTTGACAATCCACTAGCGCAGTGTTTCTCAACCTTTTTCATACCAAGGACCACTTAACCAATAAAAAAACACTCACGGACCACCTGACTCCACAGATATCCAAAAACAATAGGCCTGCTTACCACTCCAACAATACATAACAGCCTAATAATGAGCGTAACCTTCTCTATATCGCCTCGTTCACACAATAAATCAACAATACAAATACAACTACAGATTATATAAGCATTTAGTTCAAATGCGATTTTAAATGCTCTCAGGTTTTACACCTCTTATGAAATGTAGACTACATTTATTACGGAGTTTATGTCCGAGCCAACAGAGAGATATGCAAAATACACCGCATGTAGTAAGGTTCAAGGTTCAAGGTTCTTTATTTGTCAAACGAACATAGCTACAGTGTAGTTATGTCGATGAAAATCTTGTGTCACAGGCTTCTCCAACAGTGCAACTCAAAACACAGATAAACAGAAAAATATAGTGCAAGTAAATGGTAAATACAAGAAGAAAATAGTTTAAAAAAGTGAAATAGTGAAATAGTGCAATAAGAGTCTATATGCAAGTCATTGAAATATGAGTGGCAACATGTTTGACGAAGGTGTTGCGCTGGGCTATATCATGCAATCAAAAGTGAAAAAGTGCGGAAAACTTAAATTAATTCACTAGCAGCAACCCCCCCCCCCGTATGTGCGCTCACAGAGTATGTGCCCCTTAAGCCCCGCCCCCCGAGCTCCCACTCTCGGCTTAGTAGAATGAGGGACTTATTCCGGTGTGAACGCGATTTACTAGATAGTTCCAGGAAATAAAAGTTCCGGGGAAAAGTTCCGGGAACTATTCCTGGGAAAAGTACTTGGGTTGCGGTCAAATAGTCCAAAAATCAGCTCCTAACGTCTATCCCTATCGTCTATCCCTTGACCTCTGTGTGAAACGTCACGGGGTTAAGGGATAGTGGATAGGAGAATTCAAAAGGACTTTCACTATCCGACGTGTTTATGATGCGCCAGCGGACGTCATGAATGTGCGTCTGCTGCTGTGGGGAAACTATGGAAACTACAGTTTTCTATACAGCGGACTACAACATGGATGTATAATAAGAACGAGGGACTACTGTAAACTCATCTAGAGACTCTGCACCGTGCTCTGTGCTGTTGTTTTATGCTTTATGAACGTGGACAACAGAGAAACATATTCTTCATGACCAAAGTTGGAATTGAAATAAAAAAGGAAAGTGAAACTTATGCTCGTCACCCTCTCCCTCCGGTCCACATTAATACAAATGATCCCAATACGTATGATTGTATGAAAAGATCTTAAAATCAATACAAATGTATTTATTATAAATGTTAGTCCTAACATCTATCACTGTGTATATCACCATTCAAACATCTTTTAAAAGTTGAACAAACCCCACACAGCTCAGTAAAGACTGTGACATGTTGACTTTATTTGATAATTTCAGTAAAAACTAACGTTCATATTTCTCTTTTTGATTATAATACTGATGAACGTTCAAAACAAAGCACTTTGGCAAGTTACCGTTTTAAAATGCTTAATAAGCACCGTAACTTTCATGATATCATTTCTCGGTCATAATCGGTTGTTTCCGTGAACGGCCGACTGTTGCGTGATGGCAAATGCTGCGGCCACAAGGCATTGTGGGGCAGCATTTTCTCCTCTCCTTTCGTAAAGGAAGGTCCAGTGGTTCCTTAGCTAAAGGAGGTTATAAAGGAAGTTTGAAACCTCCTTTCCTATCATCTTCTAGAGAATTTGAACGGCACTTATCATGGCTGCCACTGAGGTACTTCCGGGTCATTTCACTCCGTTAGGAAGGTTCCTAAGCTAAATGGAGTATTTGACCGCAACCTTGGTGTGAAAGTGCCTAAGGTTGTAACCTCAGCCATTTGATGTAAATATGATCCCATGTGCTCTTTATTTTGCTTAACATTTTAAAATAGCTGTGGTACATATACAGTCCTCTTATGTGGTCCTGTCCTTAAATTGTAACCTTTAAGGGTCTGTTTGAAGCAAGTGTTCTGGATAGATAAACCTCTAAATCCATATAATCTGTTCTAGGATTAGACTTTAATTATGAACGCAGAAACATTTTTGAAATCATTCGTATGCTGCCCATCTTAAAATATTACAAAATGCTGGAGGAAGACCTCGCTGAAATGTTTGCATAGTTGAACAAAGACAATGTCCATGAAAGAGGAATGGTTCAGTTTTATACCAGAATAAGTACACACATTAACGCACAAAGTTGACTTTTCCTGCTTCTCCTTTTTTTTTGTTCCGTTAGCTGTTATAATTCCGTGGTTTTTGGTATGTTTTGTCTTTCAGTGCAGTTCTTGTTACTGTATCATGACTGTTTAGAATTTAAAGGGGACCTATCATACAAAATGCACCTTTGTACGTCTTTTACACATGAATATGTGTCCCCAGTGTGTCAGGGAACTCACCAAGTGTCAGAAAACACAACCCTCTCTCTTTTCCTCCATACCCAAATCTCTAAAAACGGGGCTGCAACGGATCTGATACAGACTGATACACATTTGAATTATTTGCTACATCACAAAAGTGGTGCTCCACCTATATGGCCAACTCTCCACCAACCAGGGGAATGAGAGGTTGCCGTGGCATGGTAACAGCATGGTAACATGACACTTGTAACTCGGCCCCCTCCTTTGCAGGGGGGCGTGGTCAGCTGCAGCGCATGCAAAGACAGGGTGGAGGAGAGCAAAACACAGCTAAATGAGGCATGGCTAAAATGCATGATCTGTTTGGTATTTTGAAAAAAAAAACGTATAAATATACCTTATATAGGTATGGCCCTACAATATATTATTCAAATATAGCATGATAGGTCTCCTTTAAAATATTGAACATGAACATGAACCTCAAAACATGCGCAAAACATGTTTATTTGACGTGTTCATACAACTAAAATAACACTGACCGCTGTAATAGATCAACTACAAATCTGTCTTATAACAGATCTATTGCTGCACATTAATAATAATAATAATAATACATTTTATTTGGGGGGCGCCTTTCATAGCACCCAAGGACACCTTACAGGGCATAGGGTAATATAGGGAAAATTAAAACAGTGGATTTAATGAAATGTCAGCCGGGGTAAAACAAGACAAACAACAGGAAATGGACTACAAAAAGACACAGGGTACAGTTTATAATGAGAATGCCAGTTTGAACAGGTGGGTTTTGAATGTTGTTATGGAATCAGACTGTCGGATATGTAGTGGCAGGGAGTTCCAGAGTCTGGGAGCCGAGCAGCTGAAAGCTCGAGCACCCATGGTTTTGAGGCGAGAGCTTGGGATGGTGAGAAGTCCTACGGAGGAAGAGCGGAGGGTGCGGGAGGGGGTGTACTGCTGAAGGAGGTCGGTGATGTAGATGGGGGCTAGGTTGTGGAGAGTTTTATATGTGAATAGAAGGTTTTTGTATTCAATACGGTAGCGTACAGGAAGCCAGTGTAGTTGAGTGAGAATGGGGGTGATGTGGTCGGATGAGTTGGTGCGGGTGAGGATCCGGGCAGCAGAGTTCTGGATTATTTGCAGTCTATTGAGGAGTTTGATGGGAAGGCCAGTCAGAAGTGCATTGCAGTAATCAATCCGGGATGTGACGAATGAGTGGACCAGGATTTCAGTGCTGGGTTGGGACAGAGATTAGCGGAGTCTGGAGATGTTCCGAAGATGGAAGAAGGCAATGCGGGTGATGTTTTTAATGTGTGTGTGCGAATGAGAGGGAGCCGTCCAGAATGACACAGAGGCTTTTCATTTGGGCAGAGAATGGTATGGGGAAGCCGTCGATGATGATGTTTGGTGCTGGGGTGTTTTGTGACTTGGTGAGGGTGGATTTAGAGCCAATGAGCAGGGCCTCAGTTTTGCTACTATTAAGCTTCAGGAAATTCCTGCTCATCCAGCTCCTGATGTCCTCAAGGCAGGTGGTGAGGGAGGGATACATTGGCTTAGTATACAAGTAAGATAAGGAAACCAATGTGGGTTGACACTTTAAATCATTTATTTTGTTTAAAATATATACCCTCTTATAAAATAGGTTTACTTTTATTAGGTTTTAAGACTGTTTTGAATCGCTTTAGGCATTGAGATCATCATTGTTCTTGTTCACACTGGCCTCCTGAAATGATTTTAATGGGAGTGTCAAAATACATATTCTCCATTCTGCGTAAATATATTGTGTCATTAGTGTGAGAAAAAGTTTTTAGAGAGTACTTGTCCATGGACAAGTGAGTTTGGCAAGTTACTTGTCCGAATACATTTTTCACTTGTCCAGAATGGACAAAAATTGGGGCCACTGGAATCTTCTTCTTCGCCATCGTATTTAACATTTTCCCACGGTTTTTATGACACCGCCAACGTAAGTGAGCGGTAAGATTTTACTGCATCACACATAGGGCAGGGTATCGTTTGGATTTTAACGATTCCGGTTCTGCTTTTCGATTCCGGTTATTTTCGGTTCTCGATTCCAGTTCTTTGAGAGGGTAAAAATAATGACTAACTGGGAGAAAAATATATTTATGAAAACATTAAGTCAAATCTGTATTCCTATTTACAAATCACTTCATACTGTTTAATTTCTTATGGTTATTGAATGAAATTATATAAAAATAATCTCTGCATTGTTTGGTTAGTTCTAAGTGGTGCAGTTTGAGAATGTACAATTGGCCCAGTCTCCTCTGATGTTACACTGCAACCTGCCTGTGAGACAGCAGATAGGCCTAATAATAATAATAATACATTATATTTATAGCCTATAGGCCTAGCGCTTTTCTACAACTCAAAGAAAAAGACGAGAGAGAGAGAGAGAGAGAGAGAGAGAGAGAGAGAGAGAGGAGAGAGAGAGAGAGAGAGAAGAGAGAGAGAAAAAAAAAAAGACGAGAAAGACGATACGGAGCATGGAGAGAGAGCTGCGGGGCTCGGCCTCCGCCCCCTGTCCTCACAACTCTTACTAATCCCGGGACCGGACAATTTTTAATTGTTCCTACTCGGAACCGAGTTTTGCTTCCCAACCCTGCCACTGTGCTACACTTCCCGCCCGCCCCCGTCTAACTGTACAGAAAGCGGCGAGATGCATTTCCTTAGGAATCGACAAGCAGAACCGAAACTAACATTTCTAAACGAACAATGGTGGACACGTACAATTTGCGAATGAGTTCTGCCTTTTGTAAACTGAATTTATCAATAATTTGTCAATAAATGAGGGCGAAAAACGTCACTTGTCCGCCGGACAAGTCAATTGAAAGATCTACTTGTCCGATATTGTAAATAACACGTCCCGGACGGTGGGACGTGTGCTTTTTCGCACACTGGTCATGCAAGGATTTTTATTTAGAGTTTACCATATCTGGTAGCTATTTTGAAAAGATGGTCTTATTACAAAGTTCCCTCTTTTTGTTGCTTAGCTCAGCAAGGAAACTATTGAAATATAAAGAACATTTGCACTGAGACTTAAGAAGATACTCCCATGAGAGACAGTTTAAGCTAATAGAGAAACAATTTGAATGTTTCCTTTCTATCCATACCCTGGACAAATCTATAATATTGATCCATTGGAGTGTTTTACGTTTCCTGTTTAATTATGTAGCAGTTCAAACCATCAATAATTGACAGTAAAAGCATATCAGAAAGACTATAAAGAACAGGCTGGAGTTTTGTATAGTTTGGCACTGTATTTGGTAAACTGGGACCTTAGATTCTGTTGAATACATCTGACCAAATCTTTGTGTCTGATGTTTCTTTGAGCTTTATCTCTGGGTGTGTGTGCATTGCAGAGACAGTGTACAGTGTATACAGAAGCAGATAGAAGCTAGAAAACCATTAAGCAATAACTCCATTACCAGCTTCATATTTCACCATCATTAATACCAAATAAACCAGCTGCAGTGGTTAATGTTGCACTGCATTAGAAACTTTCCTAAAAACAATTTGGTTCAGCAAATGCTGTGGCTGACTCAAAGTCTCTGTGATGCTTAATACTTTAGAAGAAATTAAATAGAAACTCGATGCCATTACCACAAACTACAACATTCTGATTTCATCTTATTTATTGGGAGAAAAACGCTTTTCTGTGTATGGCTCACACTAGCCACCCAGCATTTTAAAAATGTTTTAAAGATAATATTGTTTCTGCTTGGGAAAAACATGGAAGATACGAGAGTATCCTGTATTAAAGTGTGACACAGGATTCACATCAGAGATCACATCATGTTTACAGATACTGGAGGGAACTACTGTAACTGTGTTAACGTTTTCTAAAGACTTTTGTTACTCCATATGGAGCTGTGGGAAGTCTAATAACATGTGTTGGTGAGGTCTGAGGTATGGGTCTCAAGATTTCAATTACAAATCGAAAATCGATTAAAAATGAATTTTCAATTTCAATTATCAAAATTAAAATCAGGATCAGTGAGTCTCCAAGTATTTATTTTTCTCAAACCTGACACGTCCAAAGAAAACATTATGAGTGATGTGAGGTTACTGAAAGAGTCACCTGTGAGACCCCCCACCTGTGAGACCCCCACCTGTGAGACCCCCTACCTGTGAGACCCCCAACCTGTCAGCCAAAGGAGACGACTTTAACTATGGATGACTTTAAGCCTCGATATGATTTCATCTGTTGGGCTGTATAAAGATTCAATGCCAGGACAGCAGCATGTTGACTCACCTTTGGAGCCAGGCTCAAGTGGCAACATCCTTTAGAGGAGCCTTTCAGGAAATAAACAGTTTCTTTTTTGCAGAGGTTTCTTAAGGTCATTGGCTGGAACAGTGGACACCCTTCATCTACATTCTACATCACCAACCTCAGGAACACTTTATAAGCCATCAATTTGTACTTAACAAATTGACCCTGCTACTGAAGAGACGAGTCTTTGTAAAACAGGACTCAACAGCTCCTTGAGTCAAATGGAAATGAATGATGGAAGAAAAAGTAAATATATGAGTTAATGATAAACTTATTTATTGCTCAGGTATGTTGGAAACCTTTGAGTGATAACCTTTTGCTGCTGTGCACATCCACACATACCTTCCACATGACGAGCTCCCCAAATATACAATTAACATAAACAATTAAGAAGAATATTTTAAACCTTTTCCATATTACGGTAACACAGACACATTTGAAGTGAAACATGGTGGTCACTCCCTCAAAAGCCTGGATTTATTTGTCCTACAGCATGATGATCTATATTTATTTCTTAAAACCCAGCGTTTGTTCCAGCCAAAGACCACTGAATCAAAACACTCACCACATCTGTGTTGACACATATTTTATAAAATATTTCCGTCCCTCTAGTCTTTATTCAACCACACATATGAGAATAACCGAAGTATGAAACAAATGTAATTGCCTTGCTCTGTCACTACTACAGAGACATGTTGTTCTCTGGTCCAAATATTTGTTCAAGGAGCAAACACACCATGTACACACACACACACACACACACACACACACACACACACACACACACACACACACACACACACACACACACACACACACACACACACACACACACACACACACACACACACACACACACACACACACACACACACACACACACACACACACACACACACACACACACACACACACACACACACACACACCACTCACTGTTCCTGAGATAAAATACATGTATTTCGCTATTCGCTACTTGTCCTCTCTGTTAATGCATGTTCTCCATTCTACATTTCTTATGAGCAGTCCCTCTTACCCTCCCCCACACCAACTGCCCCCAGTCTATTTCCTGTCTCTCTGTCTTGTCTCTAATATTGGTATTTATTGTGGGACTATTCTTGACTTCGTTGGATGTAGCATGTTATTACTTTGCAGTATGCTAGTATTGTTGATTGTTAGTCATGTACTCCTGTAAAGAAGACATGATATCGCGGATCACATTCCCTGGCTGAAACATGTGAAGGTCTTGCTTATTTTTAACAAACCGTGGTTTTGTTCTCACCTTGGGTCTTTTCCAGGTGACTGTGCCGATGCGGTTGTTCTGGTAGAACAGAGACTGGTCAGAGGTGGGGAACAGAGGGTCTTCAAACAGTCTTCCATTCTGCCGGCACTGCCTCCTCAGTGCAGAGAAGGACTGGCCCTCGTATGGAACCACCATGCCCTGCAGACGGAAAGAGAGCTCTATCAGTCCCTCTTCATGGTTAACATCCATACTGTATCTGTCCAAAATGTCACCACTTCATCATTTGATCCTAACAGCCTTTTGAAACTGTCAACTGTATCATATAAACACAAAAGTGATTTGTTTTGTAAAGTTAGTGAAATTGAATCTTCATCTTCTCCCCAAATGAATGTCAATGCACCTTTTTTGAGATCTTCTATTTTTGTCGATTTACGACTCAGGTTTTTCAATCCTCAAATAAAAAATGAGGATAAGAACAACAGACGCACCTACTGACTGTCCAACTAACTAAATATGGAAGCCCATGGTTGCAATGAGGACATGTGTTCAGATTGAAACTCATAAACTCATATTCACACAAGGGCGTTACTGACTGCAGATATATGTGTGCCTCTGAGGCTCACTGTGGTGTGAGCAAGATTAGTGAGCAGGATATCCTTCTCCTTTAAAGTAGAAGTCTTTTATCACTGCCACACACACACGCACATGAAAGTCCAATACACATTACATTAACCATCCCACTGGTCATGTGACAGCATGACTGTGGGGTTTCAGCCCACACCTGATCACAGTTTCATGCTGCAGCAGCATCAAGAGAAGGCCTGCAGAAACGTCCTGTGTGTCCCACCATGTTGAGCAGCAGATAGAAGGGTGGACATGAAGGAATGCTCTTCTTCTATGCATGATAACTTTGTTAGGGAGATATTGAAAAAGCATCCCTGTCACTGGTTTAACAGAGGTTTGAAAAACCCTCCTCATTGCAGCCTGTGAAAAAAACATTCTTCGTCCTACATTATCATTCCCGCAGTGAGACTGTGTTATCTCGCTGAGCAGGTCCCAACCATCTGTATTATACTCTGTTATTCTGACTAAAGCCTGAAGAGACATTGAGACAAAAACACATGAAGGTCTGACCGTTGCTGACACACAAACACAAATCTGAAGCTACACATCCACACACAGTCAAACTCTGACAACAGGGTGGTATAGTACTCTACCTTCTGTACTGTATTAAAGTAAAGCACAGTAATAGTACTTCAAATTTATACTTGAGTTTTTCCATTTTATGCAGCATACAGACAAATGAAGCAGCAATGTTATCAATAATCATAACAAAACACTGAGAGGGAACATTTTACTGTAGTTTACTTTAAGTACTTAAATATTGCTGATAATGACGGGTTTTTACTAGTACTGCTACTTTTCCCTAACTACAGGATCTGAATAGGTCTTCTACCACAGCCTGACAGGAAGTGTGGGGCTCAGTCAGTAATTACATCAGTGTCAATTAAAGGCACTCCACACAGAGGGGATGCTGAACAGAGCACAGAACAACAGATCATATCATCTGCTGGGGCTGTCCGTTTCAATTATTAAAAAAAAAAACACCAAAAAATAACAAAGCAACTCGTCTTTCAGGAAACCATGTCCTGATATTCCTCACTGTGAACCGTGAAAAAGAATCGGTTGGTAATGGGGAAAAACCCTTTAACAGTGGGCATGGGCGGCGCCAGAGATCTTTGGGGGTGCTGTGGGGTAGCTTGACGTTTCATAGAGGGTGCTCAAACATGTAGGGTTTCCCATTAAGGTACCGGGCGCTACAGTGGAATGTTCTACTGCAACACTCCCCACACGCACAGTATATCTGCGATCCCAGTGGGGGGTGGAGCTAACATCCTCTAGGGCCGGGGGGTCAAACTCAATTTCATCGTGTGCCACATTAGCATTATGGTTGCACTCAAAGGGCCGGTCGTAACTTTCAATCTCAATCTTTATTTATTTATATAGCACATTTAAAAGCACCTCAGTTGACCAAAGTGCTGCACAGGGAACAAATCTAAAATAACACAAGAGGAGTAAAGTAATAAAACAATAATACAAAGCACAATAACTAGAAACATATAAAAACACATACAAATATCAAAATGTTATGTTCAACTAGTATTAAAAGCCAGTTCAAAACGTTAAGACTATATATAAATACATATATAAATATATCATATATATATAAAATAATGTATTATTTTACATTATTGCCTCTGCATTGGATTATTATGGGATAGGGTAATAACTTCATAATTAACTATGTCTGAAAAGCAGAAGTCTAGGGCAAATAATAGCAATTCTCTTCAGTTAGCACTTCACAAAATGAGATGCATTGTGGGACATGTAGTTTATGGACAACGTGCTTCTGTAAAGCGGCATTCAACCGTATAATAAACATATATTCTTTGCAAGCTCTTGCGGGGCCACATGAAATATAGTCGCGGGCCAGATTTGGCCCCCGGGCCTTTAGTTTGACACCGCTGCTCTAGGGCATGCTCCCCCGGGAAGATTCTTTTTTAAATATTGAAGTTAAAAGCATCAATCTGGTGCACAAATGAAGAGATCTATGGATACATCTCAACATCCATATGAAACAGAACTGTAAACAGAATTTCTATTTCTTTATGGATATTTTACAAATCACTCCCCTTTTAAACTGTATTCTTGTTTTACTGTCATATAGTATTTCATATCTGTTTTTCATTTATGCTCTTATTTTCTTATAACTATATTGATCATATAAAGGTGTGCCTTGGAAATACTTGTTTACATAAATGGTGATCAAACTGTTTGAGACCCACTGAGATAACTTAGACCAGCGGTTTTCAAAGTGTGAGGCGCGCCTCCCCGGGGGGGCGCCAGAGAGCTTCAGGGGAGGCGCAGCGTGAGAAAAAAATAACGAGAAACAGTGAAATCTAGCTAGTTAACTTCAGCTAACTTTATGCGAGCGGCAACATGGATCGATTTTTAGTGAAGTTACCTAAAGTGAGAGAGGAGACAGCGTCTGGCAGAAAACGGAGGAAGTATGACCACGATTATTTGAAGCTAGGATTTTCATGGACCGGTCCTGGCAGGGGCGGACTGGCCATCTGTGTGTTCTGGAGAATCACAGAACGGCCGGTCGTCAGCGAACCGAGCCGGCCGTCGACGGCCGGCTCGGTTCGCTGACGGCCGGCAACGCCCTTTATTTTAATTTGAATAATACTTACTTTGATCAAAAGCAAGTACTGGTCAAGTCTGCTGCCAGAGGATGATCTGCGTTTATTCCTGTGCGCATCAAAGACGCACTCATTGTTCCCACTAAAGTAGGGGTGAGTGTAATAAGGAGGCAAAGTTGACGTTCAGTGTGTTGCCGGGAGCATATAAGGATTTATCCACGATGTTGAAAATGTTAAAAATGTTTTTAAAAAAGATGTTTAAAACATAAAGATAATACAAATGTTTTAAAAAGTTGTTGTTTAATGTTTTAAGGAGGTGACGCTACTCAGCCAATCAAATCGGTGCAGTCAGTGAGTCAGCACGATAGATTCAAACACACACAGACGAGACAAGAAGAGAGAAACAGTCAGTCATTTCAAATGGTATGCTCAAAAAAGAGAAAGGTAGACAGCGAAAACAGAGCATTCAATGACATTTGCTCTTACTGGACTTCTTTGAAATGCAATTGAATACCCCTGCATTATAGCAACAACAACAATAATAATAATAATAATAGCAATAATCATTGGGAGGGGGGGCGCGGCTGTTCTTATGTTCTCTGAGGGGAGGCTCACCTTCCCACACTTTGAAAACCCCTGACTTACGCAGCATCCACACGGCAGCGTGCGTTGAAGCTTGCCGGCGGGCGTGTCTGAAGCTCGACCAACAACCAATCACATGAATCTCCCGCCCAGGACACACAGCACGCGGTTTGATTGGCTAGAGCTTGTACTGGCATATGATTTGATTGGCTGACGCTTCCATCGAAGCTTCAAAAGTTGAACTTTTCTCAACTTTTGAAGCGAGCAACGGAGGCAAAGTGAAGCGACAGAACCACAATGCAGTTCGGGAAAGCGTGACGTCACCCTATTCAAAGTGAATGGGAAGCTGCGTTGAAGCTTCAACGCACGCCGCCGTGTGGACGGGCCGTTAACTAAACACTGAGAGAGTCCTTTACCTCACTGAGCTGACGTTATCTGACAGGAGGAGAGGACTTTCCCTTCACCTTGTTGTAGAAACAGCTTATAATATCCGTTAGCGCAGCTAGCTAACCAGATGCTAACAATCTCCGGTACAGGTTTTTTTTTTTTTCCACACACACAGACTCAAAACCATGGACACACAGGCATATAAGTAACATAAACAATGTATAGGCGTAAGCTAGCTCTCTCTCTCTCTCTCTCTCTCTCTCTCTCTCTCTCTCTCTCTCTCTCTCTCTCTCTCTCTCTTCTCTCTCTCTCTCTCTCTCTCTCTCTCTCTCTCTCTCCTCTCTCTCTCTCTCTCTCTCTCTCTCTCTCTCTCTCTCTCTCTCTCTCTCTCTCTCTCTCTCTCTCTCTCTCTCTCTCTCTCTCTCTCTCTCTCTCTCTCTCTCTCTCTCTCTCTCTCTCTCTCTCTCTCTCTCTCTCTCTCTCGTGAAGGTAACATTACAAAACATGTCTAAAGGAAACGACATGTTGTCTCTGAGAGAAGGAACTGAGCTGACCCGCAATAAAGCATGACTGGGGAATGACTCACCATCGCAGGGGGGGGGGGGGAGTCTGTGCAGTTTGATACACATAAACAACACTAGTATTTGTCATGTTTGTCACTCTCACATGTGACAGTGAGACAGCACGAACCAACCCAGGAGTCTGAAACTGAAGAAGCTTAATGGAGCGCAGGAGGCCTCGCCTCCTGACTATCATCCTTTTCTCTTCAGCGGCGGAAGTGAAAATCCACTGAGCATTTTGAGACGAGAGAGAGTTATGGAGCCAATCCTTGATCACAGGACCTGCCCGAAGTGCCCGAACCTGATCGCGGGGGCTGATATGCAGGGACTGGACCACGCCGTGAGCGGCAAGGGCCCGTCACCGGCCTGCACAGCCTGCCAGATGATCCCGCGGCTCACACGTCAGCATCGTGGGGATCATTTCCTGTCGAGAGGCGCGAGCCGGGAGAAGAGGAAGTGCCATTCTGGTTCTCCCTTCCGTGGGGCCAGATAACCCCGGTCCCGGAGGAGGAGGACGACGAGGACGCCTCATTGTCCGGAGGTCCGACTCTCAGGTCTGCGCGGCTGGACTTTCCAGCGGTGATGACCCTGGTCTCCTCGGAGCCCCCGTGTCCACGGAGGGGCTCTTTGTGTCAATCTCCTCGGTCACCCAGCGCTTCAGCCGCCTGGAGGAGGAGAGAATCCAGCTTAGCCGCATGCTACCGCTGGCCCCTCCTCAGGCCCCGCAGCGCGCTCCTCCACGGGTTTCCCTACAGGCGAGGGAGCGCAGCGCGACAGCGAAACGGAGGGAGAGGTACCGGCACGGGGCTTCCGTGGCCGCGGCGCTTCCGTGGCGCCCTCCACCTCTACGGCCCATCCCGTGGAACCGGCGTACCGGCATTCACGGGGACGGGCTGCCCGACCTCGGCAGGCTCCTCAGCAGCAGAGAGCGGCCGGGTGGGGTGCTTCGTCTTCCCGGAGCTGACTGGCGGGGGGAGGAAGCGTCTCGGCGGGGGGAGAAAATCTCTCCGAAGAAGGTGGGGCAGCAGCTGCTGACCAGAAAAGCCGGTCAGGGGCAGTAGGGTGGAATGCTAATGTTGGACGACAGTGCGCGTATACATCAGGGCTCCACCCACTGTACCCATAGAGTCCAGTAGAGGGCGGAGCCTGTGAGAGATATAACGCCGGGTTACGTATTATAACCCGGCATTATATTAACACAGGCGGAGCCCTCTACTCAGGGCACTGTCTGTCCTATTCCGCTCGCTGAAGAGAGGTGTAGGATGATAGTCAGGAGGCGAAGCCTCCTTTTATACGGTGAGATGCGCGCGCATTCAGGGCGAGCCTTGTAACCCCTCCCCCGGCCCTGGCGCGAGCGTGGAAATATGATTGGCAAACAATATTGTGGCTTTCCAAGTTAACATTGATTGATATGACTGTGATTAAATCAGCATATACTTCTGCCAGGGGATGCCACCCCTCACAATCTCCTGCCACCCTCTTGCCACCCCTCAAAATTTCCTGCCACCCTCTTGCCACCCCATGGATATTTTTCTAGATCCACCCCTGAGTAGGCTATATTTTTCGTTTCGTTTATTTAATAAGTTAATTTGTTTTTTGTTTGTTTTGAGATTTAAATAGATTTTGAAAGTGGAGATAGAGAGAGATAGAGAGAGAGAGAGAGAGAGAGAGAGAGAGAGAGAGAGAGAGAGAGAGAGAGAGAGAGAGAGAGAGAAGCAGCGCTGTCTGCTTAGTTGCAATACTGTAGCTCAAGCCTTTATGCAACTTAGGCCTATACATTGTTTATGTTACTTATATGCCTGTGTGTCCATGGTTTTGAGTCTGTGTGTGTGTGTGTGTGTGTGTGTGTGTGTGTGTGTGTGTGTGTGTGTGTGTGTGTGTGTGTGTGTGTGTGTGTGTGTGTGTGTGTGTGTGTGTGTGTGTTGAGCGCAGCGCCGTCTGCTTTTTGCAGTACAGTAACTAAAGTAGGAGCATACCGGTAGTTTTTTGTAGACCTGTCTGCCCGTTTTGTGAGTGCACTGCGCGCGTGCGCACTTGTGACATTGTTTGGGATGACCTAATTAAAATACCGTCCGCCGTCCTCTTTGAGACACATACACAACGCAGACAGACACCGGTCACAAAAGTATCAAATAGGCTTCAATTTACTTTTGATTGTCTATAATTAACTATAAAAAAATATCGGCGCTTTAACACTACGTTTATATATGTACTTATTTTTACGGTTTGCAGATGAGGTGGTCCGCGGAAATCCTTGATAATAAATAGTGGTCCGCATAAACAAAAAGTTTGAGAACCCCTGGTCTAAGACATGCCAGGAAAAGTTAGTTGCTTCGAATGTATTTATTTAATGTTCCTGACCAGCAGTCCAAAGATATACTAGATATATTTTACATTTACCATGATAGAAAACAAACAGAAAACTGTACATTACTGGTAAACTGGGTTATTGCAAATTATCGAAAAAAAAATCATCTTTAAATAATTCATCCAGCAACAATTTTTTACTTGGTCACAGTTACTCAAATGTAAGGATTCGCTTTTTGAAATGGTTGTTAACTAAAAATATTGTGTTGATCAGACAGAACAAGCAATATATTTATTTTAGGCTGATTATCGATCAATAGTTCACAGTTTGACCTTTGGCCAAAACTCCCCCGGTGGGCAGGCCGGCTTGATTCTCTTTCAGAGGAGATAGTGGTTATGAAACTCTAAACTAGAGGAAAGCTGTTATTTCTGCCTATTCTAAACGTGGCTTCTGCCTATTCTAAACGTGCTTTCTGCCTGCACGGGTCTCTAACGGCCCGTCCACACAGCGGCGTGCGTTGAAGCTTCAATGCTTCTGCCCATTCATTTTTAATGGGGTGACGTCACGCTTCGCCGAACTGCATTGTGAGAGCGAAGCGTTGCTCGCTTTGCTCGCGTTGCTCGCTGCAAAAGTTGAGCAATGTTCAACTTTTGAAGCTTCGGCGGAAGCGTCAGCCAATCGAATCATATGCCAGTACAAGCTCTAGCCAATCAAACCGCGTGCTTGTGTGTCCGGGGCGGGAGATTCAAGTGATTGGTTGTTGGTAGTTTCAGCCCCCCCCGCCGGCAAGCTTCAACGCACGCTGCTGTGTGGACGGGCCGTAAGTCTCTAAACCAGGTGTCTCAGACTCCAGGCCCGCGGGCCAGACGCGGCCCGCGAGACAGTTTCTCCTGGCCCGGTTGTTGATATCATGTAATAGTGTTAATCTGGCCCGGTTGTTGATATCAAGTAATAGTGTTAATCTGGCCCGCGCGTTTACGTTTGCGCTTTTCATTTTATTTTTGGATTGATCCCGCTGCTGGCAGGGAACTGCTGCGCACAGTTCCCTCGCCCCTCCCCCCTCCGAGGGAACTCCGCCACACGTCAATCAAATGCGCGCAGCGGAATCAATCACAGAGTGATCCAAAAGTGACACAGAGTGGAAGGAAAATATATCGCCCAGTCATGTCTTCATCAGAACTTTCAGGGAAAAGAAAAGTCGATGATGACCACAGAACATTTCAGGAGAAGTGGGAGACTGAATATTTTTTTGTCGAGTACAGGGGAAACGCAACGTGCCTTATATGCACAGAGAAAATCGCTGTATACAAGGAGTATTACGTCAAACGTCACTACTCAACTAAACATGCAGAGTATGCAAAATACCTGGCAGACGAGAGAGAGAAAAGAGTCACGGAGCTAAAAAAATGTCTATGGAAGCAACAAAATCTCTTCAAGAAAGGAAGCAATGAGGCTGATTTAGCAGTCGAGGCTAGCTATGTGGTGAGTGAGATGATTGCTAAGGCGGGAAAGCCGTTTACGGAAGGCGAGTTTGTAAAAAAGTGCATGTTGCAGGCTGCAAGTATAGCCTGTCCAGAAAAGAAGGGTCAGTTTAACAACATCAGCCTGTCAGCTAACACAGTGGCAGAGCGCATTTCTGACTTATCAAGTGACATATATGATCAGCTGTGCGACAAAGCCAAACTTTTCTGTGCATACTCTGTGGCTCTTGATGAGAGCACGGACATCACTGACACCGCTCAGCTCGCAATGTATGTCCTTGGTGTTGATGACAAGTTTGAAGTGACAGAGGAGTTGCTGACAGTGAAACCAATGCATGGCCAGACCACCGCTCAGGAGATATTCCAGCAACTGTGTGATGCCATTGCGGATATCGGTCTGCCATGGAAGAGGTTTGTTGGAATTATGACCGACGGAGCGCCATCAATGACAGGGAGGAAAAATGGGCTGGTGGCACTTGTTCAAAGAAAACTGGAGGAGGAGGGTGTGGAGGAGGCTATTGCTCTGCACTGCATTATCCATCAGCAGGCCCTTTGCAGCAAATGCTTGAAGTTTGACAATGTAATGTCTGTCGTTGTGAAATGCATCAACCATATCAGATCCAGGGGCTTAAAGCACCGCCAGTTCCGTGCTTTTTTGGAGGAAATTGAGTCAGAATATGAGGATGTGCTCTACTTTACAGAGGTACGTTGGCTCAGCAGGGGAAACATCCTGAAGAGGTTTTTGAGTTGAGAACAGAACTGAAAGTATTCATGCTGGAGAAGGGAGGGATGGCTGTTCCCGAGCTGAGTGATCCCAAATGGCTCATGGACTTAGCTTTTCTTGTTGACATCACGCAGGAGCTGAATGCACTGAATAAGAAGTTGCAGGGCCAGGGCCAGCTTGTCAGTGCAGCATATGACAATGTCAAAGCATTCTCTACAAAACTGGTGTTATGGAAAGCCCAGCTCCCTCAGAAAAACCTCTGCCATTTCCCAGCATGCAAGGCTCTCATGGACAGGGGCACAGCATTCAGTGGTGAGAAGTATATTGATGCCATTGTGAAGCTACAGGAGGAATTTGATCAGCGGTTTGCAGACTTCAAGACACACAGAGCCACTTTCAAAATGTTTGCAGACCCCTTCTCCTTTGATGTGGAAAATGCCCCTGGTGTGCTTCAAATGGAGCTCATTGACCTGCAGTGCAATTCTGAGCTCAAAGCCAAGTTCAGGGAAGTGAATGGGAAAGCAGACAAGCTTGGACAGTTCATGAGAGAATTGCCCCCCTCCTTCCCTGAGCTTTCCAGGATGTTCAAGCGGACCATGTGCCTTTTTGGGAGCACATATATGTGAACAGCTCTTCTCCACCATGAGCTTCAATAAGTCAAAGTACAGGTCCAGACTTACTGATGAACATCTTCAAGCCATACTAAGGGTTTCAACTGCTTCCTCCCTCAAACCAAATGTGGCTCAGCTGTGTGAGAGGAAGCGCTGCCAGGTCTCTACCAGCAAGGAGTAGGCAAGAGCAACTGTGAATAGTTATGTTGTGAAGAATCGTTCATGTTAAGAAGATGTTGAAGAACTGTTAATGTTGTATTTTTAATACATTTTTTGTGGAATACTTGAAGCGGCCCAGACTTGCCCAGACTCTACGTCCAGCGGCCCCCAGGTAAATGGAGTCTGAGACCCCTGCTCTAAACAGTGTTTACAGTAGAGCTGAGAGTCTTGTGGACTCATAAGCCTGCATGTCTTCCTGTGTGATGATGCATGGGCCACATAGAAGCCAGCTAACAGTAGTGAGATTAGTTTTTGAACCAATCTCTATATAAAGAGTTGTTGTGAGAGTGAGGGTATTCAGACTGCACCCCAATCATTATGCCAATAAAACGGTTTATGAGCAGTTTGCAGAAAAGAAAGGGCTAGAAATCCATTCTACAAAAAATGTGGTTCTTGTAGAAGTTTTTTGAACCAAATCGCAGCATGAATTTTCTTCAAGGTTTTTGTTTCTTCATTAATGGTATTTTTTACAATTTGTAATCAATTGTTGGGTGGTAAAAAAACAACCCTAATGTTCTTAGCCCTTATGCACTTTTCACAATCGATGTTAATAAATTAAAAATAAGTGGACCCTTCAGGTACCTCTGGTGTTCTCCACAGACACAGGGTTCGATTTTGGAGCGAGCAGTAAAGGAGGGAAACCAACCAAACACGGGTTGTGGTTTGATGTGGGCACAGACCAGAGATATGTGCCAGCAAACAACAATAATGAAGATTTCAAAATATCACATTTTAGATGATTACATGAACGGCCTGAACATATTGGATGTACCCAAATGCAGCTGTAAATCAGTTTGCTGGTCTCAGTTTGCTCAAATGGACTTAGACACATTTAGTAGAAGAGCCGTGTAAAGACACAATAACAACTACACCGGAATTTGGGAAATCGTTGCCTTCGCAGTAAAAGTGCAGTGTTTGGCACGGTAACAACAGTGGAGGGAAATGGAAACATAAGCCGCTTTTAATCAATTGTGACAGAAATATATTTTTCATTTTAGTGTACTTTCCTATTATTTTGCCTTTGATATATAGTCTAAAATGTAGAAATACTGTAGCAATGTCATTACTGATGCATTCATATGTTCACAACCTAAACGCTGTAGCTTTTATTTCAGCCATTCTACATAAGTCCTTTACCTTTGGTATTCAGTATAAGTATGTTTTAAAGTCAATGCCGGTATTTCACGTTTAAGTATTTCTACACTATTATTTCTACTTTTACCACAGAACACTTCCTCCAGTAAAGCATTTTATTTTGAAGGCTCCTGGCGGAAGTATATTTGGTTCCACCAGTTAGCTTGAAAGATGGCAAGTTTTCTTTTAAATTGATTTTTCATCTTCTTTGAAAAGGCGGAAATCAAAACCTGGGACAACGTTTCAGACTTTGTCTTATGATTAATAAGACAAAGTAGCGTTATTGTCTAACGCTCCCAAGAAAAGTTTCATAAATCGTGTCTACAGGCACTTATTTAGAGTTAAAGTGTTTCGAATTCAGCTGAACAAGAGTTGAAATAATCTTTCTTCAACTTTTCTAAAGCAGAAAAAAAAAACATAGCGATGATGCTAGCAGACTTAGATTAGTGAAACGGCTTTATTAGAGCTAAATGACCTCCAACTACATTATATTTTTATTTTTTACCTGAGGAAATGTTTGGTTTAAGGTCCGCTTCACGGGTGTCTCTCAGCGGCAGCTCCCCCTGTTCTCCCGGGAGGATGTGGAGTGTTTCCCCCTGTCTGTCGGCCCTCAGCTCGGCGGTGTGTGAGGAGCTTCTCCGCCGGGGTCCAGTTAGTGTACAGCGGCCTGAGAATCTGACTGAGGAGGAGGAGGGCGCGAGCCAGACCTGTGGTGCCTTCAGGTTCAGCACGGAAATATCGGAACAAGTATTTAGATTCTTTACTTGAGTAAAAGTACCAATATAAAATACTCAACTTCTAAAAGTACTACATCGAAGTACGATTAAAAGCAAAAGCAGCAAATCTTCACATTAAGAAGCTGGAACTGTTAAATATTATTTAACAAAAAACCTCTCAGCAAAATTGCTGCCAACTCATTTCCTGTTTACCCGCCCATGGTTTTACTGGGATGTGATGTTGTTGGATGGTTTGATTTATACCAAATAATCATATTTTTAAAGTGTTTCCTAAGTATTTTGTGTCAAAATCTGAATTAATAAAGTAACTAGTAAATAAGTCTGTCAAATAAAGGTAGTGGAGTACGCTACAATGCGGTCTTCCAAAATGTAGTAGAGCAGAAATACAAAGTAGTGTAAAATGAAAATACTTGGGTAAAGTACTAGTACCGCGAATGTGTACTTAAGTACTTATGTAATTACTTATTTTCCACCACTGCTTACTTCTATATTGTTTTTTGGGAAAATTATACTGGCATCACCCAACATAAATATGCAATTTACAAAATGAATGATGTATAAACAAATATACATACACACATAGTTAATTCAGTAGAAGCAACCTCTCACGTCTGTCCTTCCTCAGTGGGACCCTAACCATCCTGACACAAGGATGCAACATCTGGGAAATGTAGCACACATCTACAGACATATCCTCAGATGTTCACCACATGTTAAGCAGCTTTTGTCAGGTCATCTTATAAACAGTTATAACATGAAAGCCCATGAATAAGTAGCACAGGATGAGTAGTAATAATAACCTACAAATGTTTAACCGAGAACGAGGAGTAGCAAACCTTTCCCCTACATGTTTTAAATCATAGAAAAATAGTTTATATTATCAGATGATTTAGTCTTAAGAAATACTGTATTACCAATGTTTGAAGAACTATTAAGATATTTCATTGTAAAAGTAGTATGCTACAAGAAAATATCCTGCATTTTACGGATGGTGAAAAGTATTCATAGTAAAATATTCTAAAAGTATCAAAAGTAAAAGTAATGACCCATTTTCAGAATTATATTTATACTACTGATTTATAATTATTGATGCATTAATGTGTTCATCACTTCATTTAAAATATAAAGTTTACCACATGCTGCCAAAAGGATGCAACAACTGCACAATGCCAAACAACTTGCATATATTAATATATGCATATTGGCAGTGATGATCTTTTTAAATGAACACATAGTATGTATAACTACACCTACAGGTAACCAACAGTGAAATAAAGTGGATGTGTAGTTACGAAAGTTGTCAGATAAATGTAGTGCAGCTAAAAGTAGAATATGTCGCTCTGAGATTTAGTCATGTAGAAGAATAAAGTTGCAATAAATGATAAATACTACAAGTACTTCAAAACAGGGCTTGAGTAAAGTGCTTCTATTTCGTATATGGCTTCGCCCTCTAAGGCTATCGCTATTGGGTAATCCCCTGCGCGACCGCGCAGCACTGAAACACTTGTAGTCCACGCCCACCCGCAAGGTGGGCCCCACCCTCGGGCTCCCTTCCGGTATAAATAGGAAGGAGGCCCGACAATCTGCTCCCTCTTTTTCTTCAGCACCCCGTAAAATGCTGAAGCACAAGAGACACTTCGATTAGCAAACATGAGTACCAACTGTGTGAGAGATTGTCCCTCATGTGGCTTTGGTATATCATGAGCTACGACCAGCACACGTCATGCGAATCCTGCCTGGGGTCAGAGCACGCGTACGAGGCTCTCAGCCAGCAGGTCGCATGCACCCACTGTGCCCGTCTCCCCTCGGACGACAGGAAGCGCAGAGCGGACGCTCTCGCTGCTGCGGCCGAGGAGGACGATTGGCCCGTCCAGGCTTTCGAGCCTGTGGGCGGCAGCCTCATGTCCCTGGAGCCGAGTGCCGGGCAGGAGTCGGACGACTCCTACCCCACCTCCCTCCACGGTTCACCGTGCGGTTCTCCCTCCCTCTTCTCCCCCGGACGGGGGAGACAGAGTCGGAGCAGGGTGCCGGCTTGACGGCCGAGCACGCGGCCCCCTTCTCCGTCATCACGCTGCCGGCGATAGGTGGCATCCTGGGGGAACTGCCGGAGATCATATGCAAGGCGGCCGCCTGCAGAGGTCTCCCCGTTCCCCTAGCTCAGGGGTGCAGACGGTCAGGAGTGATCCGATCTGGCCACGCTTTCCCGCCATCAGGAGGTAAGTATGTCGCCCGCCAGGCCGACCGGGTGCACCAGTGTGCCTTTCAGGTGTCGGCGGCGGCGAACAACATCGCGCTGCTCTCCAACTGAGTGGTGACGCTGGTGGAGCGGTCCACCACCTTGGCCGCGGTGGAGATCAGCAAGGCGGCCAGCACGGCACTCACACTGTGCGCGTCCGTTGCTGTCTCCCAGGCAAGGATCGCCACGTGGGTGACGCAGATTCAGCGCCACCTCTGGCTGCAACAGGCGTCTGTTACGGAGACGGCCAGGAAGGTGCTACTGGACGCTCCAATCAGCCCGGACGGGCTGTTCGGACCCCAGTTCCACGCCATGGTGGAGTCCATGAAGGCGGCTGCAGAACAGGCGGACGACATCCGCCAGGACGTTAGCTGGCTCCAGCCTGCGGGGCGGCCACAGCGGCACCAACGCCCGCAGCAGCCGCAGCAGCCGCAGCAGCCGCGGCGTCAGGCTCGCCCGTCGGCGGCGGCAGGGGCTCCGCCCCGCGTCTCCGCTCCCCCGCCACCCCAGAGACAGAGGGGTCTTCCGGCGGTGAGTCAACGGGGAGTGAGGCACTCCTGCTCCTGGTCTGCTCCGCGAGAGCCTCCGAGGAAGCAAAGCCGCTTCTGACGTGTTGGGGGGGGTTGTGAGATAAATGAAATGGGTTCATTTTCCAACTTGTTGTCTGAGGCATCAGTATCAAGTGTTTCTCACATATCCCCCACTCTACCAGCTGCCTATAACCTATCGGTTAGTAGCCAGCAGGGCTCGTTGAAAAAACCTGCAGTTTTTAATCTATCGGTTAATAAACTGCAGAGTTCGCTAACTAAGCCAGCTGCCACCAATCTGTTGATTAGTAGGCAGCAGGGATCGCTGCAGAAGTCTGCTGGTTTTAACCTATCGGTTAATAAACCGCAGAGCTCGCGGCATTCCTCTGTCCGAGATACGCCTCCTACACACGGTCATAATAAGCCCATGAGAGCAGTTATGACGCCTCATGTGGACGTCACTGCACACACCTCCACTCATCCCCTGAGTGTGTACACACCTCATGATGAGAGCCGGAGTGAAACGCAGCGTGTGGAGGCTCCCTCACAGCCCTTTCGCTCCAGGCCCACCTTGGGTTGCCTCACGGGCAGCGGCGGCGAGGGCTCTGACGTGGCTCGTCGCCATGACGACCACAACACATCTCGAGCATGTGCGCCCGCTCTCAGAGTGTTTCTCAGAGTGGCAGCGCGTGTGTCTGATGGACAGACGGATGAACAGGCTGATCAGCAGAGGGTGCACCCTGCAGTTCGCCTCTCCCCCCCACAGTTCAAGGGGATACAGGAAACACTCCTGTCATCCCAGGAACAGTGTCTTGCGCTCCAGTCAGAGCTGCGGGAACTCCTGTTGAAAGAGGCTATTTCCAGGGTTCCTCAAGGGGAAGAAAATCAGGGGTATTACTCCCGCTATTTTCTTATCCCGAAAAAGACAGGGGGAGTGAGACCCATCCTCGATCGGTCAGTTTTCAACAAGGCAATAATGAAAAGGCCTTTTCACATGCTGACGATCAAACAGGTGCTGGAGTGTGTTCACCAGGGGACTGGTTCACCTCTATAGACCTGAAGGATGCTTACTTCCACGTACCCATCATCCCGAAACACAGGAAATTCCTGCGTTTCTCATTCCAGGGAATATCGTACCAGTACAACCGTCTGCCGTTCGGTTATTCCCTGGCTCCTCGCACCTTTTCAAAGTGGGTAGAGACGGCGCTGCAGCCGCTACACAGAGGAGGGAGGAGAGTACTATTTTACCTGGACGACCTGCTGTTGCTGGCTCGCTCCAGGGAGGAAGTTGCTTTACAGACGGTACAGCTCGTTCACATCTGTCAAAGCTGGGTTTCATAATAAACTGGAAGAAGAGCCGCCCTCTTCCCTCCCAGAGTATTGTTTACCTGGGTGTGGAATTGAACTCAGCCCGCATGAGAGCGCGACTCTCACAGCAGAGAGTGGAGGCACTGACAGCTCTTCTCCGACGCGTCACACCTCGCAGCGTGGTGACAGCCCTCTCCGTGATGCAGCTGCTGGGCATGATGGCAGCTGGTCACGTGGTGATCCCCCTGGGTCTCCTTCACATGAGGATACTCCAGAGGTGGTTTATTCGCCTGCGCATCGACCCCGTGCGACAGAAGAGGCGCATGGTGGCCATCCCTCCTTCCGTGGGTTCAGACTTAACCTATTGGAAAAGTCCCCACGTGCTGTCAGCGGGTGTGCCCCTGGGCAGAGTTACGTCACACATCTCGGGTTCACAGACGCATCTCTCTCAGGGTGGGGAGGAACGTGTATGTCGCAGGCAGTGGGGGGACAGTGGCCGGCTCACATGTCCCTCCACATAAACGTGCTGGAATTGCTCTCCGTACGGAGAGTAATCCAGCATTTTGCCCCGTTGCTGCGGAATCAGCATGTGTTGATTCGCACAGACAACAAAGCCGCGGCAGCCTACATCAATCGCCAGGGCGGAGTACGCTCAGCGCAGCTTCTGAAAAACTGCAGAGTTCGCTAACTAAGCCAGCTGCCACCAATCTGTTGATTAGTAGGCAGCAGGGCTCGCTGCAGAAGTCTGCTGGTTTTAACCTATCGGTTAATAAACCGCAGAGCTCGCGGCATTCCTCTGTCCGAGATACGCCTCCTACACACGGTCATAATAAGCCCATGAGAGCAGTTATGACGCCTCATGTGGACGTCACTGCACACACCTCCACTCATCCCCTGAGTGTGTACACACCTCATGATGAGAGCCGGAGTGAAACGCAGCGTGTGGAGGCTCCCTCACAGCCCTTTCGCTCTAGGCCCACCTTGGGTTGCCTCACGGGCAGCGGCGGCGAGGGCTCTGACGTGGCTCGTCGCCATGACGACCACAACACATCTCGAGCATGTGCGCCCGCTCTCAGAGTGTTTCTCAGAGTGGCAGCGCGTGTGTCTGATGGACAGACGGATGAGCAGGCTGATCAGCAGAGGGTGCACCCTGCAGTTCGCCTCTCCCCCCCACAGTTCAAGGGGATACAGGAAACACTCCTGTCATCCCAGGAACAGTGTCTTGCGCTCCAGTCAGAGCTGCGGGAACTCCTGTTGAAAGAGACTATTTCCAGGGTTCCTCAAGGGGAAGAAAATCAGGGGTATTACTCCCGCTATTTTCTTATCCCGAAAAAGACAGGGGGAGTGTGACCCATCCTCGATCGGTCAGTTTTCAACAAGGCAATAATGTGGCCCCTGAACGTGAACATTTAGAGGGGCTGGGCCTCTCTCAAGATGTTGTACGTACCATTTAGGGAGCCAGGGCAGCGTCTACCAGAGCGTCCTATACACAGCCAAGTGGACAGCTTTCCAGCGTTGGTGTGTGGCGAAAAGCCTGGACCCCATTACGTGCCCCCTGCCTCACGTGCTGTCATTCCTCCAGCTGTTGCTGGACAGGAATTTGGCCTTCAACACAATCAAGGTATATGCTGCTGCCATATCATCTTGTCACGTAGGTTTCGGGGTCGGGACGGTGTTTAGTCACCCCCGGACGAAACGTTTTCTGCGAGGAGTACGGAGACTCAGACCTGTGTCACGCGCACTGGCGCCTCAGTGGGATTTGGCTTTAGTGTTACGCGCACTAAGCAAAGCCCCATTTGAACCGTTAGCTCAGGTTCCCCTTAAACTGTTATCAGCCAAAGTAGTACTACTTTTGGCTCTAACATCAGCGAAAAGGGTGAGTGATTTGTCTGCTCCGTCATGCCTCCGGATCCAAGGAGATGGCAGTTCAGCTGTTTTACGCCCTAACCCGGCTTTTATGCCAAAGGTCATCACAAGCTCTTTTAAGTCAAGAGTGATCACCCTGGATGGCTTCTTTCCCCCTCCTCACAAGTCGGAGGAAGAAGCCACGTCTCATCTCCTCTGTCCGGTGCGCGCGCTGGCCTGCTATGTGGCGCGCACGGCTGCCTTGCGCCGTTCTCAGCGCCTGTTTGTGCATTACAGAGAGCGCTCGATCGGGCAGCCTCTGTCTGCACAACGGCTGTCACACTGGCTGTGTGAGGCTGTGTCACAGGCATATGTCTCCTCTGGGGCGGATCCCCCGGAGAACATCAGTGCGCACTCCACCAGAGGAATTTCCTCCTCCACGGCTTTGCACGGAGGAATGTCAGTGGAAGACATTTGCACTGCTGCATCTTGGTCTTCCCCCTGTTCATTTATTCAATTTATTTGAGGGATGTCTCCCATTCCTCTCTGACACACCCTGTGCTGAGTGTCCTGTCAGAGTGAGTGACGTCAGGGATCCAGCTGTGCGCCTCTCTCCTGCCTCTCGGCACACGAAGAGCGGCCCTTTTCCCCTCTTATGAGAGGGATGTTTCCTTGTTTCCTCTGACACATTTTGTACGGAGTGTCTTGTCAGAGTGAGTGATGTCAGGGATCCAGCTGTGCGCTCTCCTGTCTACACGCAGAGAGCTGCCCGTGTTCCCCCTCTTTTTGTCGCTGGGCAAAGTGTGACCTTCGTCTCTACTTATCACAGCGGCGGGTATGTATTGTTCCCAGCCTGCGTCCCCTCATGGTAAATATTCATGTTATGCTATATTCCAGGGACTGTGATGCGCCATTCGCATGGCGCAATAGGCATGGGTTATTATCTGAGCAGGTGTGTCTGTGCTTCCAGTACCGGGGGGACCCAGTGGGGCGCAGACTACATCTTGCTTCGCCATTAACCCAATAGCGATAGCCTTAGAGGGCGAAGCCATATACGAAATAGAACTGAAGTTACCTACTGTAACTCCAGCTTCTATGAGTATTGGCGTAGCCCTCTAAGTTCTGGGCCCCACTGGCTCCACGAATAGCTGAAGAAAAGTTTTTTTGTGTGGGAGCAGATTGTCGGGCCTCCTTCCTATTTATACCGGAAGGGAGCCCGAGGGTGGGGCCCACCTTGCGGGTGGGCGTGGACTACAAGTGTTTCAGTGCTGCGCGGTCGCGCAGGGGATTACCCAATAGCGATAGCCTTAGAGGGCTACGCCAATACTCATCGAAGCTGGAGTTACAGTAGGTAACTTCAGTTTGTTACCCTCCACTACTGTTGTTTCCACTGAGAGAAATAAACCAAACCAGAATAGAGTGCCACAGTGACGCGTCCTAAAACCCGGAAGTAAGTGTCTTCCGGTTCCCTCGACAAAATGCAATGCAATTTCTCCATAGGATTTTGGAAAATAGCTCGAAATAAGGTCTGTGGTTGACACACATTTAAGAGACGGATCACGTTTTGTTCAGTCGGATAATCTCCACATGTCTACCCTACTTTTATAATTTTCGATAGATTTATGATTTGAAAATTATAAAAGTAGGGTACCGTAGACATGTGGAGATTATCCGAGTGAACAAAACGTGATCCGTCTCTTAAATGTGTGTCATCCTCACTAGTGTCCATCAAAACTTAGGCGCATTCACACCAGCCTTGTATAGTCCGGTTGAATCGAACCCTGGTGCGTTTAGCCGCTTGGTGCGGTTCGTTTGGGTTGGTGTGAACACAGTCCGAGACCTCTGAAGTGAACTAAACAACCGGACTCTGGTCCGCCTAAAAGAGGTGGTCTCGGAGCGCTTGCTAGTGAACTCTGGAGCGGTTCATCGCTGGTGTGAACCAAGCGGCAAACTCTGGGGCAGAGCCGGTGTCAGTACCATATCGGCTCGGGTACCATATCGGCTCGGGGTCACATCCGTCGGGTCATATCCGTCGCTTACCAATGACGTCACACATTGGCTGTAGTACGGCAACTCAAGAGGGCCACCATACACGGTCAAATTCCGAACATTTAAACATAGCCTACACTTCATTCTTTACTTTGTCCGTTATTATATGTAGAAGATATTACTTTTTTCTCCGTCATGTTGTTTCCATAGGAACAACTTCAAACAGGATGTTTAAGACATTTAAGACACTGCAACGAAAGTAACAAAAACAATGTAAAATCCTTTTCCGTTTTCACAGAACACAAATTGGGTTATTTACATAATTATGTTAACACTGTCGATTGTTATTTTTTAACATTCAAACATTACAACGTAATTAAATCCCGAACATTTAAATATGAATACGGTGAAATACATTCCTAGAATAACCGAGAAATTGATTTAGGCCTAACTCCTGTTTGACAATAACTGTGAATTTCTTTCCTTTTATTCAAAATTAGAAATCAAATTTGATCATACACCAGGGCGGGTCATACTCAGGTGCTAACATGAATCTGAAGGAAATCCTAACATGGGGGTGTCTAAATGATGTTTTTTTATGGGAATTCAAATATGAGCTATTTTTAGGATAACTCTAACCTACATTGTTCTGTATTTCTAAATTGGCAATTTGTCTACATGATGTGTTTTTTTATGGGGAATTCAAATATGAGCTTATTTTTAGGATAACTCTAACCTACATCGTTTTGGATTTCTAAATTGGCAATTTTTCTAAGTCCACAGCCAAGAAAATGTTATTTGCATGTCATTTTATTTACGAGTATGGAATTATGGAATTCTAACACTGGAGCTTGTTATTATTTAACTTGATCATTCTGCTTCAGTTTGTGGGCTACAGCCAGTTTATGTTAGCAGCACGTTAACAGCTTCATCCTCTGAACGTGTGTACTGTCTGTTCAAAAAACTGCAGGAACCCAGAACACAGACAAAAAACATAACCCCCTTCACATCTCAACTATAGTAACAGGTCCCCGATATGACCAGTGATGATACCTGTATTAAGCACCTTGCAGATCGCTTCTCTGATTGTTTTATTGCACAATAAAATCATGTATATTAACTTTCTCTTCTATGCATTTCAGTTCTTCATTAACATTCTTTAATTAACACTTGGCTTTCCTGACACAGTTCCACTAACATACATTCACTGTCAGTTACCCTTTTCTGTGATAAACACATATTTCACTTGAATTTCACATTCAGTAGACATTTATTGTACCTTAAAAACATTTTTCCACAGTATTAAATACTACTCTTCTAAAAACTTGAAAGTAGCATAGTAGCCCTTTAAACTGTCATGTCGAGCATTAACTGCAAGTCACTGAAATGCATAAACTGGAGAATAATTATGTTACAAGTATTACAGAAAACATATCCAAGTGTAACAAACATCCAGTATTAACCTTACTGTTTTTTACTAACAGTAACCAACTAATAATTTTCATAAAGTGCATATTTATTCCAAACTACAATATATATATATATATATATATATATGTAATAAAACGTAATGCACAATGGTACACAGTATCCAAACTCTTTAGGCACTGGTCAGAGGCATTCATGTAAAGCAGATCACCAGAATCCAATACTGGTAAAAACGTTGCAGAGATCAAATGTTTCCTTGTCTGAAAGGAGAAACCTAATTTTAAAACAACATTTTCAGTGTGTGACTTGAAAGATAAGTTCTGATCAATATAAAACCTAGATATGTGTATGTAGTGACCCTTTCAATGTCAATGTCAGTCCCTTGAACAGTACAAATGTTGGGGAGAAAAGAAGTTAAGTTTTTGCCATTTGAGAATATCATGAGTTTGGAGTTGTCTGCATTTAATACTAACTTGAGTTGAGATAAATGGGATGGAATAACATCAAAGGCAGACTGGAGGAAATCAAGACTTTGCTCTATAGAAGAGGATGAACAATAAATAACAGTATCATCTGCATAAAAATGGAAAGCAGCATTTGATAAATGATTAGTCCTAATATGGAACCTTGGCGCACACCCTTTCAAATCAAATCAATCAAATCAAGTTTTATTTATATAGCACATTTATAAACGATTTTTGGTCGAGCCAAAGTGCTGTACAAATAATAAAAATACCCTACAGTAAAGACATTTTACAGCTAATACAACAGCACAGTTTGTTCAGAATATCAGTATGAGAAGAAAACGACACCCTCTGTCCTTAGACCCTCACATCGTACAAGGAAAAACTTCCAGAGAAAACCCACAGTTTAAAGGGAAAAATGGGAGAAACCTCAGGGAGAGCAACAGAGGAGGGATCCCTCTCCCAGGACGGACAGACGTGCAATAGATGCCGTGTGTAAATCGAAGAGATAATACATTTTACAGCGTAGGTAGACCGAATGTTTGGAAATGCATGTGTCTATAATAAGAAGACGAATCAACGAAGATGTCAACAATCCTGTGGGAGCCATCAGGGAAGCAGCATGATGAGGGTCAGGCAGGACCGCAGAGACAGGTTCAGCCACAACCCGAGGTCCACGACTTAATCCAGAACTCAGGATAGAGGATCCAGGATGTGGTACCACAGCAAGAGGATCAGCCTCGACTCCAGATCCTGGCGTCGATATAGACACAAAAGAAGAAAGATTGGGCTGGGTTAATCGGAACATGAGAATACACAGACACAGACAGACAGAAGGAAGAACAAGCACTCCCTTAGGATAGGTTGAGGGAAAAGGGTAGCAAGTAAGAAAGGGTTACTTATTTTTACTATTTATTATTACTTAAGGGTTGTTTATGCATACCTTGATTTTGATTTTGTACCCGGGGGCTGTCGCACGTCCGAGTCCAGCTTCAGTTAGCGTTGATGAAAAGAAAAAGGAGAAACAAGCTGTGGAGTCCTTGCAATTTACTGAAAATGTTGGAATTGCAATATGATAAACCATTAGAGGTATGATCACTTTTGCACCAAAAAACACCATTAGATAAATAGATAGATATATACTTTATTGATCCCTAAAAGTAAAGGGAAACATATTATATGAGATATAAACAATATAAAAGATTAAGGATAATTTAAATGTTCTAAAAAACTACAAAATACTTCAGTTAGGCCTAGTAAGTAGCAGGAATATGTGCTTACACTACAGGAGCAAAATCATGATGATGTCACATGTACAGGGGGTTTATACCTCATAATAAAAACGTATGTTCGTGACTTAACCATGGTCTTATTCTAACTGTTACTTTGATCAGGTATTTCTTTGAAGCCTTCCGAATTGCCGCCTTCCTTGCATCAGGATGTTTAGCGGCGATGGTGAGATCATGGTAACCACCACTGAGCACATAGTGCTTTATCTCTGTATAATAACTATCCATTTCTGTCAAAGTTAAGAACAAAAGAAAATATTGTACTTTACCTATGGCGCAAAAATGTCGTATATATACACATTTAATACATACTTATTTTTAATAATCTATTATATTGCGTTATTTCAAGATGGAAAAATTATCTTTTTGATAATATATAATATATAAAAGTATATCGTATTGATATATAATATATAATTTTTTGATAATGTATAACAATCAAATATCAAAATCAAAACGAAATAAGTAAGTATTAGGGCTACTGTATACTGGCACTTGTAAGCATTAACTTTAATTAATTTAAACAGAACAAAAGAACATATTTTACTTTACATGTGGCGGGAAAATATCTTATATTCTTCTTACCGTCTCCTTCTCTCTCTCTACCTACTCTCATTCGTCTTTGATCAGACCCGCGGTATACCCTAGTCAGCGCCCCTAGTTACACCAATCAGCGTGCGAACGCGTGAACGCGTGATCACGTGACGTCATTGGTAAGCGACGGATATGACCCGACGGATGTGACCCCGAGCCGATATGGTACCCCGAGCCGATATGGTACTGTCTATGGTACTGACACCGGGAGGCCAATAAGGAAGTGCCACAAACTGTAGTTCATCTATTGGCCAATAGGCGATGACTGCAGAAAGGATGAATTTCCATAGACCCCCATGTTAAAATGCCCAACTTTACAGCATAAATAAACATGTTTCTACTCCTGGATGCAATACAAATTATTCGGGATATAGTTAGATTCCACCTTCATGATTATTAATTGTTGAGTGAATTGTTTTATAACGCGACCCTTTTATTTATATTAGGTCTTAACGTTTTTGCATAAATTAGGGCGTGGTCACTTTGATGGACAGGTACGTGCCTCACTGTCAGCTAACAGCAACCTGTCCACTCTGCTAGGCTACAACGTTAGCTAGTTGTAGTTACTGTACTTGACCCTTTAGCCGTGTTCGTGGTGATTGTGCCTTTTAGGGAATGTTGTTACAAATACCAGACAATTAAAATGTCGTGCTGTGCGGTTGAATGTACTAACAGAACTTCCAAGGAGTCTAAAATGATCATATTATACATGTTAACCCCGTTAGCAGGTGTTTGTGTGCTTGTTAGCTTAGCTTGTTATATAGCTTATTAGCCAGCTAAGAACGTAACCCTTTATACAGTACATGTATATATATATATATATACATACAGTTTAGTTTATGATTCAGCCTTGGGTAAGACTTTTATAGTCTATGGCTATGACGCCCATAATGCTAAACGGGAGCAAATGTTAAAAGGGGACCCAATTATCTCAGTGGTGGCCGCCGGAGCTAACGGAGCAGCAGGGGGCTAGCTCCAGCCGGCGTCCAGGCGGCCGGAGCTAGCCCCCTGCGGCTCCGTTAGCGTCCCGGCGGCGGAGTCCGGCATTATAACTGGAGATTAAGGAATGCAGCGAAACGCGGACTTGGTTCGCCTGCAGCCCGCTGTAGTATTAGCTAAATAAATTATGTTGAACAAGGCTTATTAACTGAACATCGCCACAATTGTTCTGCTATGTATCTGTACTTATTTTAATTTTATTAACGTGTGAATGACAAGCATTACATTACATGTCATTTGTTAGACGCTTTTATCCAAAGCGACTTACATACCTTCAGTACTGTGGACAATCCCCACAGGAGCAATTTGGGGTGAAGTGTCTTGCCCAGGGACACAACAACATGCTGACTGCAGTGGGACTCGAACTTGCTACCCCCTGATTCGAAGTCCAGACTCTATCCACTGAGCCACAGCCGCAAGAATAACAAAAATAGCTAATTCTCTTGCAGATTGTCTCGTTTGATTATGAATGTAAAGTTTATATAGTGAAACTACACTGTTTTATCAAAAGTTGTATCAAAAGTGCCACGCAGTAACTTGGTATGCATGTATTTCATGTTAGCTTCGCTTCTTAGCTTGAGCTAGCTCTGTTACTTCCAGCTCGGTGGCAGCAGGTCCCGCCTCGGATCCGCCTCTTTGCCCTTATTTGGATCAGGCTGGAGTTAGACTCTGACGTCACTGTTCCAAAGCTAGCTAAAGCTAGCAAGCTAAGCTAACACTGCCGTCGCATTTTACGTTTCTAAGGTAAGCGACATGAAACTATTCAGCAAAACTATAAATAATAATCTAAGTTATTGAGTTTTTAGCATAGTACTTCAGAATCTTAAAATCCCTTGACGTTTGTATGCAATTGTGCTAAATTCAACACTGGAATCAAGCAAATATTAATTAGTTTGCATGACATTATTTATTTATATTTTGCCATCACTTAATTATACGTTTAATACATTTAAAGGTGGGGTAGGTAAGTTTGAGAAACCGGCTCAAGATACACTTTTTGTTATATTCCATGGAATGCTCTTAACATCCCGATAGCAATGAATATCTGAAGTGCTTTGACAAAAAATCCATAAAAAATGTCATCTGTGGAAGCCGTAGTACTGTAAAAAGCACGACCAATCATTTTAGCCGGCCCGGCTAAAATAACTGGATGGCCTACCTGCCTGTCAGCCTTCCATCTGTGCACAAACTTATCTCGTGCCCTCATTGGTCATGTTCGCGTTCGTGTGTGTTGGAGGAGGGGCTCTGTAAGGAAGTGGCAGATTTTTTCCGGCTGTGTATTTTCAAATTCTAGCGCACTCGAGCTGGTTTCTCCAAATTACCTACCCCGCCTTTAAGTCAAGCTAAGGTACACGTGATGGTAGCTAGTTAGTGCTCTTACCTGTGAGGCCTCCTCCAAACAGCATAATAACCAGACTGTATCATTAAAACTACAACTACCAGTTCTAGATCCTTGACTTTACACAAAGAATTCAAAAGACAAAATGTATTTAAAGACCAATCTTTATTTGAATGTTAACCTGAGATATTAGTTATACAGTAATAGTATTGACAATCTAAAAAAACTGAGCAACTCAACGGTTAACTTTATATTTCTTATTGTCTAAAGCATTTATTATTTTCATTTTTCCCCTCTCATATTCAGTGTGGACAGATTGAGACAGCGTGGTGTCCAGAGAGCTGCAGAGACTTCAGGGAGAAACCTCCGTGTGATGGACGGATTGAGACAGCGTGGTGTCCAGAGAGCTGCAGAGACTTCAGGGAGAAACCTCTGTGTGATGGACGTCCTGTCTGTTGGTTTGGAGAGGACTGAGGGTCTTTCCTCTGCGAGGAGGAGCAGGCCTGATGGAGGAGGACCAGGCCTGATGGAGGAGGACCAGGCCTGATGGAGGAGCCCATGCTGGGCATAGCTGATACCAACTGCACAGGCCTAGTCTGTCACTTTATTTGACTAAATGTGTTTACTTATACATTTAATAGGTTTACACCTTCTATCCATATGTGCTTTTTATTTAAAACATGTTTGATTAACTTTTGGTATACATTTCAATAAATTGAATTTGCACTCCTTTTGTCCATTATTCGTACTGAAAATGTTAGATTACACATTCCCATCTGACTGAAGATTGGCCCCATTTATTTGTGACGTTGCAAACTCTGCGGTACAAGGCACAGGTGATGTGAAGCTCATAAAGTGAGGCAAATAGAAATAATCAGCTGATGGAGTGTAGATGTGGAAATAGGTGCATTCGATCAGCTGACTATGTTTTCACAATAAAAGTAGTTTCTTAGTGAATGTCCTGTACTGGTAATTTCACATTCTAGCACAGTTTATTGCTCTTATACCTTGATCGTTGCCAACTACGATGCTCAACAGCTCGTTTAACGGAACTTTGACGCTGGTATCAGTTTTGTTTACCACCAATCACGGGAGTATTGTGTATAGAAAGTGTTGAGTTATATTTCTCGCGCTACCTAACATCCATGAAGGCAACATGACAGAGGGAGGCCTGTCACTCAGGATGCCAAACTACTCTTTGGTAAGCCCCGCCCCCCAAGCAACATCAGGGCCAAAAGTTTGAAAGCGAAAAAAAACGATCTGAAGGTGAAAAGCAATGTGAAACCTGAAAAAAAAAGATTTGAAACTGAAAAAATAATTGTTTTGAATCTGAAAACGTAAAATCTGCAACTGAAAAAAATAAGGATTCAAATATCAAAATATGTATAAAAGTGAAATATGAAAATAAATATTTTATTCAAGAAAATTGCTGAACTGAATCAAAATAATATTCAACCTGAAAATGATTTCAAATACTTATTTTTGGTTTGAATACATCATTGTATTTTTCAAAGTTCAGGATAAAAACTTGAACTTTCAAATACATTTTATTTTTTTGAATGATCAAAACTTATTACCCTGAAATAGCTCCATATGAACGCAGTCCGCACCAAAACATAGGAAGTGTAGTATTTACGCGTCACAAGAACGCGGATGTCTTCAAAAATCTTTAGCGAAAGACTCTTTCCCCCTCTAATGTCTTCTCAAATGTAAAAGACACTTTGTCATGCTTTCTGCACTGACATTTTGAGGCCACTTCCTCACATTTTCTCTTCAGAAACAGAGGGCAAATGATTATGCTTTTCCACTGGAATATCACAGTGGCTGAGATTTAACATGTCTTCTTCTCTGGACGGGCACCTTAAAGGACACCTTATCAAATGTTCTTTACACAGAGGGAAACTGGAGGGCACATTATCATGTTAAATCTACCTTAGCTATAGCTAACATAGAGACCTGCTGTAGAACAGTAGAAAGTTGACTTTATAAACTGTGCCTCTGCCTCTGAGATGCTATTAATCTTTAACATCATCATCATCCTGTCATGTGAGGACTGCACTTTACACTCTGCAGAGGAGACTCTTCCATGAGACGATGTGTTCACACTCAGGAAACACCGCTGCGCTTAGAGGAAATAACACAAGCTGTCAGAGGTAAATATCGCACTCTATGATATATATTCTTTATTTGTTGAACATCCCTCACATTTTGTCTGGTACTTCAGAGAAGTGAATTTTTAATTTTGATTTTATATTTTTCTTAAATTATGAATTCCCTTAAAACAGGTACAGCATGTTATGGTCAGCCAGCCCACTATTACACTGAAAGGTCAACCTATTGGGTTTTTTTGGCCACTACATGAGAGCTAAACAAATGGAAATCGCAACATAGGCGAGACACTAGAGCAAAAACATTGTTATTCATGCTCTGGTACATTTTGAGTTTGGGTTATTTTACCTCTTCAACTTGTCCCCTTTCAAAATGATCTTTTATCTTTGCACTTCTACAGTGACTCTACTTTAGATATGTGGAACAAAGTGTAAAAAAAACATCCAAAAGGTAAATTACCTTACTACTTTTTGTGTCCAGGATTTGCCCTAAATTCTCCAGAAGTTTTGCATTATACAAAGCTGCATTTTAATATTGAAACATAACTCTGAGAAAAGATTGTTTTTTTGTATGTAATCAATTGGGGAAGTGACATAGTGATAACAATTAGCTTAAGACTTTCACCTTTACCTTTACTTTCTTGCAAATTGCCATTCATTTTGTTTGTACGGTGGCTGAGAGGTGCAATCGACAATTACAAAGTGTGAAACACTTTAACAAAGCTTGAGACAAATTTACATTTTATAAAACAAAATTACATTAGCAAAACACTTTTACCAAAGAAAAAACAATTTAACATTAACAAAAACAAATTAACAAGATGCGAAACACTTTGACAAAGCTAGAGACAAATGTAGAAGTGTCGAAACACTTTAACATTTCCCGAAACACTTTAACATTTCCCGAAACACTTTAACATTTGCCGAAACACTTTAACATTTCCCGAAACACTTTAACATTTCCCGAAACACTTTAACATTTCCCGAAACACTTTAACATTTGCCGAAACACTTTAACAAACTAGAGAATCAAACCGGAAAGGGAATGCCCATCATACCAGAAGTGACGTGCAAGGTATTGACACAAACTAAAGTTTGTTTTGGCGGATAGACCGCCGGTACCTATGGACCTTTATGGTCGTTAAACATGTTTTGTCCGTTCTGTGGAAACCACCTGGGCCAAGTGACATGGTTTTGCTCATCACGATATACTTTCTCGTGCGCAAGAGATACGTTCTCGTGCACACGAGAAAGTTACAGGTTCGCCAAGTAGGAAGTGGAGCTGTGCCTTTTACACACAGCCTTCATTAGACAGCTAAAGAGCGACTGCAGGCTGCTTAGTTATAGCCACACACACCTCTATACACACACACACACACATCGAACTGCCCGATTATTACGCCTTATTATTCTATTTATGAAGGAGATGTCCGGTCACCAGGGCGTGTGTGTGTGTGTGTGACACTGGCATTTGTTTTCAGAAGATATTAAGATACTGTCGTCCGTTCCGGTGTTGTGTCAAATTATGCACCCCCATCATGAAATGCCCCCCTTGTCACGGGAACGCGCATTTCTAAATGACACGTTTACACCTTAAAACGATGTTTAAAACGAAAAGTAAACGTTCAGGGTTTTTATTAATGGTAATTTTCAGACTGAGTTGTTTAGTGGTAGCTCATATAGTCTTGATTCTTGTGGTTAAACTTTTCGCTCCGTATTTGATGGTAGTGGTGTCGAAATTCATTCGTCACTTCCTTTTCAGTTTTTTATTTTTTAATCTTTTTTCTTTTTATTATTATTGTTACGTCCTGTCTGTATACACGTGCTTTAAAATGTATTGTTTAATTTTACATATTTGTCATATAATAATCAAAATATATGTTTACAAATGTTACATAGTCTTTGTCAGCATATTTTTGCCATGTTATGCACCCCTTGCTATCTTACAAAATAAAAGTGTCACATTCATGAAACTTGCTCCATGTATTGGTACTAGTCCTAGAACCATACCCTAAAAAATGCTTGAGGGTGGGATTAATAGAAACATCTTTTGGGAGGGGTGCATTTTATGACAGGTTGGTTATCACAATATTCCCCCCCTTAATATCTTACAAAATAATGGGGAAATGTTAAAGTGTTTCGGCAAATGTTAAAGTGTTTCGGCAAATTTTGTTTTTTTAAAGTGTTTCAAATATTTTTTTGGCAAATGTTAAAGTGTTTCGGGAAATATTAAAGTGTTTCGGCAAATGTTAAAGTGTTTCGGCAAATGTTAAAGTGTTTCGGGAATGTTAAAGTGTTCGGGAAATGTCAAAGTGTTTCGCATCTTGTTAATTTGTTTTGTTAATGTTAAATTGTTTTGTCTTTGGTAAAAGTGTTTTGCTAATGTAATTTTGTTTTATAAAATGTAAATTTGTTTTATAAAATGTAAATTTGTCTCAAGCTTTGTTAAAGGTTTCACACTTTGTAATTGTCGATGCACCTCTCAGCCACCGTAGTTTTGTTCTGAGGCCTAAATCTCCACTTCAGTAGCCCTAACATACACCAAAGGTTGTTCAGTCCTTTCTGTTATTGCCTGATTTTGAGCCTTTTATATCTGTTGTCAGTATAGGTATGTAGTGATACAAATATACGTCCACAAATCCCTTTTGTTTCATCTGTTGACTCTAATGCGTCAACAACAACGAAACAAGAATTTTTAACCTGTCTTTATGAAATGTTCAGATTTCTGTTACACAAATGCAGTGAAATTGTTGTATTGAGAACATTTCTAATTTGCATATTTACATACAAAATGTAATACAAAATACATTTAATTTCATTGTGATATTAGTTTTTATATATATTCTTCTATAAAGTTATAATGTGAAACATGTTAGCACACTGTGTAATTTAAGATCCAACAACTAGAGAGCGAAGTCCTGTTTGTGTCCATGTGATGAATGTTGCACCGTCACTCTGTGTGTCTGGAACTCTCTCTGGAGTTGCTTTTAACAGAGCTCGTAGCTGGATCAGAGTTTCATGCTGCAAGAGTAATTCACTGAGAACCATAAACACACCTGAATTGTTTCCTGTATGTTCAGAATGTTCACCAGGTGGTTCACTTTCACTGCCTTTCTGTGCGCCTGATGGCCGCGGCTCTGTGAGCGTCGCACAACCTGCAGGGTCAAAGGTCATCCAGAGGCAGAGCTGACTCTGAACTGTGGAGACGGAAAGAAAGCAGGTCAGTAAAGAGGACGGACACAGGCTTCTCAGCACGAGAGTATCATCAGCATCATCCACCCCGCTGCAACATGTGACCTGTGCTCCATGGGTTGTAGCTTCTTATTGTTAAAAATTTATTGTTTAAAAATTAATGTTTTTCATCATTATGTCAGTGTCCTTGTTTTAGTTTATTTGAGTGTTTAAAGGCAGTTTCAGGTACCAGGTGATTTGGTATTTATCGGAGAAAGGTGGAGAAGTGACTTTGTATCAGAAAAGGCACCAGCGTTAGGCCTGGAAACCCCTGAAGTCACATTTAACTTTTATTAGAAATCTCCTTCTTTAAGACACTTAAAAGCTTTAAAAGTGATGAGTTGTGTATTTACTAAGGTATTGAAATATCTTAAACTGTTTCCCACAGACCTTTTCCAATAATCTTAATAAAACGATGGACTTTTAGACAAGGAAACTGGAAGTGCAAAATTCATTCCTTCTCCTTCTGTGTTTGAGGACTCATTCCTGCTTCTGCTCATCCTTTCTGCAGGTGTGGTTCAGTACTGGCACACCCCTTTTGGAAACCTTCAGACCCCTGGTTTCCACAGTAACATGGACCCCGTCTTCATGCTTCATGATGGAAGCCTGAAGGTCCCCAACCCCAGCCTCCTGCACGCGGCCTGTACTACTGCCTCCTGCTGCACACAGAGGGAACTGCACTGTGGCCCTACGAGCTGAGTGTGGGTCAGCGCAGTGATGAAGAGGAGCAGGAACACAGCGGAGGGGAGGAGCGTGATGAGTTCAGGTTCAGGAGGGACGTCGGGTCCTTGGAAGAGATGCAGGCAGGCGTTTCAGACGCTCACTTTGCAGGAGCTGTGGCGGCTTCAGTTCTGCTGACGTTCGTGGTGGGCTTCAGCGCTGGAGCTCTGAGCATGACCCCTGTCCTCAGGTCAGTCCAGGCCTTTGTTTACACTGGGATCAGATTCATAACACTTTTGGTAATTATCTTTCATTCACAGAATTTTAAATAAATGTTTTGCCCGGATAATTTTTTCTCAAGACACTTTGATCTTGACCTTTGACCTCCAAAATTGTATGAGCCAATTATTGAGTCTAGGTGGATGTATGAACAAAGTTTGAAGATTGTCTTCGCTTATTGTTCCTAAGTCAAAAACACAGGACAGAAAAACCATGAGATGTTCTTCCTCCCTCTCCTCTCAGGGCCTCCCTACCTAACTCAGAGTCTGAGAACTCATTTTAATGCTGAGATGAAAGGACCAATGAATGCCAAAAAAAACAATGACATAAAATTTGCTAGGGCTAGGGTAAAAAACGTTAAATAATAAACATCACCAGGTAACTTCCCAAATGGATCGTTGATAGATATTTTGTATTTTTTAGGTTTCTAAAAAGTGATGTTTAACTATGCAAATAAGGCAGTTTGTAATGCTAACTTTTGGTCAATAAAGAAAATAATCTACAACAGTCAGTGAGTAGAAGTGAGTAAAACAAACGGCTTCATTTCTGAAAAGATGATGTGTAATCTGCATCATGTCCTCTCCAGGTGTTTAGGGAACCTCTCCACGAGGTTTCAATCACAACGACAACGCACAACTGACTCTGAGGTCACCATGGCAACACTATCGCCCATGTACGACAACCATGCGTGGGACAGCGACGCCGACTCTGCTCATTGTTCAACCATGGAGACCACCATTACCCCCCCCACCAAACCTCAGAGAAGCTTCCGGGAAAAACGACAGGAGGAGCAGGAAACCACGGCCTATCTGGAAGGATGTCACAACATGAGGGAGGAGGAAGAGGAAAAGGAGAAGGAGGAGGAGGAGGAGGAGGAGGAGGAGGAGGAGGAGGAAGGAAAAGGTTTGAAGGGAAATAATGAAGAGTGTGATGGGGAGGCAAAGGAAGAGCAGTTTAATCATTTCTATCGAGGCAAGGATGGAGAGAGTCAAACCCAAACAGATGAAGACACGGCTAGTAAAGATGGAGAGGAGAAAGAAAGTAGAGAAGGAAGGGAGGAAAAGACAGAAGTGAGAAAGGAGGAGGAAGAGGTGGAGGAGGCAGATAGGGAGGAAAATAGCAGCAATGAGGATGGAGAGGAGGGGAGAGGAAGTGAGGAGGAGGAGGAGGAGGAGGAGGAGGAGGAGGAGGAGGAGGAGAGAAGTAGTGATGGGGAGGAGGAAGATACAGACAGCAATAACGATGAGACAGGAAGTAACAGAGGAGGAGCAGAAACTCTGCCCCCTGCAGGCCGCCCCAGCCGCGTCCTCCGTCTGTACCAGTATGACGAGGACGGCCAGAGGTTCGCTCACCTTCCACAGCCGGCCCCAGAGGAGCCAGGCCCCCCCCCCCGGCTCAAGCAGCGCTCCCTCTCTCTGAAACGTCTCAACACCATCATGGCCGCCGCCTCGGCAGAGTCGCTGGACACCAGAGAACCAGGGGGGGGGGAGGGGGAGAGGCTGCACTTCCACATGGAGATATAACTGTAAAGTCATTTTGAATGAAAATGTGTTCTTCATGTTGTAACTCACATACATCTTACATTCTTAGGGAAATTAGCCTTTAATAATAAAGCATACTAAAAGCTTGTCTGTGTGCCTAGGACAAACTTTCCCTTTGTGCAGATTGGTGCTATATGTTCAGATTTCCTTGGTGGAAAGACCACCCTTGCTGTAGTACGCACTCTCCAAGTTAATATGATGCCATTTGACCTCAGTGGCCCCTGAGCCTTCAAAGCACAACCAACCAATAAACAGCTGTGTGTGAAGTATCCACCTGTTTATGATGAATACCTGCACTGCACCCGACTGCAAAGCTCTGTGCCCCGATCCCTTATAATCTATTTTCTGTTACAGGAGAAATACTTTTAAATATAAGGTTCATTCAGGTTAAATATAATCAAGGTTCAAGACCTAAAAAAGTCATACTGCACACTTCTTAAAATGTGATGCCATTGATCCATCAAAATCAGTTTATCAGATTTTGAGCACTTTGGGATGTCACAATGTTTTTCGGGCTTGTGTAACCCTTAGCCAATCACCAACCAAGGTAACCCCCCCCCCCAGCTTATCACCTGAATCTCCTCCTAGAGCACCATTGTGTTTTTTTTAACCAAATATCTCTGCGGGGCGTGGGGAGGGGCACCTTATTTTCATTTTTCAAGAAAGAGAATCAGCACTTTGGAAACGGCTGAAACAGAGGGGATTATGGGATGCTGCAATGATCTGTTTGGTGTTTGGAGCCAAACACTCCAGAGACAGGTTCTGTATATATCTGAGACCTATAATATATTGTTGAAAAAGAGTAAATTGGGCACCGTTAAGTACAATTTTGAAACTTGTAGTCTACATAATTAAATGTTATGCTACTTTGTACTTCTACTCCACTACAACTCAAAGGTAAATAGTGTACTTTTACTCCAATACATGTATGTATTGGCTTTAGTTACTTTCAGTCAGTACTTATAAAGAGACGTGAATAAAACATGTTTCATCAATTATCCACAAGCAGCTCGTCATACTTCCAATTCCTTTTTATTACTGTGAAAACATCTATAAACAAGACACAAAATGGAAAATAAAATGTTAACAAGAAAACATAAATTCCAAATCTCTCTTCTTATTTTAAGAACATTTTCTTTTCTCCAAATGAACACTATAAAAGTCGACTCAGTGAGAGAAAGGGCTGCCCCATACAGGGAGGATGCTGTAGTCCGTGTGTGTGTGTGTGTCTGATCTTTTTCTTTAACAATGTGGTTTTTGTTTCTCTCCCTCCAGCTTCTTTCGGTGTTGAGTTGTCTGCTACGATGCTGACCAGGATTTCTTCCATTCCACAAACTCGTCTAGCAGCACCGGCCCTGCAGAGAAACACAGATATTAACACGGACCCTGCTTTAGGAGGCTGTTGAATGGGACCCTTTCCAGACAAGGCATACTTGCATGATCAGGTTTGACATTTGGACAGATGTTATTAAGCTGACGCTTTTATCCATCAATACCGTCTATACTGCAGACATGCCTCCTGGAGCAATTTGGGGTTCAGTATTTTGCCTATGGATACTTCACCATGTAGACCAGGGGTCTCAGACTCCATTTACCTGGGGGCCGCTGGACGTAGAGTCTGGGCAAGTCTGGGCCGCTTCAAGTACTCCACAAAAAATGTATTAAAAATACAACATTAACAGTTCTTCAACATCTTCTTAACATGAACGATTCTTCACAACATAACTATTCACAGTTGCTCTTGCCTACTCCTTGCTGGTAGAGACCTGGCAGCGCTTCCTCTCACACAGCTGAGCCACATTTGGTTTGAGGGAGGAAGCAGTTGAAACCCTTAGTATGGCTTGAAGATGTTCATCAGTAAGTCTGGACCTGTACTTTGACTTATTGAAGCTCATGGTGGAGAAGAGCTGTTCACACATATATGTGCTCCCAAAAAGGCACATGGTCCGCTTGAACATCCTGGAAAGCTCAGGGAAGGGGGGGGCAATTCTCTCATGAACTGTCCAAGCTTGTCTGCTTTCCCATTCACTTCCCTGAACTTGGCTTTGAGCTCAGAATTGCACTGCAGGTCAATGAGCTCCATTTGAAGCACACCAGGGGCATTTTCCACATCAAAGGAGAAGGGGTCTGCAAACATTTGGAAAGTGGCTCTGTGTGTCTTGAAGTCTGCAAACCGCTGATCAAATTCCTCCTGTAGCTTCACAATGGCATCAACATACTTCTCACCACTGAATGCTGTGCCCCTGTCCATGAGAGCCTTGCATGCTGGGAAATGGCAGAGGTTTTTCTGAGGGAGCTGGGCTTTCCATAACACCAGTTTTGTAGAGAATGCTTTGACATTGTCATATGCTGCACTGACAAGCTGGCCCTGGCCCTGCAACTTCTTATTCAGTGCATTCAGCTCCTGCGTGATGTCAACAAGAAAAGCTAAGTCCATGAGCCATTTGGGATCACTCAGCTCGGGAACAGCCATCCCTCCCTTCTCCAGCATGAATACTTTCAGTTCTGTTCTCAACTAAAAAACCTCTTCAGGATGTTCCCCCTGCTGAGCCAACGTACCTCTGTGAAGTAGAGCACATCCTCATATTCTGACTCAATTTCCTCCAAAAAAGCACGGAACTGGCGGTGCTTTAAGCCCCTGGATCTGATATGGTTGATGCATTTCACAACGACAGACATTACATTGTCAAACTTCAAGCATTTGCTGCAAAGGGCCTGCTGATGGATAATGCAGTGCAGAGCAATAGCCTCCTCCACACCCTCCTCCTCCAGTTTTCTTTGAACAAGTGCCACCAGCCCATTTTTCCTCCCTGTCATTGATGGCGCTCCGTCGGTCGTAATTCCAACAAACCTCTTCCATGGCAGACCGATATCCGCAATGGCATCACACAGTTGCTGGAATATCTCCTGAGCGGTGGTCTGGCCATGCATTGGTTTCACTGTCAGCAACTCCTCTGTCACTTCAAACTTGTCATCAACACCACGGACATACATTGCGAGCTGAGCGGTGTCAGTGATGTCCGTGCTCTCATCAAGAGCCACAGAGTATGCACAGAAAAGTTTGGCTTTGTCGCACAGCTGATCATATATGTCACTTGATAAGTCAGAAATGCGCTCTGCCACTGTGTTAGCTGACAGGCTGATGTTGTTAAACTGACCCTTCTTTTCTGGACAGACTATACTTGCAGCCTGCAACATGCACTTTTTTACAAACTCGCCTTCCGTAAACGGCTTTCCCGCCTTAGCAATCATCTCACTCACCACATAGCTAGCTTCGACTGCTAAATCAGCCTCATTGCTTCCTTTCTTGAAGAGATTTTGTTGCTTCCATAGACATTTTTTTAGCTCTGTGACTCTTTTCTCTCTCTCGTCTCCCAGGTATTTTGCATACTCTGCATGTTTAGTTGAGTAGTGACGTTTGACGTTATACTCCTTGTATACAGCGATTTTCTCTGTGCATATAAGGCACGTTGCGTTTCCCCTGTACTCGACAAAAAAATATTCAGTCTCCCACTTCTCCTGAAATGTTATGTGGTCATCATCGACTTTTCTTTTCCCTGAAAGTTTTGATGAAGACATGACTGGGCGATATATTTTCCTTCCACTCTGTGTCACTTTTGGATCACTCTGTGATTGATTCCGCTGCGCGCATTTGATTGACGTGTGGCGGAGTTCCCTCGGAGGGGGGAGGGGCGAGGGAACTGTGCGCAGCAGTTCCCTGCCAGCAGCGGGATCAATCCAAAAATAAAATGAAAAGCGCAAACGTAAACGCGCGGGCCAGATTAACACTATTACGTGATATCAACAACCGGGCCAGGAGAAACTGTCTCGCGGGCCGCGTCTGGAACACCTGATGTAGACTGTAGGGGCTGGGATTGAACTACTGACCCTCTGACTGGAAAACACTAAGATTTTTCTTACCCTCCCTGAAAACCAGTCAGCATGTTTGAAGAGCATATATTGGTTAAAAAGGTTTCCAAAATAACGGAATAATATGTATATCATATCAGTTCCCCGTTATTTTTATAATATCTATACATTTCAAAAATGTATATAGAATTATTCCCCCCCCCCATTTTTTTAAATAAAATATTAATGTCAATTAACACACTTTTGTTTCTATAGAGACTTATGTTGCCGTGAAAAACAATGCCACAGTGAGAAAAAGGTGATTGGGGTTCAGAGCCAAAGTGCGTTTCATCCATGGAATACCGATTACTGAAACAGTGGATGCAGTCTGGGTGAAGTCCTGAAACTGTGCAGCGGGCTGACCTTTAGAGGGAATGGAGAGGAGCAGAGAGGCTAAATACAGGAAGCTATCATATTAGCATGTTGCATCACAGTGTCCTATAACTGCTGCAGAATGGGACCACGCATTCCTCTCTGCTGCCCCAGAGGACAGCCACAAGCAGCAGCCACAGCAAGAAGAATAGAGCCAATGCACCATCATGGTTTCATAATGATAGAAAGAAAAACTATGTTCCAACAGTGTCTCTCCTTGCATGCCAAACGTTGGTGTCTAAAGATTGAGTCATTTTATTTTTCTCCTTAAGGAGCCATGACAGTTTTAAATGAAAATACTACATTTTGTGTCTGTATTATAATGTTTAGTGTTTATTTCTGTTCAAGAAATGTTATTAAAGACAATTATCATAAAAATAAGAACTCATGGCCCCTAACACATCACGTGTTAGGGGCCATGAGCACCCCCCATCCTGTCGGGAGGAGTGAATGTATTCCTCCTAAAGCCTCGGAGTGGGGGGGGGCGGTGAAATCACAGTTAGAACTCGAACACTCACAAGCTCCGTCTTCATCGTAGTTACTGAGGTCTGTGTTGATGGTCCGGCTGAACTCCAAGACGTTATACCACTGGTCCTTATTCATCCCCTTGTACTTGGACTGCTGTGGAAAGATGATTGGAAAATGTGTCTCGACGGTGGCGTCAAAGGATTTCTTCAGACTTGTAAAATCAAAATCCAAACATTTAATAACCAAAACGTTTCCAGCTCCAGAGCATGAAAAGTCAAAAAGCCTATTAAAAAGATCACGGCATGTGTTTACTAGGGCTGCCCTCCACTAAAGATTTGGCGACCAACAGTGGTCAATTCAGGCGATTAGTCGACTAATTGTGGCACGTTTACGATATATCTATTATGAAGATTAATATAATTTTGTATTATTTTAAAAGCATCATTATTAAATGTCAATAGAGGATTTGAACACATAAAAAGGACATTATGTAAAGACCTGCTTCCATGAAGCAAGCAAACAGGAAACACATTTACCTCCAGGAACTGGCTGAAGACGGGGAAGAGAGGCCACGTGGTCGCCAGTATCAACGACAGCATGGACTTAGCCGTGTCCATGTCTAAACTCCTCTGGTCCTTATCCTGAACACAACCACCACAGACAAGAGACATTTATCACACACACACACACACACACACACACACACACACACACACACACACACACACACACACACACACACACACACACACACACACACACACACACACACACACACACACACACACACACACACACACACACACACACACACACACCACACACACACACACACACACACACACACACACACACACACACACACACACACACACACACACACACACACACACACACAGTTTGTGGCCTTAGAAACATGTATTATATAAGTGACCTTTTATTCTTTCATTTTTGTATAGTTAATGATCAAAGAAGTTCACCTTGCATTATAAGTGTGTAATATTCAGGGGTGTGCCCCCGTACTACACATAAGAATGGGTAGTACGGGGGCACACTAAGGCTGAGTGGTAAACAGCTAGGGACATTTTTGCTTATAGACACTTTTTTTTCTTTCTTTAAAAAATAAAAAACAGAAAACAACAAAGAAATAAACTCAAACTCACTCTGGCGAAGTCAAAGGCGTATCTGTAGACGTTTTTGAAGACTGCAGAGTCGTTGAGCTCGCTGCGCAGGTAGTCCAGTTTGTTCTGTAACCTTTCTGTGCAGTCACACCTGCCACACACACACACACACAGTACAGCTCAACAACAAACCTAAGAGAGCATTATGTAGATAACTGATCCAAAATAATGAAAATGATCTCTTTTGTAACATACATTTTAACCCCTGTGCCACTTTAAAAATGTGCAATGATGTCCTTAGAGGAAGGCCATGTCACAAAATTAGGTAGATGTACCACTGCAGAGGTACTTCTTAACAGAGTTTAATGTTTAGTAAATACAGGGGGTGTTTTTTTATTTATTTTTAGTCTGGGAAATGTCACGATTAGCAACAAAATGTAATTTGACACGTTTACTTTTTTTTGCATGAAAGCGAAATGAACATGTGCTTGTCCCTTAGGTAAACATGAGAATTGGCTCAATCTGGTTGAAAACAGTAAAAACTACAATTTCCAAGCCAGGGCCTTAGATTGTTTATTAAATATTAAGTGAAAGTTAAAATAGAAAAAGTCACTCACTGTAATAACGTCATTCCCCTGAGCCACTCCTCTTTTGTGAAGAAGCCCATACTTGATGCTTCTAGATGCCAGGCTAAAACTAACATGATAATCTGCAAGAGAGAACCACTCCATCAACACTGGGCCGTCCAACACACAGTTACCCGAGGTTGTAAAAACAACACAACTCTCATAATGCAGCAGAATTAAAGAAACAAAACTAGTTTCAAATTATTATATTCACATCATTTGTTAATAGGTTGTTTGCCAACTACATTTTGACCTCAAAGAGTATAACCAAAATGCAACAGATTCCAGTCAGAGTATTTTTCACATATACAAAAAAAGAAAATCTAAATGAATAGATCAATCCATAAAAAGGGAAAAAAACAGGTGCTGCATTCCTATACAAGAAAGATAAAAATGAGCTCCGCCCTAAATGAATCCAAAAGTTAAATCGTGCTTCTACACAGATAATAACAATCTAATGATATCATTCATAGAGCAGAATGGTACGGGGTTAGCTAGCACCTTAGGGGTTTCATTACCTGCAGTGGAGTATTTTCAGTCTATTAATACTTTTACTTTAGTAAAGGATCTGAATGCTTCCACTCCGCTCTCAGGTCTGAATGAGGAAGGACTAAGTTTAGTCCTGGGTTAACTCTGAGCATGCTACATTGGGCCCAGTTGAGGACTAAGCAGCCGGAGGACTCACATTCTCTGGTTCCACTCCGATGTCTTCACAGAACCTCTCCATGGCCTCCGGGCCAACCACCTTGTCGGGGCCGGCGTACGCGTGGAACCAGGCCAGACACTTCTTATTAGAGAACAGCTTGTCCCCGCTGACTGGCCGCGCTCCCGGATCTGAGGCCTGGTGAAACTACAACACACAAACACCCCGTAGGTGTTCAATTAATACCCTTTTTCCTCAGAGATAAACATGCTCTGAAGTGCGTTGTACCCGCCATGTTTCTTTGTCTGTGGAAGGCAACACGTTACCGTACAAAGAGGTTTGAGGAGTAAACACATCCTCATCTCTGCATACATGCTGTGTTTTCTATGCTGAGGCAGTGAAGGGGGGGCTATTAGTGGCTCACCACTCACATTCCATCAACACACACACACCAGAGTTCCCGTCAGCCGGTAATTACCGGACTTTGACCGGTAAAAAATGCTGAAGACCGGCAAATCTAAATCTCTCCGGTCAAAATGTCCGGTCAAAATAATTTCCCCTTAGTTAGCACAATACCGCATCAGTTGCGCAACTTATGTGATAGACAAGAATAGTATGTGACGGACAAGAATAGTATGTGACAGACAAGAAGAGTATGTGACTGACAAGAAGAGTATGTGACAGACAAGAAGAGTATGTGACTGACAAGAAGAGTATGTGACAGACAAGAAGAGTATGTGACAGACAAGAAGAGTATGTGACAGACAAGAAGAGTATGTGACAGACAGAAGAGTATGTGACAGACAGAAGAGTATGTGACAGACAAGAAGAGTATGTGACAGACAAGAAGAGTATGTGACAGACAAGAAGAGTCTGTGACAGACAAGAAGAGTATGTGACAGACAAGAAGAGTCTGTGACAGACAAGAAGAGTCTGTGACAGACAAGAATAGTCAATTCTAATGTCTAACACTTAATGTGGAGAAAGAGATGTCCTGTATGGGTTGATTGTGCGTTGATCTGTTGGTAATGCCTCGGGGTTCCGGTGGGCATGTAAACAAATGCATAATGCTGCGCTATACTTTGTGGCCTCACCCGGTTGCATAGCGACGCTTATTGTTTAGGTGTCTTTTAATAAGCAGGTAGTCATATCATTAGCTAGAACTAGCTAGATCTGATCGATATGGACATAAACGTGAATGAAGTCTAATCTGACGGAGAGAGCGATCAGCTGCTGCTGACGAGTCGACACGCAGCTCTGCATGATCACCTGCAGCGGTGAGCGGAGCAACACACACACACACACAGGTTAGAATATCACACATAGCTATTTGAATGACCTCTCAAACTACCTAAACTAGTTATAGATACGTTTAGTTTTACTGTCGGGTCACTCATTACTGGATCCGCGAGCTGCATGATACTGACGGGCTGTCAGGAGAAGGAGAGAGCGCTCCGTTTATTATTCCCGTACACTTTTGAATAATGTAGTTAATCTACTATAATTAGTTTGTTTAATATCGAATCATATCAATTTGTTTTAAAGCTCAATAAATAACAAAGAAGACCTTTGACCGGCACTTTCATCATTTTGTCCGGAAGATTTCAACTTTAACGGACATGTTGACCGGCAAATAAATATTCTAACGGACACACACACACACACACACACACACACACACACACACACACACACACACACACACACACACACACACACACACACACACACACACACACACACACACACACACACACACACACACACACACACACACACACACACACACACACACACACACACACACACACACACACACACACACACACACCACACACACACACACACACACACACACACACACACACACACACACACACACACACACACACACACACACACACACAGTGAGGGGTTCAGTATGTGCCCTGCCAGATGAAAGATAACCCGGCCACGTCCTGTTCAGCCAGAGCCCACCACCCCAGAGCCTCCGAGTCATTGGCTGCTCACTATGCTTCATGCAAAAATGTAAAGATATATATTCCAGCCTCAAAAATCTGAGGATTTATACGTTTTCTTTATAATTGGTACTGTAAAGGCTAAAAAAAAAAAAATTGTGTTCATCACCTTGGACTGAACGTTTAAATCGTACAAACAAAAATTAAGAATAATCAATAATGAACTAAATTAATTTCATTGCAGCCCTAGAATAAGATGCAAGTGACAAAAAGAGTGGGGGGGATTTCATGTGATACATTAGGCGCTTTCACACTGGAGTACTTTCCCCAGGAATAGTTCTGATAGTTCCTGGGATTTTGCGTTCACACCAAAAAGATCTGGAACTAGAACTTTTCCCCCCCTTTTTCAGTCCCTGCTAGAGAGCAGGTACTTTCCTGGGAGAAAAAGGTTCCAATTTCGATTGGCTGGGCGGATTGCAAACCACGCCCCGTAAAACTCGGAAAAGTTTTTTGAAGCCGCCATTGTATTTGCTGGCCTTAGCATTATTAGCATTAGCATTAGCCCCGCGCACCAACGGAGAGAGACTACTTATGGCAACACAAAAAAAAACATGGGAGCGGTGGAGATGAGGAGGTGTCGGCGTTCTGGCGATTTACTCGGAAGGCTTCCTACTGAAGCCCCAACTCCGGGGACTTCCGGCCGGGGACTTCGGGTGGCAGTATACGCCGTGAAGTGGTTTGCGGCCTGCCAGTAAACCCAAAGCAGAAGAAGAAGTGACGTCAGCGGCTTCATTTGCGTAATCCTCCCTCAGGGAACTTATTCCAGTGTGAACGCGATTTACTAGATAGTTCCGGAACTAAAGATTTCCAGGGAACTAAGTCCCGGGAACTATTCCTGGGAAAAGTACTTGGTGTGAAAGCGCCTATTGAGTCCATTTACCTCGTAATTTTACATTTGCGCTCATGATCATCTGCATCAGGGAGCTTCCTCTTTTTCTTCACAGGCATCACTGAACCTTTGATAGGCTTCGCTAAAAACAAGAAAAAAACATCTTGTCAGGGGGTTATGAGATAAACATATGCCCTACACAAGTGGTTATGACAATTTATAATCATCCATCTAAAGATATGATGAAATGTGGAGGATGAAGGTCATACCTGTGTACTTCTGGCTGCCTTGGCCATTCAAATCTAAGAGATTCTAGAATACAATAAATCACAATCTCAGGTAAAAAGCAACACGCTGTGAAATATGTTATCCAGTCAGGGGTAACCAGAACGTACCAGCACAGAGGCTGAGCAATGAACTAAAAATAGATAGATATATATATATATACGTTTAAAAAATAAACAGGACTACTTACGAGCTTGTCCAGCGTAACTGATGCTGAGCTGATGCCTGGCAGGCGGCACTGATGGATGCTCCAAGTTCACACCTGTGGACACCTGAATAATGACATCCCAGCTGTTATTAGTACTCATAGAATGATGAATTTGATAACAAAAATAAAATACATTTTTCAATTTATATTTGTTCCAACCTAGCTGAAAATGTTGTCACAGGTTTTTGAAAGAGTCTCATTAACACAATGTAAAACATGGTGATTTGCCTACAGAGCAAAACCAGTGTCAAAATGAAAAGATGGTGTCAAAAATTGGTCTCTAGATTATGGCATATAAAAAAAAGGTAAGAAAATGTCAAAGCCCAATGTGATTTCTTTTGATATCTTGTTAGGTCAGTTCTGAACCCAAAGATCACTTTAATATGATTTAAAAATTGAAGAAATCTCAATATTCCAGAGGCTGAAAACAGCATCCCTGTCATGTGTTTAAGTGGACCACTGGCATGTTTTAGTGGGGGGTTTTTTATTCCATTTTATGTTCACACATATTTTGCTTATTGAATACAATTATTGTATCCAGTGGTGGACGATACTCGAAGTACCTTTTTTCAAGTATTTAGTCAATATTGAAGTACTTGTATTTCCGTTTCGTGCAAATATATACTTCTACTTCATCTCCGCAGGAAATATTTCACTTTTTACTTCAGATTATTCATATTACCTAATAAATGATGATGTATTTTAAAAGGAAAAGCTACTAATAAAGCCAGTAGTATACAAAGTACACATTGAGAAACTACAGTATTAAAGTGCTCTGACATGTGTTCATTAGTGACAAAACAAAATAATATTCTGTAATAATATCACACTTTTGTTGTAGATCTTTAGCATAATAGTACTTCTTGCAACATTTTGGTGATAATAATTATTACATTTTAATTAATCAATTCAGACTTTTAGGTTCAATGGTTTATTTATTGACTATAATAAGACGAGTAAGTATTAAGTAGTACATTACAATAAAATCTCACTTTAAAGTTTACAAAGAAGAAATGGAGTTAGTATGTGAGCTATTATAACATGTAATGGTGTCTGAAGTTATTTTAAATGTAATTGTTGACCACGGACCTGTTTAATGCAACTGTCCATTTTACGAGTTCTTAGTCTATTCAGTAATTTGCTATGTAATATCTTAAACTGTATCTGTTTGGTTTGAATAATTCCTGTTGATCTGTATTATTCTAATGTTGTGGTGTAACTGATTTAAAACTCAAAGTAAACGGCTGTGGGACTCTTCCGTTGATGCTAGCTTAACATGGCTACCGAGGTTAGGATGACTAATGTTTCACATCCAGAGCAGACCTCGATATGGTTCAGCACCAGAGGAACCTGACGGACAGCCTCACACACATTGTGATGTTCGTTCTGTTAAAAGGCTCACTTTGCGCTGGGGGGGCACTTCTTTTGTCTGTAAGCTAGCGGCGCTACACTGCTAACGTTAGCACATTTTTTAACACCCAGGCGTCAAAGGCTCATGAAATCTACCATTCATAACGAAGTACATAATTATTGCTCTTACTAATCGACATAGAGGAAGTCATTTAAAAACTTCCAACCACTTACCTATTTCTTACTCTTTGGCTGACAAATCAGTTCCACCTGCTTTGCTACACCGGGGTCTATCCTGCTGTCGCCGGCGTTTCCGGGGCAGCGGAATATACCACTGCTGCTTTATAGGGGGTAAATGTAAGAGAAATAAACGTTCTAATGACGAGGAAATTATTTGCATTCACACGTTTTTACGTCGACCCTATTAGAAAACAATATTTAGAATATGATTTAAGTAAATAATGTTTTATTTTAGGCATTTAGTATTCCACGATAAATATAAAAGCTATATATAACGACCAACCGGCTGGACTGTAGAATGTGAACGAGCCTCTTCTTAAAGAAACAGTCCTTAGTTTTTGCATTCACATGTGTTTCTGGACTCCAATACACTGACCGATGAGACCCAATTGTGCGCACCTGCTATTTAAGTGGAGGTGACAAATCTGGTCCCTCCCCTCTCCGCTTCTCCAAGGGAAAACCTAGAGAAATGGTTAATAAAGTTATTAGAAGAACAAGCTGCTTGCAGTTTGGGTTAAAATAAGAAGGGACATATTATCATGTAACGTTTGTGACATAAAACGTGAGGTAGTTATTTACTTACGCAGTAACGTTGTAACTTAGTCATGTCCTTAAATTAAAATAAGATTTCACAGCAGACTGGAAGTCCACTCAAAGCCCTGCCACAGAGGAATCCATTAACAACACAAGTCAATACAGTTTATAACAAGCTGCTGCTGTTACAGCCTCAAGCAAAAAAGGCCAACCCTCAATATCACCTATATTATGTGCATGTTTTTGCAGAACCACATTTTAGTTACTGGAGATAAAGTCTCTTTTTTGAAGTGAAAAAACACCTCTACAGTTGTTTACAGCTTTATTTTGCCATGAAATAAATTATTCAACCTTAAAACCTGTGGGGCTGATGGGGGGGGGGGGGGTACAGCTTATCCCATGAGAAACACACAGCAACCATAAGAGCCCACCTCACAGGACAAAAACACTTTTAACTCTTTTAAAGGTATGTTCAGGTGTGATGAAGTTGGGTTGTATGAGGGACTAGTGAGAGAATGATCTACACTAGATTGTAGTCGGAAAGCCGCATGTTAGAAAAACAGACAGGAGTACCAGCACTGCAGCGAAGCCATGGCGACATGAAGCTGATGCTGGGGAACCCAAACGTACCAAAGTCTTGATAACACAAATAAGCCAACCCTTTGAGGCAGTGTGAGCCAGCAGCTTATGTGCTCTGCAATGTCAAATGAGTGTTTTTGTCAATGGAGTCTGGTTGTTTTGCTACACAGAAAGACATTGTATGGATACTTTCTCGTCTGAAAACATGTTGACATATTAACAGCTTTTAGCCTGGCTCAAAAGATGGCAGGTTTTTCAATATTGGGGTTTAGCCTTCATGTGAAACGAAGATACAGAACTGCAAACCCCACCCTGATGTTCCTTCACTTTCAGGAAGTACCATCACCCAACCAGGTACTTTGGGGGGGTCAAATGCAATGAGTTCCACTAAACCTTTGTTGTTATTGCGGTACAAAAAACCCTATAAAACCCCTCTTCAAACTATCCCTTCCACCTGGTCTGAGGTGAAACAAGATGTGTGATGATGAATTAGAATTCCCGACTGGCTTATCTTTGACTGCTATAGAATGTATAGGTCCTGTTTAATGTGTCTATAATATTATTCCTCATGTGCTCTCTACTGTGAGTTGGGTGTGTACATACATATGTTTCCATATATTGACTGACGGGAAACCAAACTGTGAGTCGTGTTTTCTTTCATTGTTCTGTTCTTTCTTGTTTTAGGAATCATTAACTCAGGAAACACATACCTTACCTTTTTACATCTTTGGATATGGGCATTGACATTTGTAAACTAAACTGCTACTCGGTATATGCCCTAATAATTTCAATAACCAAATCTACCTGAAGAAATAGGCTAAAGGTCTACCAAAAGAAGGCCAAGAGTTGAATACTTTTGTCTCGTCACAGATTCAGTCAGGCTGAAATCGAGTCAGAGCTTGGTTGTGTGCGCGGAGAAGATCCAGAGTGTCAGTCTGCATCAGGCTAGAGGCTGCTGAGCTGCATCAGGTTCCGTGTTTACAGCAGCATGCTCTCATGAAAGATCACGGGATCAACGTTGTTATAGTTCATCTGAAGATAAATACCAGAACCATATTTCAATGTAATACTTCCAATAGTTGTTGAGATACCTTTGCTCTCTTTAAAGATTCCAGACTTCTTTGACAAAAACAGGTTTTTTCAGTTGCTGATAAACTGATTGGCTCGTTGGTGTTATGACTGTGTGACTTTGGTGAGCTGTAACTATAGCAAGTGGCTCAAGACAGCGCAGATAACAACATTTTAAACTGATATTTTAAGGTTGAGACTTTCCTGTGGCTGTTTTAAATACATTGGGTCATGAACGTGTGAGTAATACACTGACGGATAATTACCTCCCACAACCCCTCTTCCAAACATCACAACTAACCCTTTAAAGCGCTTATGGGGTCCATCACATCAATGAATTATTGAAATTCCAAAAAGTCCTTATTTCCTGGGACTCATCTCACTGTGCTCCATGATGATAACACTTTCAAAACAGAACATCGTCTCAAAACTGAGCCACGTCGGTGCATAGAGAATAAACTTGCATAATGGGATCGAGTTGGGGGTTTGTTTCATCTCAGTTCAAAAATAAAATAATGATTATATGTTAGCACATACGAAAATAGTTAATACTGAAAACACAACTATTTTGGCTTTCAAGTGGGTCAAATGCAAATGTGATTATTACCAACTTCCTGGTTCTAGTTACAGGAAGTGAGAAGATATTTCAGCATGTGAATAAACTGAGTCAAATCATTCATAGTGGAAAATGATTTAAATTAGGCTGAAATATGTTTGTCTTTTTTGAAGAGAAGTTTGAACACAGGAGTTAGTACTGTTTCAGCCATATGACGTACACCTTTCCAAAAACAAAACATGGAAAAGAAAACTTTTCAAATACAAAGAAAGTGACATTCTTTATAAATATAGAATAAATATAAAACAAATGGAATCCCACACATTCACTGTTGTCTTTCTTCTTCCTCACTGCTCTCGTGTTCAGAAATACAGTCAGAGCACATCACTCACTAATCATGTCACATGACATTGTAGCATTACTTGGGAGAAAAATGTGTGCTTTAAATCATTTTTAAAATGCAGTGTTTATGTAATGCAAAGTATTTCATCTCAAGTGATAATGTTGCTTTGACTCAGCAGCTGATTCTCCCCCCTGGTTCCTTACTGTTCTGCAACAGACCCTGTATTCACCTGATGGAGGAGTCATCCTTTAAATCCATATATTCATGTCTGAGCACAACGTAGGGACATTTCTGAACAAGTGTGAAAATACACACTTTGTCCATTTTGGGGTGACAGTATTGCAGTGGCTTTAGCCCAAAAAAGAGTTTTTGAAAGTGCACAACCCTGTGAACAAAAAAAAGAAATGTTTTATGTAACATTTTCCCTATTGAAATGCCTAAAAATGAACAATGTTAAATATTGCGTATACTTACATTATCCCAAATGTTTACATTGTTTATTTGTCAAAACTAGTGACATTTGTGATTTTAATCAAGGTTGCATTTGCTCGCCTGCAGGGGCGACGTTTCCCCTCTAAGCATGCGGGACCTATGAATATTGTTCTCGTCGTGTTTTTGTACATTTGACCTCCTTAACCTCAGCTAATTTCCAATGTTTTCTCTTACGCTTGTGTTTTTCTTTGTAATTTATTATTCTATACAGCCCTAAAGAAAAACCAGCATTTAATTAGTGTCTGGTTTTGATTTCCCCACCATCTCAGACCAGGGGCGCCGCCAGGGATTTTGGGCCCCATGAAAAGATATCACATGGTTACTTAAACATTTTTTTCTTAATGTTCTAAAATAGTTTGGGCCCCTGTCAGTCACGGGCCCTTAGAATCGTCCTAACTTTTCACCCCCTTACGGCGCCCCTGTCTCAGACACAACCACAAATTGTGACAGATCCTTCAATTAACAAATCACAGAGCAGCATGCTGTTGAAAGTACACACACACACACACACACACACACACACACACACACACACACACACACACACACACACACACACACACACACACACACACACACACACACACACACACACACACACACACACACACACACACACACACACACACACACACACACACACACACACACACACACACTTTGGCAAAATACTCCTCGGTAGTTTTAACTAATCTCTGTCTCCGTGTCCTCTCCTCCTCAATGCTCTCAGCGTTCACTCCCAGTTTTTTTGCATTGTTATTCCAAAAAATAAGACAAATGTAGAATAGGAGGGATGCAGAAGGGCTGCCACTGAGAGGTGCAGCTGTGGCATTAGGTGAAAGCAAAGATTGATCAGCTCGTCCTCCTCCCAGCTCCTCCTCTGCAGTCCATGGCCGACAAAGTAAGGCAGGAAGTATTTATTTCTGTCTGTCTGTTTGATGGCAGCTGCAGGCAGACAGTGGCCCTCTCCTCTCACTAACACTAGAGGGCAGCAGGACAGACTCTCACCTCCATAACACACTGGCGTCTCACAAACACAGAAATCTCCCCACTTTTGTTGAAAATGCTCTTCCTCGTCCTTCAACACACATCCTCTTTTCCTTCTCCTCTAATAGCGTTTCAAAGCGCCGCTCACAGGCCAGGGGTAAATAAGAACAGAGCGCATGGTTCCTGGCTCCTAGGCCATGTAGAGGAAGGTGTTGATGTCCGTCTCGTCCCTCTTTATGTACTTGTGTTCGATGAGCCACTCGATCTGCTCCTTGATCATCTTCTTCTGAGGCAGGAACATGTTCTTCAGGATCTCCACCAGCTCCGTCTGCAGCTGGGCGTTACTGATTCTCTTCCTCATCTTCATGATTTGGATGATGGCCTCCTGGATGAGAAACAAAATAAACAAAGCCTTTACAATGTTTCCGGACTGTAACTGAACACAAAATCATGTCCAGCTTGGTATTTGAAATAAACTTCCTGTTAACCTTTTTGAGGATAGCTTGAATGTTTCCATGTGTATTATAAAATGTATTTTTGTACCTGAGTCCTGAGTATTCTGAGCTGAACGATTCCCTCGTTCTCCTCTTCTCTCATTCGCTCAGTGGTCAGCTGCAGCCGGCCAATCAGATTGATCTTTCCACGCTTCTGGACTTTGGAGTTTTTGCTGAGAAAATAAGACAGACACAGATATCAGACATTGCATCGTCTGCTGAGGTGCTGGTTAAAGAGTTTAAGTGTAGAGCACACCCGACCTTGCTGTTTTATCTATGGGAATAAGAACTTACATATTTTGTGATAATTATCATTTCACAATTATTTACATAATTCAAAGAGCAGCAGACTTTGGAAATAATGAAACCTTTAGTAGATCTCTGGACTGAATGAAAACATGGATCAATGGGGACGTGCAGGTTCTCAGGTTTTACCAATGAAAGACTTTAGTCAGGGTTCAAGAAACGTGTTGTTTTTGAAAACTGCAAAGATAACTTCATCAGTCGTCAAATGTTGAATTAAACGCAAACTATTTCTCCTCTTTGACAGAAATGTGAATGTCTGTAAGTTGTGGACAAAAGAAAACATTAGAGGAGGTCTGACGACTGATCTGCATTCTTTTTACATTTATTTATACCAACAAACTAATCAATCAATAAAGAAATAATTGACCGTTAGTTGCATCCCATTTGAAAAGAAAAATATAGTCCTTATTTCTAAAGATACCATATCATACATGATCGAGAACTCCTGGTTGACGTAGAAGATGGTGCTGTCCGTGAAGTCTTGGGGGTGCTGACAGAGGGGTCATAGGTCAGCACCTGTCTCTTCAGCTTAGGAAACGCCACCAGAGACTGCACACAGAGGAGAGAGGAGGTCAGCTTTACATATTAAACACCATCAGTGCCAACTTATTAACAGTGTGATTGCATTTGAAAAAAGTTTGATCAGATGCACAATGACTAATATGACTTAGTAAATAGACTGTATACAGCGCTTTCCAGTCTCTGCGACCCCTGAAAATGCTTTTACATATAGTAAGCATTCACACACTTATATATGGCTGTCAGAAAACACAGAACACTATTCAATTAACAGTAAGCCTTGTAAATGGTAAGTAGACTGCAAGGCTGTCCTGTTAAACTTGAGTTTGATCTCAGTTGCAGCAGATGGCGTGGTGGCTCTGTGGTGCAGGAGGTATTTTTTTACCGACGAGTGGCAAAGAATACATTAAGCATGCTAAATAGTAGTAAATATCTTATAATGTCTTCTTCTAATATAATTGGTTTGAAATGGAGCATTTCAATGATCCCTAGTCTCACCCAGAGTGTGCGCCGTAGTTCTGCATCGGGCAGCTCTGTGGCCAGTTTCAGGTTGTCGAAGCTGATCCTCTCTCGGGGCCTCTGGTTCCAGGCGAACAGCACGGCCAGCTGGAAGGTGGTCACCTCCAGGTCGTACTGCCCCACCTCGTTCTTAAAGGTGATCTGAGCACAAGGGAGCAGAAACAAAAGAAAAGGTGAGAAGAGAAGTATGTGGCTACACAGTAGATCCACTTTACATCCACTACCGTTATGCTACTGCTACCAGCTAGTTCATTAAAATAAGCAGTCTGCGCAGAGGTGGAAGAAGTATTCAGATGCTTCCCTTGAGTAAAAGTACCAAAACATGTCAAAATACTTCATTACAAGTAAAAGTCCTGCATTCGAAATCTTACTTAAGTAAAAGTAAAACAGTATCATTATTAGCTAAATGTACTTAAAGTATAAAATGTAATCATTGTGCAGAGAAATGGCCTTTATGCGTGTATATAATTATATATGTGACATTTCTAGATAATATTGTCGCATCAAGTGGCATTTTACTGTTGTAGACACACACAGTCTGATAGACTTCAGAGGGTTCAGAGGGTGAGCTCTATGACACTCTGTGTGTCTGCATGTATTCTGTGTGTCTGTAGAAATGCTCACTCACTATGCCATTGGACATGAGGTGGTGCCAGTGCAGCTTCCTGCCGCTGTGGTTCCTCTTGTAGAAGTCCTCCACCTCAGGGATCAGGTCCTCCAGCTCCGTGGGCAGAGAGACGAACACCTTCTCACTGCTGCGGGACCACGCTCCAGCGTTCAGGATCTTAATGTTCACACTGTCCGCTGCAGGGAAATATAACGGAAGAACTCTGATAAGTCTGTGTTACATGGACGCATCAACATTTAACTGTGAAGGTTAGATTCAAACTGAATGTTAGCTTGAAGTAAATGTTGTCTTTTTGCATTATTTTCTTGTTAGAAAGTACCAGAATGCATAGTTTACATGTTAAAAGAGGATCCCCCCAGACCCCCTGCAGGGGTTGGTTTGCAAACATCGTTTTCACACCATGTGAGTGTGCATTTGCGTCACTGTGGAGAACAGGCATGTTCAAGACTCTTAAAAAAAGACGGAGATCCTTGGCTTCCTCAATAATTGTCCCCCCCCCCCAACACATATATAATGGTTCCTACAAAAACAGTCTCTAGCCTGACAGTGAGTCTGTAAATCCTGTCTATACAGGTGTTTCTAGCAAATAGTATGGAGATTAGTGTGTACAAAGACATGGGATGCGCGCAATACAGTTTTATTTGTATCTGAAAAAAGTGTCCCCACCACTTTGGAAACAAAGTGCTTGCAGGTGCATGTCTCGTCAAGAGTGTCACCTTCATGAGGAGAAAATAAATGAAAGATTTTTGCCAAAATGTGTTTGGAAAGCATTGAGCATACGACTGGATAAATGAGACTAGGACATTCATGCAATTTAGAGTGTGTGTGTGTGTGTGTGTGTGTGTATGTGTGTGTGTGTGTGTGTGTGTGTGTGTGTGTATGGGTGTGTGTTACCTGGTAGTGCGAGCTTGTTGTGTTTGTGCATCTCCTTGAAGACCTGGTTGAGGTCCTCTGAGACCTTGATGTCCTGAAACATCCTGGCCAACTTGTTCACATAGTCAGCAGGCATTCCTACCTCCTACAAACACACACAGGACACAATGAGGAGAGCAAAGGGGACATTAATTCACCAAACCTGGTACAAAGGCACAAAACTCTTGGTCAGATTTTTGGTTATTTCAAAATACAAAAAAATTGGATGAAGGAAACTGTTGTTTTCCTTTGGTTGCGTTGTACCCCATTGGTGCATGCGTCAGTATTGTCTGCCAGATGCTGTCATAAATGGACTTTTTCTCCAGTTAAAGCCACATCTTTATGATGCATGTTAGATCTTGATCGTTTTACCTGAATATGTTTTAATGGTTTTGATTGAGACCCCTCTGAGTAGTAAATTACATATTGTAAATAATGATCATTATTCAGAAACATATTAGTTAAAGTCTTGTTCAAATTTGTAAAATGACCCAAGAACATCCATGGATAACAGATGGTACTCCTGCCTGTTGTTCCCCCAAAGGTGTCCTTGCTCCTTAGTACAGCTCCTAAACTGTGGACTCACAGTCTGTGTGTGACAAAGAAGGGTAATGAAAGAGAACTCACTCTCAGCCACTCCACCATGTTCTCCTCAATCTCGCTGTCTGCTGAAATGTCCAGAATCAGGCGCCGGGTCAGATGTGCTTTGTGGTAACGCATAAACACGTCTTTATTCTGAACGTACTTCAACACCAGCAGCTACAAGGAGGAAAGATAAAAACAGGGTTTGAATGTTCGAGGATTATAATCCAAGCACTTTGAAGGAAAAGTAAGTGTAAGAGTGTCATCAAGTGCCTTTACCCCGAGGTGTGCCTGTTCAGGCTGTAAGGACAGAGACTCACCACTTCTTTGAGCTTGAGCTCAATCTCCTCTGAGGTGAGTTTCTTGCTGAGCGTGGTTTTCCTTAGCAGCATGTCACAGTAGTTAGCCAGCAGCTCCGGACACTTGGACTCCGGCTGAGTCTTCATACCAACACTAGATGGATGGACACACACAGACACACAATTACACAGAGCTGGAAGATGAAAAAGTACAGCATTCCATTTGTCACATGACGCTCTGTTCTGACCTTGAGTTTTCATCCCTTTTCTTAACTGCAGTGCACCCACGCCACGGTTAGATTTTCAATATGGACCAAAATAATCATGATTATGATTTATGGCATAAAGGAGTAGCCAAAAGAACTACAAACACACTACCACGTTGTGACTCAATCAAACAGAATAAACTATCTTGCAGTGACACTTTGAACACTGAATCATTTCCTATCTTAGTGACACCGAGAGGTTCCCTCACCCCTTCTGTTTGGTTGGCAGTTCCAGTTTGAAGATGGTGGCGTCATTTACCACGGCCTTGTAAGCCTGCAGGGGGAAAAGGGAGGATCAAACAACAGTTTGTTTTAGTGACGAAAATGTGTTAACTTTGTAAAATAATGTGTTAGTTATACTCTAGATTTATCAAAAGTCAAAAGATACTGAAAATGTTTATTGTTTAGAAATGCTATTTGTTCCTGGTCCTATTAATAAGCATTATTAGTAGGTTATAAATCCCCTTACAAGTCCTGATAAGATTTGTATTAACAAAACAGTAAACGCCTCAACAGCAGTGCCAACTGTTGTTGGACTGGCCCCCCCCCCCTTAGGGGAATTCATCCACAAAAAACACACTGGACGCTGCACTAGGTCAGAAACCAGAGGAGACTGTGAAGTCCACCGCAGACGGACCACTTTTGGACACTTTGGACAAAATGTCCTCTCCATTAAAGGCAGCTCATTGTGGAATAGCCTCCCAACTCAGATACGGGTAGGGATGGGCATCGTTAAGGTTTTAACGGTACTACTACTTTTATCGATACCGCTTATCGATCCGGTCTTTTAACGGTACTTTTATCGGTTCTTTTGGAGAAAAAAATAAACAAATTGTAAACAAAACTAACATTGCTTTTTATTTAAATTAAATACATAATATTTCACATCAAAAGAAACAACAATGTTTTAATAAATCGTATTAAATAATGTGATGACAGAACTGTAAACAGAATAGCTGAAACTTTAACAAACTAAATAACTCAGTTACCTCTAATCATTAACCCATGTTTGTATCATTGAGTTAACTCCGTGTGTTGCTGCTAGCATACATAACACCTGACGTGGAAACGTTACTCGTGGATGGGGCTACAGAGCTACTAGAAAGACAGTCGAACCCGGTGCATTTCTCCGTCTGGATGTGGTGCACTTTTGCAAGATGTTTAGACAAGTTGCTCGTGTTACCGCCCTTACATGCTAAACTCTTATTGCACTTTTGGTAACGAGCATTGTCCACATCGAGACGGGTAAAGTTGAACCACACCTCGGAGCGCTTTCTCTCCGCCATCTCCGCAAAAACAATTAAACCTAAATAGCTCGCGAATTATACTTTGGCGGCCGTTAATATACCCCAAGTATGTGTGGGAAACCCTGCTATCTTACCAGTTTTTTTTTTTCTCTCTCTCTTTTTTTTACTGTCCTATAGTACACATTGGAATGAGTTCTTACTTTATTTTTTACAACACATTAAATAGATAAAGGTGTTCTCTCTCTCTCTCTCTCTCTCATCTGAGTCAGTCATTGAAGAGATCCGGATCATATGAGTCATATGAGTCAGCATCACCAAGAGCGTAGAAATCCTACCGGTGAAACCGAAAAGTTGTTGCATTTCACGAGCATATTAAACTAACGTTACATTAACCTCCGCTACACAGTGTCTTTGCTTTAATAAAAAATGTTGATCACAAAAAAAAAGGGTTATTTTGCGATTTGGCGAATCTGAGTCTGCTGTTGACTCGTGCATGACGACGAGTCTGCTGGATCTCTGGATCTGCAGCTATACGGTTACGGCTCTGAGTCCGCACGAGTCTGCTATGTTTTGCACAGTGAGTCAGGATTTGCGAATCTCTGAGTCAGCTGTTGACTCGTGCACAATAGCCGCGGGAAGTAGGGGTGCTGGAGGCGGGGCTGTGAATGGTGTACATTTGAAAAACTTCATGTTACTGTTGTTGAAATCTCTCCCCACTTTTGTCCGCACCCCCTAAGTAAAATGACTTCCCAGTTCCCGCGGCTATGCTCGTGCATGACGAGTCTGGATCTCTGGATCTGCTATACGGTTACGGCTCTGAGTCCCCATGAGTCTGCAGGAAGTGAAGGAAGTTCCCATGATTCAGTGAGTCAGGATTTGCGAATCTGAGTCTGCTGTTGACTCGTGCATGATGAGTCTGCCTGGATCTCCGGATCTCTGGATCTGCTACGGTTACGGCTCTGAGTCCGCACGAGTCTGCAGGAAGTTTCACTGATCCGCGTCCACGCCCCTGAGCCAAACGATAACTTCTGGCAGCTATCCTACTTGCTAAAGGCTAGGCAGATGGACTGGGGTACGTTGTAATGTGATTTTACATGTTATAAGGAGGGTAGCGAGTGACGCAATCTATAGTTTTAATTTGTACGTCACCAGGTGTAGGACTCAAAGGATTCTGGTTAATCGAGAGGGGAGACTCGTCACGACCAGCTCATTACTAGGATCCGGGTTAATGATCCGGATGAATCAGGACTCACCCATCTCTATCTCTCAATCTTGGTGCGCAAATGCGCCTTTTTTCAAATGATCCAGTGCTCTTTTTTGGCGGGGGGTGCGCATGCGCACCTGCGCACCAGTTATGTGCAGCCCTGAATATAATGTTTGTGTAGCATACATGACATATTTTTTTAGATGTCTCCAGTACCGATAAAAAGACCGATAACGTCGGAGCTTAAAGGTACCACGGTCTTTAATAATTCAGCCCCGGGGCCCGTTTAATACCGGGGCTCGGTACCCATCCCTAGATACGGGATTGTCCCACTCTCAATAGTTTTAAAGGTCAACTCAAAGAATGGTTGAGAAACAAACAGACGTGCAATCACCGCTAAATGCACTTTAACACAGGGGTATCTCCTCTTGCACTTTATGTAGCTCTTGTATCTTCTCTTGCACTTTATATGTCGTTGCTGCTACATTGTACTGCCATGTGGTAAATACTTGTGTGTGCTGCTCTTGCTCTTTTTGCATATCATGTATTTATTTTTTGCTATATTTATAAATGTCCTGTTCTTATATGTTGTATGTGAGGGACTACGGATGGAAATGAGCTCAAAGCTCAAATCTGGCATATTTACACTTGAAGCATTATTTGTGTTCATTAATGTGCATTGTCCCTATTCAAATAAACGATTAAATGAAATGAAATTAATCCACTTGAAACTGTTATCCATTTCTGCTTTAAAAGAAAACAGACACAAACAAGTTTGGTATCCTGGTGTATTCAAACCAATACAGTGTATGAAAAGGTTAGGAAAGGCAGGAACATAAAGGAATTAGAAAATAAAATGCTTTAAAAAGTAAAACAAGGGAGGCTCTACATTAAAACATTAAGGAAGGGTCTTAAGGTAGATCAGTCTGTATCTCTGCTCTGCTTTTATTCCAGCTGTGAATGAGGTTAACCAAGGCTGCGTTGTTTCTGAGTTCCTAACGTTAGGGGTGTATTCCTGTTCTGTGAAGACGAGCAGAACATTGGTGTAGGACTCAGACAGCTGTAGGCTTTGACTATCCAACAATGACCTTTGCTCACTTAAGATGCAAATACAGTGTGAGCAGGAATGAACTGTATGACTTTAGCACTGAACATTATATGTCATGTGTTTCTTGGTTGTCTCTGGAGGTCACATTGCACAGACCTTGTCTCTTGCAGTGAGGAAGCGAGGGTCGTCCTGGAAGGCTTCCTTCACCAGCTTACTGAAGCGGTTAAACAAAGTCAGCAACTGCTCAACGTACTTCTCCGAGTCCTGGACGAACAAACATACAAACATTTGGAGATAATGCACATGTTGTAAAGATACCCTCTTTCATTAATGTTAATGTTGTTCACTACACACTGTGAGAACTCAATAGCGTTGAAGTTCATTTCCTTAAGAAAACAAATCAACTACAATATGGGTTTTAGATCTGGGATATCTTAAATGAATACGTTATTTTGTTAATGTCTTTCTCCACATTTGTCTGACACCACTAAATACTTAACAATTGGGTTGTATTGATTTTCCTTTTAACAATTGTTACGTAATAATAATAATAGTAATGGTGTGATGGGAAATGTTGGCTGGACTAAGCAAACCCTGTGAAGTGTCACTAAGGGCTTTCTGTGTTCTCATTATTTTCACAATATTTACTAACCAAATAATGAATCTATTATTGGAGCCACTAACCAGCCGATTAATCCATAATGAAATCATCTTTGGTAAATGAGGTCCACCTGAAACAACTATGACTTTAAAATCCTACGTTTACATTAGTGGGTTAATATTAAACATTTTATATTTAATAGTATAGCAGTCACAGGGGGAATTGTTCTACGTTTTCTTCTTTAAATACATTGTCCTGAACATAATTACATACTTCACATTTTCTTGCTGGACCTTTACATGTAACGGGGCTTTCTAATAGAATGGTATGAGAGGTATCTAAGTTACGGATCTCACCTTGTATCATAGTAGAACACTGACAAAGATTTTTTTGCAAAATGGGTACTTTTAGTTTTTATACTTTATATACACTTTGCTTATAATATTTACAAGGTTTACTTTAGTAGGGTTTTAAAGCAGCACTTCTACTGGTAGTGACATTTTGTGTGTGTGTGTATGTGTATGCAGGGCCGTCCCTCCCTACAGGCCGATCATCCAGACTGCGTGGGGCCTCACCTTGCGGAGGGGGCCTCATCTTGCGGAGGGTGCCTCAACTGAGCCGAAAATGCGGCGCACCTATGCGCTTATGCGGCGCAATTAGTGTGGCGCGGCGCAATTAGTGTGGCGCGGCACGGTGGTGCGAGGCTCCACTAGCACCCCGTCCCCCCCGTCCCCGTCGACGCTTGCGAAACGGAGGGCCTCATCATATAACTTTGCGTGGGGCCTCATGTTGGCCAGAGATGGCCCTGTGTGTATGTGTGTGTGTATGTGTGTGTGCGTGTGTGTGTGTGTGTATGTGTGTGTGTGTGTGTGTGTGTATGTGTATGTGTGTGTGTGTGTGTGTGTGTATGTGTATGTGTATGTGTGCGTGTGTGTATGTGTGTGTGCATGTGTGTGTGTGTGCGTATTTGTGTGTGTGTATGTGTGCATGTGTGTGCGTGTGCGTGTGTGTGTGCGTGTGTGTGTGTGTATGTGTGTGTGCATGTGTGTGTGTGCGTATTTGTGTGTGTGCGTGTGCGTGTGTGCGTGTGCGTGTGCGTGTGTGTGTGTGTGTGTGTGTGTGCGTGTACGTACAGTAGTGATGGTCTCTGCAGCAGCCACCATGTCAGCGAGGCCAGCGTTACAGATGTGGTCCTCCAGGTCCTTCAGCATGGGCTCAATGCCGCTGGGGACCTTGTCCATCAGAGAGAACATCAGGTGCAGCCCTGCTCCGGGGGGGGGGGGGGGGGGGGACATCATTAATATTAGCTTATATTCAGGCCTACTATTTTAACAATTAGGTATGGCACATGGCACTACCAGCAGACTGTTCTCAAGAAGTCTTTCTTTGAAGCTGTGAACATCTGCATCATGACTGTGTCGATGAAACTCTTCTCATTATTGCACAACCACTCCGAGCAATGACTGAAGTTTGTTTATCACAAATGTAAAATCAACATTTCCTGTTCCACTCAATTCATTACTTTCCAGTATTATTTTAAGGCAAAGGCAAAATTATACAATATTTAATTGTTTATTAACTTTATGTCTAGTAATCTCTTACTTAATTTGAGGTAGTCTATGATACATCGGGGCATTTCAGGTGAAACCTAAATCCACATTAAGCATTTTACAGCACTACAAACTCAATTTGAGTCGTCCTTAGGATGAATCATCAGTGGTAGGGAGAGTGTTGAAGCTATTGAACTTCATATTTACAATGACTCAAATATGAACAGTATGTTGACATGCATTTAAACAGAACCTGCGTCTTTTACATTTAGCAAGTCTTACTTTTACATTCTAGATAGAGAAAAAAAAGATGTCAGTGAGTGCAGCCGTACTCACTGTCTGTTTCGTTTCGTTTGATCATCCCAGGACTTTCGACTAGGATGGTCTCTTTGAACGATGTTACCAGAGCATTCACACAACACTCCATTAGCTGAGGACACACAGCAAGCACATGGGGGTTAGGGAAACTGATATGAACGCCATCATGTCAAAAAGTGAAAATACAGGCAGGTCGGCAGGGTGTCAATAGATAGACATCAGCACACCCATTTAGTGGGTCATAAGTGAGGATTGAGAAGGATTCTTTTTGTGCCAGTGGATGGCAGTGCAACCAGCTGTAACCACAACAATGACATATTATAATAAAGATGGCAAACATAATGGTAAACACTTTCCTGTTTACACGCAATTTACATTCAATTAATGTCTAACATTCATTCCAACAAATCCTGACTTTCTAGCTGCTAAAGGTTGTACTTTCCCCATTAACCTGTCTCTAACTTTGTTTGCAGTTTGATGTTTTTTATCCAGGGCTTTGTTTGCTGTTCTATGCCAACAAACTGTATGTAATCTGATAAGAGGACCAGAAAACATGTGAAAATTAAGTTAGAATTGATCATTCAGATCCTGTTAGACACTTACTGCTTGAACAGAGCTACATTCGCGACGTGTCTCGAGATATCTGAGTGCTCTCTTCTCCTCTTCTCTTAGTTTTGCATCTGCCTGCAGGGAAACACACACCAAAGAAATCAAAAGTTATTAACAACAATTAGATCTCCCACGTAAAATCATACGTGGCTCCATGTGTCTGTTATTACCACAGCTCACGTGAAACTACTGGATTAGTGGAGGAGCTGTCATTACATAGCGTAAATTCATTTGTCGGCACATGTCGGGACCCCCTTGAAAACGAGATGGTGCATCTCAAGGGGTTTATCCTAATAGATACATTTCATACAACATTAACAGCAATCATCCCTTCATCAGAGCATTCATTAGTGACATTATTTTCCACTTTTCAACCACATCCCTCAAACTAACACTTTTACTTGTAATAATAAGTGTTATTACAGCTTACATATTTCATGTAGTTCTGTACGCCATTCTGTTGCAGGTAAGACGGTGCTTGTGTTCTGTAAAACCTCTCTGTGGAGTCCAGGTAGGCTTTCTCAAAGTTATCCCTGTAGATCTGCAGCTTGTCCTCTGGGTTGGAACACAGGTTCACTGGGGGGAGAAGAGCATATTGAACATGAATATTTACAGTAGATCTACAGAAGAAGTGGTTTATTTATAAATTATTGTAATTATTTGTTTTTCTGCACCTATTAGCAATAATAATGCCTTCCATGTGTTGTCATGGGTTATCTTACCATAGGACTCCCGTACTCCTATGACGAGCTGCGAGTCGAAGGCCTCCCCCTGCCTCTCAGCGTGCACCAGCTTCATGGCGCTGTCCTGCAGGCGACTCTTAATGTTGGAGAAGATTGACTCGTTCCACGTGTCCAACATGAGCTGAAAAGTAGGTGAAGGCGGTCTAAGTTAGAGCAGTAATAAATGTGTATCAAGAGGAACATCCATCCATCTTCTCCCGCTTATCCGTGGTCGGGTCGCGGAGGTAGCAGTTCCAGCAGAGAGCCCCAAACTTTCTTTTCCCTGGCCACATCAACCAGCTCTGACTGGGGGATCCCAAGGCACTCCCAGGCCAGCGAAGAGATAAATCCCTCCACCTGTCCTAGGTCTACCCCTTGGTCTCTTCCCAGCTGGACGTGCCTGGAACACCTCCCTAGGGAGGTGCCCAGGTGGCATCCTTACTAGGTGCCCGAACCACCTCAACTGGCTCCTTTCGACGCGAAGGAGGAGCGGTTCAACTCCGAGTCCCTCCCGGATTACTGAACTTCTCACCTTATCCCTAAGGGAGATGCCCGCCACCCTGCGGAGTGTTAAATTGCTTTGGTTTTTTATGATTTAAGGTCCCTTTACTACGGAAACCCATCCATGCCAGTGGAAATTCAAGATTAAAAATGAGCCTTGTGATGAAAAAAAAGATGACTCAGTATCTAAACATTGTGAGGAACTTCCTAAAAATAATGATTTGGTAGGTCAAAATAATGAAACTTTTTAAACATTATAACTCAAGGACATTTTTCAAAAGATATTCACTTTTTTATTTTGACACATTAAGATGGTTTTATTTTCCATCACATTGGAGGAAATGGGTTTCCATACTTTCTTGTAACGCCATCTCTTACTTTATTTTATCTTTTCTCTGTCTGCTTTTACCATCAATTGTCCAAGAGTGGTTCGGCCTACCTGCTGCTCCCCTCTTCAGGTATTTACTTCCTCATCACATTGTTGAGCTTATAGTTGCTCAGCTTCCCTCTCCCAATCCTGAGCCCCTCCTCGTCTCACCTTCCGTACAATGCTGTCCTCCATGTTGGTTTTCTTGTTGCTGCCCTGTTTTCCCATGAGCGTGATCTCCAGCTGACAGAAGGGTTTGGGCAAGATGTCGCACTGGGTGAAGAACTTCCTCCACTCGACGATGTAAGCCTTCAGCAGTGCGGTGTCATCCTGGTGGCTCAGAACCCGCTGCCATGACAACAAATACCAGCAACAGTTAGAGGATATAGAACAAATAAATACTGAGAATGTTATTTCCCTGCAATTATTGTTCTGCATGTTATTGTCTATAACGTTTTCTGAAGCAAATGTGTTAATGAGAGGCAGCATCTAATGGACCAGTGCATTCACTTCATTATAGAGTATGGATGCTCTGTGGAACAATGCTGGAGTGTGTAGAGTTTTGGAAGGCCCAATCTATCCATCCTCCTTTTCTACTTGAGCAACTGCAAACTGGGGCACAGTCCTTCATGCACCTTGTGATGTGCTTAACAGGGACCATTTCTATTTTCCAAACAACTAATGTGTTTTTTTTTGTAGTATAGTGAAGTCCACAGCAAATCGAAGCTCTTTTGTTCTTAAGTGGATAGGTATATGTTATAGATTTTTATAGGTTAATTTGACAAAAGTAAAGGTAAAAACAAGAGTGCATTTACAGCATTGCAGTCATACAATTCAGTTGTGGAGAATACAGACACAAGTACAGTAAAAGCTAACTTCCATTGTGGACCTTTTTTACCCTTAAGACTTTGTGCATGATCAGGAACAAATCACAGCATGACACATCCCAGACTGAGAAGAGACACAAGCATTGAGTATACAGCAAACAATACCAGGTTGGAGTTGTTTTCTCAACAACAACAACAACAACAGCAACAACTACAACAACCGCAGCAGCAGTGTCCTTTCATAAACACTCTGGCATAATTTGTTAAAATTCCAAATGAACTGATATTTGTTAGTTATGATCCTAAATATCAGAACAGGAAGCCAGTGTTGATTTGTGATTTGTGTTAAGGTAATAGTGTCAGTCTAATTCACGTCGGGATGTCCCAGAGCGAGGGGAACGGTCCTCTCCTTTCTCACAGATTCCGCTGATTCATTTTTGACAACCCTTTCAATATTTCACTTTTGTAAAGAGCATTTTCTGCCGTCTATATGTTCTATAATATCAAGATGTAAACTATTGTTTGATGTTGGATGCTCACATTGTGCATGTATAGCAATAGCTTGAAATGAATGTATTAAACGGCTAGCATGAATAAACATTGAGAACATAGAGAGGGGGTGCTGCTCAGATCATTATGGTGCTTGTTTGCTTGTGTTCTGATTTTTTGAAACCTTTTTCCCCTGTTAGTAAAGCAAAAGAAAAAAACGTTTTCAAAGACCTTTCTGATTTAAGAGAAATCATCTTAACTTTAAAAAGTGGCTTTTCTTTGTGCTTCCAATTTAATAAAGATATTTGATTGTTTTCTTTGTGGATAAGAAAGGAACATTCAGCATTTCCGTTTCCCTCTCTGCATGTTTGACCCTGCACTACTGCAGCCTTCAAGTCAATCTGCCTGCTTTCAATTCTGACTGCTGTGGTGTTGAAAGTGATACACACACACCCCCCACACACACCCCCCCCCACACACCACACACACACACACACACACACACACACACACACACACACACACACACACACACACACACACACACACACACACACACACACACACACACACACACACACACACACACACACACACACACACACACACACACACACACACACACACACACACACACACACACACACACACACAACTTACAGCCTGTGCTTGTTTTATGAAGTCTAGGATGTCCTCTTTAAGAGCTTGATGGATTTTAGCTGGTCCTTTATCATCCCATAGACACACAGCATGGACGTCTCTGGGGAACAAGAAGGACATGGGACATCAATAAAGTTTATTTGAAGTGGGTTAGTCAAACTGTGAACCTTAATCTCTGGGACACTTTTGTTAGCCTTTACTCAACATGTTACAAACACAATTCATATATATTTTCAGAAATATCTCCTGACATAATATATGTGATATTAAACTCTACTTGTTCCTGTGCCCTCTCCTCATACAATTTCGCAAGACGAAATGAAGAGAAATCTCCACTCCCTCTTGTTGAACCCTTAAACTCTCCACACTGCCCACTCTGTTGTTTGAGGTTCAACAGTAAGTCAGGTGATTCTTTTTCATAGCCCAACATCACACATTCCTCAAGGGGCAGAACAATGTGTGAAGATAAGGACACCCTGTGCTTATACAATGCCCCTTCCCCCAAAACAAGGGGAAAACTTAGCCCAAGTATACAGCTCTGTAGGTTGTTGTAAAGGTTGAATATTAACAACAATCATTTCATCTTCCGCTCACCTGCAACATACTGAAATCATTTGTTTTACATCAAGTAATAGCAGTTGATGGGATTTTATGGAAATCTTGAAAGAAATGTGTACATCATATGGCTATTATCTACAGTATATGGCATCTAGGTGTTTGCTACATTTAGATATGTTCTCTGCTTCCTCTTGAGAGTCATTTATATCTAGATATTAAGATTTTTTAAATCATAAAATAAATGTGTGAATCTATGTTTGTACGTGTATTAACATTGAGACTAATCTGACTACAGAGATCTCATGCCTCAGTTCAGCGTCAGAGACATAAGGCGGTAAAGCAGTACGTATTTTGTAAATAGAGCACACAGGGAAACTGATATTAATTTGGTTTTAGGAGGCTAAATGCTCCTGTCTGCTTCTTCAAACGTGGGCATGCCAAAGCCTTTACATTATACAACTCCCCTACAAAAATTCCAACTATCCCTTTCAGCGTTGTAAAGAAGACTCTGTGCCATCCCAGGTTATCATTGGGAAACAATCCAACAAGGCTAACCTACAACTGTGTGTCATTGTGTGGGGATTACTTAAGAACAGCAACTAAACCTATCTATAGCACGTGTGTGTCTGCTTAATGGACTCAAATAGTTGGCTGTGATTTGTGAGCGGTCTTCAGGATCTGAGACAGCAGCAGCTGTGCTGATCCTGCAGTGGAACCCTTTGAGCTAAAACAGAGGAAAGTAAGGAACAGGTCAGAGTGCTTCACTTACGAGAACAGGTCGAACCACTGTTGCTTGGTGACGGCTTCCTGTCTGAGCAGCTTGAGAACGATGGGCCGCATCAGATCCCACTTGTCCTCAAACTGCAGGGACCCCTTGTTCTGGAGGTGAGATATGGGATGGGTGGAGAGGGAGGAAGAAGAGGAAGGATGAAAACCAGCAAACACAAAGGAGGTGTTGGGTGAGAGAAGGAAAGAGAAGACAGAGATGCAGAGATACACAAAGACATGCATAAAGACTGAAGACACACCAAGGGTTGGGATCAAGTATAGGCCGGTTAGATTTTCAAATGTTACTGCAATAGAACGGCTCAAATCCACTAAACCAACTTTTTCTCTCAATATCTATTATTAATATTATGAAGCTGTAGACTATAAGTCCATAGTAAGTCTTGGTCACTGGCCAAGTTGAAGACTGCCCAAGTGGGAGCATCACTGACTGGAGGGGTTTAACCAGGAAAACGTATTCATATGTCAATTCAAAATAGTAGTTAGAAAAACCTATATTTCAAATTCTACATAAATAATGCCTCATTTAAGCCATCCTGAAACGTGTTTTCACATAAATATCAAGATCCGAGTTGTCCAACAAAAACATTCAAAAACTCTAAAAAAAAGAAATATTCAGTTTTTGAATGACATCACCAAGGAGCAGCAAATCCTCACAGAAGATAAGCCAACAACATTTTCATTTTTTATTACTGCCAATGCCTATGTATTTTTGGTAATACTAATTGCTTATATTTCTTTTATCTTTGGAAAATAGTGCTTTAAAACCCTATAATTTATCATAACAAAAAGCGCAAAATGTTAAACATTTGTTAGCTTTATAGAATACCAAGATTAGCTTATATTTCTGTTGATTTAGGCTGCTGCTGATGCTCTAACTAGGTTACAAAAAACGTTTGATTTGTCTCATAATGATGTTTATGAAAATTGTCTCAAGTTAGGGACAAAAAAAAACACAATTTCTGCAGTTCTGTAGCAAATAAGAGAAGGTGTGCAAATATGCATTCATTATTAGGTCTGAGAGTCGGGTTTGAGCGGTTCCAAGGATTCTGGGTCCATTTGCTGATTCTTGTGTGAGTTATCACACTTTTCTCCGGGGAACATTGTACAAACATGTTGAATGTGAAGAGTGGTTTGATGAGTGGGTATGCTGCAGTTTAAATGCTTTGTGAAGGACAGGTGCTGGTGGATCTCTACTTAAAGATCTCCACCTGTTCCACCAGCCGTCCCTCCAGCTGAGCGGGCCAGAGAGAGGGTGTGGGGGGGGTGTCAACTAATCAGGCACATGGCATTATTTAAAGGTCCCATGTCATGGCCATTTCTACTGATCATAATTCCATTGTTGAGGTCTACTAAAATAGATTTACATTGTTCAATGTTCCAAACTCACATTGGTTTCTCATACAGCATCTCTGTATAGTATGTGTATTTACTCTCTGTCCTAAACGGCTTGTTGGAGCTCCTGCCCCACCCCCCTCCCTATGAGCCCACTGTGCTCTGATTGGTCAGCTCGCCCACTCTGTTCTGATGAGTCCACCACCATTACAGCGGAACATCAGTTATTATTAGTTACAATGGCGTTTGTTAGCAACCAGAAAATGACACCAGTAATGACAAACAGATGAGAAGGCTGCGTGGGGTCTGGGTGCCGTGTTGGTGGGACGTTGCGGGGCTCGCTGCTCCGGCCTTTGAGGCTCGAGGAGCGGCAGTGTGAGCTGGATTACTGGTGTCGTTTCCTGGTCGCTGCGTGGGGTCTGCGAGACAGCGAGACACCGCGGAGCTCAGCCTGAGCACACACACACACTCACAGCCTGGCTGTGTGCGGAGATTCGCGGAGCCGCGGCTGAGAAAAGATAAGGCTGAGTGAGTGTGCATGCCGGCGAAGCTCCGCGGAGTACCGCATCAGAGAAAAGATAAGGCTGAGTGAGTGTGTGTGTGTGAGGAGCTCCACAGACTGGTCCATTTGGATCTGGGTATCGTTACGTCACTATACTCAGGAAGAAAAAAATGGAAAAAGAAAAATCTCCAACGAGGCGTTCTGGGGCAGCATAGACAGGTATTTTCTGTGTTAGAGTTTTACTCGCTACAGGGTGTACTTTGAGGGTTTGTGACTTTGCAGTCCGTTTACATGCAGAAAAAGCTACATAACACACAAGGGGACAGGTAATAACCGGAAAAGCATGACATGGGCCCTTTAAAAGAGCACCACATTTAAGAAATGCGGTCAGACGTGTTGGTTTTTTCCAATGGAACTAATTTGTTGTTACAAAGAGGGCACCGATGGAAACCAGTACCGATCACCAGGTACCAGTTCAAAAGTGACGGTAGCCGGGGCTCCTGGAACGCTCCCTGGGGGCTCTTCAACAGGTCTATCTGCCGAAGGACACCCGGGAGACCAACTAGCGGCCCGGGGGCGGGCTGTGTCGGTCATGGTGTGAACACACAGCGCAGGGAACAACAGAGAGGCTGCTGGGAGCTGCTGTGTCTCTGGGCCTGGTGGACACTATGGAGAATGATTCTGTCTTGAGACAAGCTTGATTCATTAGCTATCCGAAATAAAAGCGCTAGCCTGTTAGCAACATTTCACGCAAGTGAAGCTGCTTGGTATCTTGTATCCAAGTCTATGTCCCCTTCGAGCCCCCTGCTCCCCGGTGTTGGGTTCAGGTCTTCATACGGTTCTTGTGAGGATACGGTTGTTTGTCGCCGGGATGCATGATTAGAGAACCCGTAGCCTACGGTTCGGTTTTGGTTAAAGACGGAGACATATTGGGGGTTTTTCGAAGCATGTGGGTGCAATTTGTGTCTCCGACACAACACAGGACTTTAAAAACGACAACGGTAACAAATGTGACTTCAGTCGCGCCTATTTGTGCGCTTATTTAATATATGTACACTATTAGTGCATACACGTTTATGCCACAATAGGGACTACACAATTATATACACTAATAGTTCAAACATACAAAAACGAATAGTTCAAATCTGTTCGCAAATATGGGAAATAACATATATTCAAGCGCTTCTTACCTTTAACAAATTAGACGACGCCATGTTTCTTCAACTTATCGCCTCGCGGAATCTCGCGAGACAGGTGCTACAGCTGGCTCAGGATGAGGTCATGGGAACCCTCACAGCGCACACTCATACTTACAGGGGGATACACACTCTGATCCTTTACTGCAGTAACAGTTCTGTTATCACACTGTGGAAATAGTATCTATACTGTGTATGGGAAATACTACACTTCTCTTTATCCAAGGCTGTCTCTAGTATTTGACTGGTTCACTATTGTTTTTCCCTGGACAGGAAGGGTATGAAGAATTGTATACCTGTAAAGTAACTAAAGCTGTCAGACAAATGTGGACAGTATATATGCCATTGATATGTCATGGAGTAAAAGTAAATCTACACATAAAGGAAATATGCAATAACATAAATGTACATAAAATAAAAACAGCCTTATGTACTCGTTTAAACATTGAAAATCCTGCAGGTAACATTCCACAATAAATTAATCAACACTTTATTCGGCAAATATTACCTATATTGAGACACCATTTTACAAATCTTGTGGATTCTATATTGTACACAGATCTACTCTCTCTGACAATTTACTGCACTACCTCATGAAGGATTGGTACCACTGGACTTATTTTCACATTTATTTACACATTTCTTAAAATGTGTTCAGTTTTTTATTTCATGGAGATAGTTTCCCATCTGATTCCCATCTTGTGTGATGAGTTTGGATCTACTCTTTCTGAGGTACAGTTACATATCTTTGACAATGCTGCCTCCTCCTGGTTTCATTGTACACCACATGGCATCAAAGTAACGTCCCTGTCAATTACATGATTTATATTATCAACAACTTGGTTGCCTTTCACTTGAGAAAAAGTCAAACTAAAAAGTGACAGCATTAAATATACTCAAAGAACAGAGCAGAAAAGTACTCTGAATTGCCCTTTTCAGAAAACATGATATTTTTGGATTATAAATATTGATGCAGTAATGTGTTCATCACGTTGATGTTGCAACCAGTAGAGCTTTTGGTTAATTTTAGTTACTTTATAGCCCTATAATAATATAATATATAACAATAAATCATAATTGTTTAGTTGGTTAATATTTTGTATTAATAATTTAAAAGCAATCAAATACATATATTGGAGTCAAAGCACATGTTTGCCACTAAATGTAGTCTAGTTTAAAGCATATAATGTAAATACTTATTTCACATATTTTATTTGACTGTCGTAGCTATTTTCTCTATTGGAGTTAGCTATTTTAGTGAAGTGGTTCATACAGTTGTATCCTCTCCCAACAAAGGGTCTCAGCTGAGGGGTCATGAGTTGATTCATCACACCAGTTTACTGTATTACAACTTATTATATGTTTTTATGCCACATCTTATTCTGAAAAGTTACTAGTAACTACAGCTGGAGTAACAAGTAGAATATTTCCTGAAATATTTTTTGAGTAGCATTCAATGGTGACTTCATTGTGCCTTGATACTGTACATGATTTAATTAAGTAGTTAGTGTTCACTAATGTCATTTTTATAAATAAACAATGATGAAGCACATTTTTCCAAACCAGTCATAATCTCATCAGCAGATAGTAGGTGAGAGTAAATTACCAGAGGAAGCTAAGTGATTTGTGTCTCTCATCTTCAGTGCTTATCTTCAAGTGCTACAGGCTGCCTTTAACACATTAGAGATACATGAAGGAGAGAAAGTAATCTTTGCCCTCTGCAGCCGTTAATCATTCAGTGACAGTCAAGGAGTTAAAAGCTAGTAAAAGTTCAACTCAGAGAGAATTCCTCCATCTCCGGTGTGGCAACATGGCTACTGATCAGTCTGAGGATGTCTACAAGGACCTGAGCAGCGGCAGCCAAAGCAGTGGCCTCATGGAGAGGATCAGGACGTTCAGCCCCAAGGAGGTCTTCACCTGGTGAGTGAGAGCAGGAGGAGCATGTTAGCAGCACATCGTGTTAACTTTGAGCAGTAAAGACAAGCTGTTTCTATGTTTTCAATCAGACTGTCAAACCTTTCCATTGATTAAAATAACCAGTGGTCCAGTGGTCCAGGAAGTATTTAGATTCTTTACTTAAGTAAAAGTACTAATACCACAATGTATAATACTACACTACGAGTTAAAGTCCTGCTTTCAGAGCCTTAGTAAAAGTATTTCATCAGCAAAATGAAATTAAAGTAGGGATTAAAAAAGTAAAAGTATTCATTGTACAGCAAAGGTTCCCTGTCACTGTTTTACTATTGTAATGATGATTAACATTACCGCCGCATTCATTTATATGTTGCATATAACTGCTCTAATTGTTTAAGGTTGTGCTTTTTGTCTCTCCTTGTTGGGTGGTTTAATCTACAGCAGGTTGTTGAACTTCTACTTGTGTTACAAAAGTCCTGCATCAAAATGTTACACAAGTAGAAAAGTATTATCGTCAAAATATAGTTAAAGTACCAAAAGTAAAAGTATAAAAATGTATTATCATCAAAATATACTTAAAGTACCAAAAGTAAAAGTAGAAAAGTATTATCATCAAAATATACTTAAAGTAGCAACAGTAAAAGTAGTCATTGTGCAGATTGGTCCATTTCAGAATAATATATATGATATGTTTTATAATGATTGATCATGAAAGTGTTCTCAAAGCTGGTAAAGGTGCAGCTAGTTTGAATGACTTTGTATACTGCAGGGTAGCTTGTGAATTTACTCCAGGTGGAACTAAAGTCTGATTTAACACTAGATTATATTTCACATCATTCATCCACATCTGTGAAGTAACTAAAGGTATTAATACATGTAGTGGAGTAAAAGTACATGATTTAACTCTGATTAGCAGTGGAGAATAAGTACAAATTAGCAAACAAATAAAATACTCAAGTACTAGTATCTAAAAATTGTACTTAAGTAGAGTACTTATCTACTCTATCTTATCTACTTATTTACTTTACACCACTGGTAACTAAAGATGCCAAATTAATGAAGTGGAGTCAAATTAAAATATTAGCTTCCAGAATGTAATGGAGTAGAAGCAGTAAGTAGCATATAATAAGTAAATGTATAAATGCTGACGTGTTCTGCAGAGTATAACGTGGAGCCCTCTGTCTCTCAGGCAGTTGGCCAGGACGCTGGCCATGGGTCAGGGCCTGGCGGGGCTCATCTGTGGGACGGCCATCTCCTCCCAGTACCTGGCCTCCAGCTTCCATGTGAACACTCCCATGATGCAGAGCTTCATGCACTACACCCTGCTGTGTCTCACCTACACCACCATGCTGCTCTGTAGAACAGGTAACACAACCACAGGGACTAAACACACAAGATAATGTGTGTAATTCAAATGACAGTATATGCTATAACTCTGGCCAAAAACTGAAGCAACAGTGTAACAAAAACAGGCGTCAGGGGTGAAATGCAACAAAGTAAATTCACTCATTGTAAATGTGGGGGAAACTTCTGAAGCAATTGGAAACAGGACTCAGAGAGACACGAGGAGAGCTGGAGCTTTGATGGCAAACACTGACGGTTTATTTGGAGCTTCGGCCAGAGAATTCAAAAGACATGTCACGGGCCACGGTTTGACCACAGGTTGAGATGCCACAATCAATTCTCAAGAACTCTACCCCAGACCCGTGTATTTAGCTAGTTCAGAGAGAATAATCGACATTGTGCATAACAAGATAGAACCTTAACACCTCTATCAGCTGACGCCAACAGGCAGGAACATAGAACCATAACACCTCTATCAGCTGACGCCAACAGGCAGGAACATAGAACCATAACACCTCTATCAGCTGACGCCAACAGGCAGGAACATAGAATCATAACACCTCTATCAGCTGACGCCAATAGGCAGGAACATAGAACCATAACACCTCTATCAGCTGACGCCAACAGGCAGGAACATAGAATCATAACACCTCTATCAGCTGACGCCAACAGGCAGGAACATAGAACCATAACACCTCTATCAGCTGACGCCAACAGGCAGGAACATAGAACCATAACACCTCTATCAGCTGACGCCAACAGGCAGGAACATAGAACATAACACCTCTATCAGCTGACGCCAACAGGCAGGAACATAGAACCATAACACCTCTATCAGCTGACGCCAACAGGCAGGAACATAGAATCATAACACCTCTATCAGCTGACGCCAACAGGCAGGAACATAGAATCATAACACCTCTATCAGCTGACGCCAACAGGCAGGAACATAGAACCATAACACCTCTATCAGCTGACGCCAACAGGCAGGAACATAGAATCATAACACCTCTATCAGCTGACGCCAACAGGCAGGAACATAGAATGATAACACCTCTATCAGCTGACGCCAACAGGCAGGAACAGGGAGAGAAAACACTGAGAGCACAGCAGCCAAGGTTACAGGTGCGTGTGCTCAGTCAGGACAGCATGAACTGATAAACTGGGTCAAAGTTATGGGCCTTGGGAAATATTTCCCCAACAGTAAATGTATTTCATTCTACTCCACTGTAAGTCAGCAGTGGTGAAAGAAGAACTCTGATGCTTTACTCAAGTAAAAAGGGGAAATACCATAGTCCATAAATACTCTATCAGAAGTAAAAGTTCTGAGTTCAAAATATTACTTTAGTAAAAGTACAGACTTATTATTATCAAAATGTAAATGTTATTTTCATGCAGAATGGCTCCTTTCAGGGTGTCATATTCATAAAGATATGATCTTATACTGTTTATCACCGACAAATACATATAAGACAATTATACAGTAAAGGTAGAAAGTAGAATAAAATAAATAAACTCAATGGTTCGATTTTTTTCTTACAGTATACTTGAGTAAATGTACTTAAATACATCCCACAACTGCACTCAGAGGGGAAATGTTGTTCTACTTATTACTCCACTAACTTTTCTAAAAATACTTTAAAAGAATATAATGGATTCTTATAAATAATAAATAAATACATTCCTAACAGTTATAGTTGCACCTTCACCAACTACAACAGCAACATACTAACACATCAATGCATCAGCAATAATATTCACATGTATCCATTTCATGTATGACATTACATTTCAGTTTGTTGGTTAAATGGGAAAATGATTGTGCAAATGTTGTAATAATGAAAGAAGTAAAGATGGCCTGCAACAGGGGAGCAGCAAGGATTCAGTGTCTAACAGTTCTGAGGCTTGGGGATGAAACATAAATGTCGATACTGAAGTTTAGGTTGCTCCCCTTTAAAACGTAGGGGATGGCAATATTTTACAGATCCTGAGGAAGCGATGGTGGAAGTACCTCCTGCTGGGGCTGGTGGACGTGGAGGCCAACTACGCTGTGGTCAAAGCGTACCAGTACACCACCCTCACCAGTGTACAGGTGGGTGCAGGCTGTGTTTTTGTGTGGTTGAAGCCTTTGTTGTGAAAAGGGATCATATTTATTTAAAAATGTTACCCTTGTGATTCCATTAAAAAAAAGTGATAAAACATCTCATTTGAATCTAAATCTTCAGTTCTGATAAATTACCAAATATGATTCATTTGAAAACGTTTCTTACTGTTTTTATGAAAACCACAACATTTTGAGTAAATATGTCAATTATTAATATTATCATAGATTTCGATGCATTGCATCAAACACTATAGCAGCAAGGCCCCTAGAAACCAGGGAAATAGCATTTGCCCCATATGGCAAACGTGAGAAAAGGGATCAATCATTTCAAAATGAATGTATGTTCAATTCTGTGAACAGGGATCTAGATGGAAAGTCTAATTGCGTGATCATATGGTGCAAAGGCCGTGGGATCAGACATCGTAGTAAGCTAATAAAACCAATATATTTACAATAACTCAATGCAAGAAGTTTTAATTACATTTCTTTGGGATGTTTTACATGCAGGCTCCGTATTTTTGTTTGTGTCAGTAAAGCACAGATGTTTATCAATCCATTTGAAATGCTTGAGATTCCTCTTTCCAAAGACTTAGAACTGTTATTTGAACTTGTGTATGTAATTGATCTGTATTTATTGATATTTGTGTTTCTATTTAAATCTCCAGCTGCTGGACTGCTTCGTGATCCCTGTCCTGATGATCCTGTCCTGGTGGGTTTTAAAGGCTCGCTACAGGCCGGTCCACTACGTCACCGTCTGCATCTGTCTCATTGGGGTGGGGGCCATGGTGGGGGCCGACCTGCTGGCTGGAAGAGACCAGGGCTCCAGTAAGAATTTCCCTCAAGGACTGACTCACTCTCTCACAGAGTAAATCAACGCCCGATGAACTTAGCCAATAACTCTTTGATCAGGGCCTGCTTTTATTAATCTGTGACCTTTAATATTTAAACTGAAACTGTTTAACACATGACAGAAACACTCTAAGATGTGTCCCTTGTGGTGTCCTCAGCCTCCAACATCCTGTTAGGGGACGGTCTAGTCCTGATCAGTGCCTCGCTGTACGCCGTGTCTAACGTGTGTCAGGAGTACACGGTGAAGAACCTCAGCAGGGTGGAGTTCCTGGGCATGGTCGGCCTGTTTGGCACCATCATCAGCACCATACAGATGTAAGTGTGTGTGGGTGTGACCAGGAGTCTAATCCAACATGTGGTTAATCTTTATGAACAGATATCCAGCCTATGAGGGGACCACCCACTGGCCCTTGCCCCCAGAGGCTTATCGGCGTCAGACCCACAGCAGATGGGTTCTGAGATTGACATTCTGTTTAATCTGTTTCTTCTCTTTACCCAGGGTGATCCTGGAACGTAAAGAAATTACTGCAATCCAGTGGAGCTGGCAAATTGGTCAGTACTCCTCTGAACAGAAACACTTTGAAAACCAAACATCAACAATAATGCCAATGACCAGCGGTAAAAAACTAAGTTGAATATGAAGATGCTAAATGTAATCTACAAGCAAAACAAACATTGGTTGGTTTAATGTGTGACCTTTATATCACAGCATCAGTTTAACCAAAGCATTTATTTTTTATAAAATCAATGTCTACGTCTCTTAACAGTTGTGCTCCCCCCTCAGGGCTCCTGTTCGCTGCCTATGCACTGTGTATGTACACTCTGTACAGCTGTATGCCCATAGTGGTGAAGCTGAGCAGCGCCACCTCCGTCAACCTCTCCCTGCTCACTGCAGACCTTTTCAGCCTCTTCTGTGGGGTCTTCCTCTTCCAGTACAGTGTGAGCACACACACACACACACACACACACACACACACACACACACACACACAATGTGGATTATTCTGCTGCTGAAAGAAGTCCTAAACAAATCCACTATTTCCTCCTGTTTGAGCAACATTTCCCCCCCCCCCCCATCTGGGTCATGATGACCATCTGAATGTTATAGCAATACAGCAGCATCAATGAATAACAATAATTGTTAAAGTGCAATCTTGTGTCAAGTGTTTTTGCACAGCTGCATGCATATGTATGAGTCCAAAGTGCTTAAAAGGAATTTGCCTGCAAAAAGGATATTTAATCATTTTCTTCTGCTTCCCTGACTAGCACTGCTAACTGAAACAGCCATTATTAAATCCATCTACTCTAGTGAGGTAGCGTACTTGTAGAAACCTTCAATTATTTTATATTTTATAAGATTATCTGCTCTACTTTATTGGCAGATTTAAGATCCTCTCCTGACATATAAAATAATATACTTTGAATTATAATTTGCGCCTGTTGTGATGATTTCTACATTAAGTTGATTTACCGGGTTAAACTTTTTATTTTTACATCTCCTCTTTATTCCTTATTGAAAAATCTATTCAAAGGTTTAACATCTCAGAAAAGATAAGATAAGATAGGACTTTATTTATCCCGAAGGAAATTGTTGTGCCAGAGTTACAATACACAAGATCTCTTCTATTTGACTCACTTTTTAGTCAATTCTCATGTGCTACAGGTTTCAAGTTTCTACATCACATTTTTGTAAGTGGCATGCTGGACAATGATTGGCTCCAGACTAGTTGTGATGTCATAATCCCAAACAGATGAAAACGAAGATTGTATTGATGTACCCTTACTTTGCTCCTGTCATTAACATCTAACCCCCTCCTCTCCCCCTCAGTTCTCCTGGCTCTACCTGGTCTCGCTGGTGATCATCCTCATTGGCTTCATCACCTTCAACGCTGTGCCAACACCCACTGACCACACAGACCCCGCCACCGCTTCTTTCCCCGTCTGTGAGGACGGTTACTATAGTTACCCTGTGGCCTATCAGAATGACATCAGCAAGCAGGAGGTGGCTGTGAGGATCAGCACTGAAGGGGAGGGGGAGACAGAGGAGTGGAGGAACGACAAGGAGAAGAGGAGATCAGGGAGATTTAAGGAGGATGTTGGACTCAGCACTAAAATGTGACATACATGTCATCTTTTTTTTTTAAAACATTCATTTATTTATAAAATGTTGCTTAAAGGAACGCACAATACAGACATAATGAGAAGATAAAAGAGCACATACAACAGTGGTACCGTACACATAATGTTTGAAGACATTGTTCTTGCTACTGATGTTTTTGTGGTCATCCAAGTTGTGTTGTAAATCTATTTTATATGTTCATTGTTAGCAATAAAAAGTCAGCTGCCTGACTGTCCTTTACCCACCGACTCCATGAAACAGCACACAACCTGTTTTGCTCAAAAGACGGGGACAAGATTTACACAAATACAACTACCCTCACTCTACGCGCTACAGACAAAGAGGATTTGCCTCATTGGGTGTTCCTGACGCTATGCGTTTTTGATCACTAAGCAGTGGTGTAATATTACTATACACAGCTTTATTGACCTTAAGTACAATTTTGATGTACTCGTACTTTAGTTGAGCGTTTCCCTTTTATGTATACTTCCACTCCACTACATCTCAGAGCTATGTATTGTATATACCTTTATCTGACAGCTTTAGTTACTTTACAGATTCAGATTATCAATAAAAAATATAAATCAGCTAATACATTCTGATTTGATTTGTTATTATAACTACAAAAGTATATTCAGTTATTTAAAGTACCTCAATCTTTAGTAGCTGCAGAAATAAAGTGATAAATATATGAACGCTTTAATAATATATATAATATTATATAAAAGGATGATATCTTAATTTTTGAATTCTGCATAATAATTACTTAGTTTTTTCAGTTTTGATAATAGGTTTTAAATGCATTACAAATATGTGTAACTAAATACTTTTTAAACTGTCAAATTGCTATTCTTACTGACGTAAAACATCTGAATAAAGTATTGCTATATCTGATTACTTATGTAACTGAAGAAAAGATACAAAATCCTCTTGATAAGAAAAATACATAATTAACAGTGATGGAATAGTAGTAGTAGTATTAATAGTAGTAGTAGTAGTAGTAGTAGTAGTAGTAGTAGTAGTAGTGTAAGGAGATACACAGGGTTGGCACCAAGTCCTTGACCCCCGTCCCTCAACGACGCCCACCACAATCACCGAAGCAGAGACGTGCACCATCTCCCCCGTCTTCATCACCATGCCTACCACAATCATCCGAACCAAAACGTCCACCACCTCCCCCCCCTTCAAGACAGCATCTGCTGTCTCCGAAGCCTGATAAGGATGTGTGTGTACAAAACGCAGCAAACTCTAACTGATATGTGCTGGGTCCAGGTTCAAGGACGCATGGCACTCTCAACTCTTTCCAGGACAAGCCGAGGCCCTGCCTGCCAGTAGCTTTGCCGATATCTGTGTTGATAGGTAATAGATTGAGAGCGGTGAATCAGCTTAGAAACAGGAAGCGCTCAAACGTTTGTGTGAGTTTATAAAATTTAGCAGTGATTCCATGTCAGCCACAGCTTATCACAACAAATCTGACTGATAGTGTATTTAACGAACTTAAACTAGCTTTATTAAATGTCAGGTCTTTGGCAGGAAAAACATTTTTAATCAATGATTTTATCACTGAGCACAATCTCGATTTTATGTTTTTCACGGAAACTTGGATCGAACAAAATAACAGCACAGCTGTTCTTATCGAATCGACCCCTCCCAACTTCAGTTTTATGAGTCAGGAAAGAATGCATAAGAAAGGAGGTGGAGTTGCTATTTTGTTCAATGATTCCCTTCAATGCAGGAAGACATCTTATGGGAACTTTGCTTCTTTTGAATATGTGGCCCTTCAGCTGAAATGCTCCTCTTGAGCTCTGTTCCTAAATATCTATAGACCACCCAAATACTGTGCAAGCTTTTTGATGACTTTACTGAACTGCTGTCTATAGTGTGTATTGACTTTGACCGTCTATTCATTGTTGGTGATTTTAACATCCATGTTGACAACCCCAGGACAGAGGGGCTAAAGAACTGTTTTGTGTTCTTGATAACTATGGACTGACTCAGCATGTGACGGAGCCCACGCACAATAAGGGGCACACTCTGGACTTAATTATCTCAAAGGGTCTGAATATCTCTAAGGTTGTGGTGACTGATGTTGCGCTCTCTGATCATTCCTGTGTTTTCTTTGAGAGCTCTATTTCTGTTCACAAAAATGTTCGAAAAGAGGTAACCACAAAGCGATATTTAACTGAAAATACTAGGGAAATGTTTACTCAGAATTTTTCTTCCACACTTGTGATAGGAATCGTAGAAAAGGTAGGACCCAAATGCAGACTACAAAAAAAAGGTAAAAAGGTCTAGAAACAAAAGGCGAGCTTTATTTTAAAAACTGATGAACACAAAAAACATGGCATGAAAAACACAGGTAGCACAAGGTAACAATAACACCAAAACTGACCGTCACCAACATGGAGGGAGACAGGAAAGACAATGAACCGACAAGGCACACAGGGGAAGACAAGACTAAATACAAAGAGGGGTAATCACAGGACAAGACACAGCTGGGTAAGGGAGGCAGAAACACAAGGGCAACAGGTGAACACAATCAGACACAGGAGGGCAAACACAGGAAGGAAGACAAGAGACAGGGAGAACAGAACAGCAAAAATAAAACCCACCACAAGACAGACAAAACCAACATTGTGACACAACACCAGGATCATGACAGAAACCCCCCTCAAGGGACGGATTCCAGACGTCCCAAAAACAAAGTCCAATACTTCCAAAAGGGTGGGTGGAGGGGGTCCGGAGGACGGGTCTGGGTCGACAGCCCAGAGGCAAGGCAGAGGAACAGGAGGTGGTCTCGGGCGGACGGCCCGGGGGCAAGGCAGAGTTCATGGAGGGGGTCTCAGGTGGACGGCCGAGTCCACCTGAGACGGCCGAGTCCACCTGCCTTGCCTCTGCCGAGGCAAGGCAGAGTTCAAGAAAGGGCGAAGGCCACAGCGGGCGAACTCAGGGAGCCGGGCATGAGGGCAAAGGCAGCGGCTGGAAGAGTCAGGGGGTCGGGCTCGAGGGCAAAATCCGCAGCGGCGAAAGTCAGGCGGCCGTGCTCGAGGGCGAAGGCCGCAGCGGCGAAAGTCAGGCGGCCTGGCTCGAGGGCGAAAGCCGCTGGGGAACTCAGGAGGCCGGGCAAGAAGGTGGTGACGGGACAGCTCCGGAGGGCAGGCAGGAAGGCGGCGACGGAATAGCTCCGGAGGACTGGCAGGACAGCTCCGGAGGACGACGTACACCGCAATGGGACCCCTCCAGTGTCAGCTGGATCGCCGGAGCACTGGGATCGAGAGCAGGAGCTGGTGGAACCCCTGGCGGGACAGGCGTAGACGGGACCCTGGACGGAACATGGGCTGGTGTCAGTGGGACCCCCGACGGAGCAAGGGCTGGTGTCGACGGAACCCAAAACAGGACAGGACAAGGTGTTGGCGGGACCCCCGCTGGAACAGGTATCGGCGGGACCACCAACAGGAGAGGACAGGGAGTTTGCAGGACCCCCCGGCGGAACAGGTGTCTGCGGGATAGTCACCGGTGTTGCCGGGACAGGTGTTCCCGACGAAACAAGGGCTGGTGTCGGCAGGACCCTCGGCGTAGCACGTGTCGGCGGGACCCCCAACAGGACAGGATATGGTGTTGGCAGGAAACCCGGAGGAGCACGTGTCGGCGGGACCCCCAGCAGGACAGGACACGGTGTCGGCAGGAAACCCGGCGGAGCAGGTGTCGGCTGGACCCCCAACAGGACAGGATCTGGTGTTGGCAGGAAATCCGGCAGAGCAGGTGTCGGCTGGACCCCCAACAGGACAGGATATGGTGTTGGCAGGAAATCCGGCGGAGCAGGTGTCGGCTGGACCCCCAACGGAACAGGACGTGGAGTTGGCAGGGCCCCCGACGAAACAGGTGTCGGCTGGACCCCCAACGGCACAGGACGTGGAGTTGGCAGGACCCCCGACGAAACAGGTGTCGGCTGGACCCCCAACGGCACAGGACATGGAGTTGGCACATGAATTGGGACTTGAGAAGGGAATAGGGAAATGAGAAGGGATTTGAGAGGAGACTTGAGAGGGGACTCGAGAGGGGACTCGAGAGGGGACTCGAGAGGGAACTTGAGAAGGGACTTGAGAGGGGACTCGAGAAGAGACTCGAGAGGGGACTTGAGGAGGGACTTGGAAAGGAACTCGAGAGGGGACTCGAGAAGGGACTCGAGAAGGGACTTGAGAGGGGACTCGAGAAGGGACTCGAGAGGGGACTCGAGAGGGGACTCGAGAAGAGACTTGAGAGGGGACTCGAGAAGAGACTCGAGAAGAGACTCGAGAGGGGACTCGAGAGGGGAATCGAGAAGAGACTTGAAAAAGGACTTGAGTCGGTCGGTACGCCGACAGGACACAGGGGGCTGGCGTCGGCCGGATAGTCGACCAGACACGGGGAGCTGGAGTCGGCCGGTACGCCGACAGGACATGGGGGCTGGCGTTGGCCGGTACGCCGACAGGACACGGGGAGCTGGCGTCGGCCGGAGAGCCAACAGGAGACGAGGTGCTGGAGTCGGCCGGTACGCCGAAAGGACACAGGGAGCTGGCGTCGGCCGGAGAGCCAGTACTGTAGCCGAAACTGGAGTCGGGACCATGGCTGCCGGGGCCGGTACTGGAGCCGGAACCATGGCTGCTGGGACCGGAACAGAAGCCGGGACCATGGCTGTTTGGGCCGGTACTGGAGCCGGAAACATGGCTGCTGGGGACGGAACTGGAGCTGGGACCATGGCTGCTGGGACCGGAACTGAAGCCGCGACCATGGCTGTGTGGGCCGGTACTGGAACCGTAACCATGGCTGTGTGGGCCGGTACTGGAGCACGGAACCATGGCTGTGTGGGCCGGTACTGGAAACGGAACCATGGCTGTGTGGGCCGGTACTGGAGCACGGAACCATGGCTGTGTGGGCCGGTACTGGATCACGGGCTGACCTCCCGACCTTGCGTCTCTTAGAGGTCTTTTGGAGGCTCTGTGGACCTCCAAACGCCAGGCGGGATCCCGAGAAAGGGTCCGAGAATGGAGACTGGCCCTCAGGGCTGCGCGAAAAAACTCTGAGCAATTCAGGCAACGAGCTGCTCCTCAACCATGGCACGTTGTCCACCTCCATTTGTGCCTTTTTGAGGACAGCCTCTTTGTCCCTTCTAGCCGAGGTTCTACTCCACTCAGCATAATGACACTGAAGAGTGTACTCTAGGGAGATCAAATCCAAGTCAAAATAAAAATCCGCTGGGTCCATAGTTGGTCGGTTCATTCTGATAGGAATCGTGGAAAAGGTAGGACCCAAATGGAGACTGCAAAAAAAAGGTAAAAGGTCTAGAAACAAAAGGCGAGCTTTATTTTAAAAGCTGATAAACACAAAAAACATGGCATGAAAAACACAGGTAGCACAAGGTAACAATAACACCAAAACTGACCGTCACCAACATGGAGGGAGACAGGAAAGACAATAAACCGACAAGGCACACAGGGGAAGACAAGACTAAATACAAAGAGGGGTAATCACAGGACAAGACACAGCTGGGTAAGGGAGGCAGAAACACAAGGGCAACAGGTGAACACAATCAGACACAGGAGGGAAAACACCGGAAGGAAGACAAGAGACAGGGAGAACAGAAACGCAAAATAAAACCCACCACAAGACAGACAAAACCAACATTGTGACACAACACCAGGATCATGACAACTTGCCCCTGCTAACATCTCAGTAAATGAGCTAGTAGATCATTTTAATTCAAAAATAAAAAATGTTATAGATGCCATTGCTCCAACTAAGGTAAAGGAAGTGATTGGCAAAAAAATATCTCCATGGAGAAAGGCCATGACCGTGAAAACAGAAAAAAGAGTGTCAAAAAGCTGAATGCAGGTGGCGAAGAACAAATCTCCAGGTTCATTTTGAAATCAATAAAGAGAGACTTGGCTTTTATAATTTGGAAATGAAAAATGCACGACAGTCTTTCTTCTCTGACATCATTACCAAAAACAAAAACAACGCACGAGCCTTATTTGCTACTGTCGACAGACTAACAAACCCCCCAGTGTCAATAGCCTCTGAACTTCTATCCACCAGGGCCTGCAATGAATTTGCCTCCTTCTTCACTGACAACATTCAGAAAATCTGACAAGCAGTCAGTGCCTCTGCATCAGGTACAGCAAATGTGTTGTCCCTGTGTCCACCTAAAATCAATTCAAACACCATGACACAATTCCATCAGATTAATGCAGCGTTTCTCAAAGTGTGGGGAGCGCCCCACTGGTGGGGCGCAGAGATGTGATAGGTAGGTCGCGAATGGACGCGATGAACGGGAGATTTTTTTTTTTTTTAAATAAATGTTTTGGACCTCAGGCCGGAATCGAACCTGGGTCCTCGCGGGCGGTAGTGGACTGTTACAGCCGGAGACTCGCAACAGCGTCGGACTTTCACAGCGCCGCTGCCGTGTTTGCGGCGGCGGGTGCGGTACCGGCGCAGTGAAAGTCCAAGGCCCACCTATGCCAGAGCCAGCGGCCCACCGAAGGCAGCAGTCCACCAACGGCAGCGGCCCACCGGGAAAAGTCCAGAATCTCCCGATGGCCAATCCGAGCCTGCTCACACACACACAACTGAAACCAAAATCATTTACAGACATATGTAGAAATCTCTCATACACACATGTGAAACGCTCTCACACACACACACAACAGCGTTGCAGTCGAGAGGAAAAGCAATGTGGAGCGGCACCTCACCACTTCATAAGGAGTTTAGCCGTGACACTTTTCGAAATCCCGTGTGTGTCCCCCCACTTTACAAATAGGCCTATGTTTATTATTATTTTTTAACGCAAGCAGTCATCGCCACGGAGGAGCACACAGCTTCCTGTGAGCGAGCGAGACAGAGAGAGAGAGCGAGATAGAGAGAGAGAGAGCACACCTTTATCTATTTAATATAGCCTAGTTGTAAAAACTAAAGTAAGAAATCATTCCAATGTGTACTATAGGACAGTAAAAAAAAAAAAGTTTAAAAGGGGAGTGATTAGTAAAATAAGCATAAATAAAAAGAAAGAATGCTAACTAGGTAACATAAGATAAGAATAAACAAGTTTAAATGATTTGTTATTGGTTGTGATCATATTCTAAAGATGTTTGGATTATTGAAAAGTATACAGCTCCCTTTCATCTGAGTGTTGAGAGCTGTATCCATCAATTCATGTTGTGCTCAAAGTGCACCAGATTGATGCATTTCACTTCAACATTTAAAAAGAAATCTTCCCGGGGGTGCATGCCCCCGGACCCCCCTAGAGGATGTGAGGTCCACCCCCAAATAAAGCAGGTTAAAATAATTAAATTGAATACATGTTCTTTTAGTAAACACTGAAAACGGGTCCCACAGACCCAAATAGCACACAAAGGTTAAAGGTCAGCATATAATGATGTTAAAATGTGCTAAATATATACACTGCAAAAAACTAAAAAAAGAGGAGTAAAAGTAGCTCACGACTTGTTTCATTTTTTGAAAGTAGCCCTCATCCTTAAAAAAGGTTGGTGACCCCTGGTCTACAGTGTGCCTATTGAGCCGTTTTGAGCGACGTGGGTCAAGCCCCTCTCTCTCACTGTCTAATGGCGCATTTCCACTACAGCGCGGAACGCGGTTTAAGCGTGCCGTGCCGTGCCCGGCCCGTTTTTGGTTGCGTTTCCACTAGGCGTAGTTCCGGCTAGCGGGTACTTTTTCACAGTTGCCTGGCTCTCCAAAATCGAGGTTCTTTCCGGGCCAACAACCGGGCTGAGTATGCTAAACTAGTGAGAGAATCGCTGGCAACTACAACAAGATGAACATATTTGACCGTGATTTAATTGTAATACACGTTTCTAAATGATGCCGAAGTAACAACATACTGATACCGGTTCGTTAAAACCATGAATTAATGCTTTGACAAGTCTGCAGACAGACGGCAGGCGAAAAACCTTTTAAAATGCGTGTTTTTCTAAAAGAGATCGGCTAAGCTAACGTTGTATATGCTCCGACCGTCCACACTCACAACAACGGCCTATACAGACATAAATAAACCAGCGACTGTATTCGCCATGAACAGACAGTCTGTGATTTGTACTTGTTTAACTTTTGTCTAGTTTCTGAACAGATATGAGGAGCTGTGAGCTCTGAGGGCTAACAGCTAACGGCTGATGTTGGTTTTGTGTTTCGCATTGAAGATGACGTCACGGCTCTGCCTACACTGCGTTACTATAGTTACTACCCCAGTTCCTAAACTGTAATGGAAACACAGCATAAAGTGAGCCTGGCCTACCAAGGCCTAACTATACCGTACTAAGCCGTGCGAGGCCCTGCAGTGGAAATGCGCCATAAGTGAATGGGTGCTGTAAAAACTACACTGCGCATGCTCAGAGTATTTTTCTATTCAATGTGTGCGGCAAAAAAATAATCACCAGTGGGGCGTTGTGCCGTAGGTTGAAGCCTTGCCGTAGATTGAAGCCCTGTTCGCGGGGACGCGTAAAGGTGACGTCATCGCGTGTATTGAGCGTTCGCCTAGTTTTCTAAGCTTTTTTCTCTCTTTTGAATGATATATTTCCCATCAGATTAAACAGCAAACGGCTGAATAAATAATGTGCATACAATTGCGAGGTGGCTCGTTTTAAGGACACAATCTTCGTATTGGAACAAACTTCCGTTTTTAAGTGTAGTCCCACTCTGTTATGTTCCTCTTTCCTACAGAACAGACAATGAAAGGATAAGATGTCATTTGTCAGTATAGTCCTATTTTTTAAAACCTTCTCTGTTGTTTAAGTGTCTGATACTTGATAACCACGAATAGTAAGCAATGATATAACAGTAATGATATAACATAATGATAATGTCAGACACTGTGTTATTTTCAATCAAGCCTAAAAGATAATTTGTTCAAACTGGCTTCACTCGCTTTAATTGCTCCTTTGAAGGTAATTTTCCTCTGTGGCTTCCTACTGAACACATTTTTGTATTGTAATGCCACTCATATTTAATTGTTTTTTTTATTTTAAAGTGACATTGAAGGTTTTGAAAGGTGCCCTAAAATAAAGTGTATTATTGATCTTATATCTGTGCCTATATCACACTATTAATGTTCCTTATTTTAGACTAGGTTTTTCCTGGTGTTAATAGGGAAGATCTGCACTGTTCTCTACATAACATGTTCAGCAAAGCAGGTATTTCTCTTGCCAGATATGGCACCCCCCCTACAACTTTGTCCAAGACAGTCACACCGTCACCAAAATCACACTGGTGTTGGCTGTCCCCCTCTAGTGTGTGCTCCCAAAAGCATGTTACTCTGGGCCCAGCAGGTAAAAAACTAAAGAGGGGCTTCCATATCCGGCAGACCAGGTGTAGCTGCCGGATTTGGAAGCCCCCCTATGATTTTGTCCAGGATAGTCACAACTTCACCAAAATCATACTGGTGTTTGCTGTTCCCCTCTAGTCTGTGCTCCCAAAAGCATTTTACTCTGGGCCCAGCAGGTAAAAAACTAAAGAGGGGCTTCCATATCCGACAGACCAGGTGTTGTAGCTGCCGGATTTGGAAGTCCCCCTATAATTTTGTCCAGGATAGTCACAACTTCACCAAAATCATATGTGGGGTGTGGTGGAATAGCACCCATTGACTAGAGTGGCCGCGATCGCGGCGAACGCCGCGGTGCAGCCGTAACGCGCCCGTAACGCGCCGCAGACGGACCCGGTGGAAACTGGGGGTCATAATTCAGAGTGTGCCGCGAAAATAGTAGTTGTTTGTGAAGAGGAGACGAGAGAGAGCAGCTTATATAGCGATTCAAATCAGTCAAACGGAAAGAAAATGAATGAAGTTGACCATCTACTTCAGCTTTGGTATGTTCATTTTATGTCATATCTTTTGTTGATCTTCTGTGTTTTGCCTATAGGCTATTGCTCAGCTGGATCGATTGATATTGTGACCTCGGTGATGAGTGTCTGTGTTTTCCTTGTACCCCCCCTCTCTCTATCGGAACCATGGATAGCCTACAGCTATTTGTTTACGTGTTTAAAAAAGCACCATAAGCTTATATATACACATCTAAGTTGTTCGTGCGCCTCCACTTTTGTACATATAAAAACTATATTTGTATCAAATCACCTTTAAAGTTTATTGACAGCCTCTCGTGCACGGCTCTCCTGTTGACAATGGTGACGTCACTGAGCGGCGTCGTTAGGCGGTGGGGGCTGTGTTGTTGCTGTCATCGTACGGGACGCGAGGAAATCTTTTCACACCGTTCAGCCTCGGATTAAAACAACTGTTCATTAAATTCATACCAACATCGCCATAAAGGACCCGCTGTTTGCACGTTTTTTATTTTCTCATTTCGAGTCAACATGGGGAACTGCTTAACCGTGGGGCCGAACGAAGCTCTGGTAGTCTCTGGTAGGTTCTCCCTCACTGGGTTTACGGAGCTAAGCTAGCTGTCATTCACATATTAGACTAACGGGCTAGCTACATCGGCGGCTGAATGAAAACGTCAATTATAATCTTGTTTGTAGCCATATAGCTAATCTAAATGCTATTGCCAAATATAATCGGGTGCTTACTGTGTAAAGCAAATCAATTTGTGTTTGTACATTAACGTCAATCACGACAAATGTAAAACCGTAATGCTAAACTCGTTAGCATCATGGCAGCGACGGTGTGTTATAGCTAGGTGATGTGCGTCAAATATCAGAAATGCTGTCTTTGATAGCTCTTCATGCAGGCCCACACTGATGATACAGCTAGGGTGGGGGAGCTGATACCCAGTGCTGTAAATATTCTCAACTACTGTGCTTCAGTAACATTTTGAGGTACTTGGTCTTTACAGTATTTCAATTTGTTGCTACTTTGTATTCTACTCCAATACTTTTCAGAGGTAAATTGTGTACTTGTACTCCACTACATTTATTGAATACCTTTAGGTACTTTACAGATCTGGATGAATGATGTGAATATAATCAAGTGTTAAATCAGACTTTAGTTCCACCTGGAGTAAATTCACAAGCTACCCTGCAGTATACAAAGTCATTCAAACTAGCTGCACCTTTACCAGCTTTGAGAACACTTTAATGACCAATCATTATAAAACATATCATATATATTATTCTGAAATGGACTAATCTGCACAATGACTACTTTTACTGTCGCTACTTTAACTAGATTTTGATGATAATACTTTTCATACTTTTACTTGAGTAACATTTTGATTGCAGGACTTTCATTTCATTTCAAACCTTTATTTAACCAGGTGGTCCCATTGAGATCATCGATCTCTTTTTCAAGGGAGACCTGCAGCAAGTAGGTTACAACATGAAACATAAAACAACATAAAACAATAAAGGACATCATACATCATATTTACAGGGCTACATTTACATACCTATCGGCATTGAAGAGTATCAACAGTATCAAATAGCATTGCACCTATCCAGGCTTTAAAAACATGCAGTGAAACCAAATTGCTCAGTTTCAAATCTTTTTGCAGACTGTTCCAAGCAAGAGGAGCTGCGCACATAAAAGCTTTCGTACCTAAGGCAGTCCTTGCACTCGGCACATGTAACAAAACCACATCATGTGATCTCAGGCAATAGGTAACTGCAACTCTCTGTGAGATCAGAGAGCAGATGTAAGGTGGTAATTACCCAGCATGGCTTTATATATGAACATGTACCAGTGACTGAGCCTCCGTACAGTTAGTGATGGAAAACCTGCCCTGGCATACAGGGTACAGTGATGAGTAAGTGCTTTACAATTAGTGACAAATCTCAGTGCGCTGTGATAGGGGGCATCTAACTTGTTCAGGCAATGGGCAGGGCATTCATATAGACCAGATCACCATAGTCCAGCACAGGTCAAAAGGTCACAGAGCCTTTTCCTGGCCTCAAGCGAGAAACAGGACTTGTTTCTGAAAAAGAAACCTAGCCTAACCCTCAGCTTTCTAAGCAGATTATTGACCTGAGGTTTAAAAGAGAGACAATCATCAAGCCAGATACCAAGGTATTTACAACAGGCAACCACTTCAAGTACTTTTCCTTGTGCAGTAACAATATCCAAAGTGACTTGTACTTGTTACAGAGTATTCCTACACTCTGGTACTTCTACTTTAACGAAAGTACAAGATCTGAGTACTTTTCTCACCTCTGCTGATACCAAGTAAAGTCAGATGTGTGTATTTAGTGGAGGGCTCAGGGAATAAAGGAAAAAAAAGCTCAAGATACAAAACCTAAGGAGTGTTTTTTTATCGTATTTTCAGTATCCTCATCTGAGGTGTTTTGCTTAGTTTAACAAGATACAATGATTTGAATGTGTCCCTGTATCGTTTAAATATATAATTGGATAACGTTTTGAAAATGAAACATAACTAAATGCAAACAAACACTCACTACAAGGATGTCCAACAAGGACAGCGCATTTAAGATTAATGCACATGGATATTGGCATCTCTGTAGAAGTGTCACACAAAATATTTCAGAGTTTCTGGAGGCTGTACTGCAGTGTTTCCAATATGTTGGCTGCTGTGACCCCTGAAACACCGCACTTCTAGCTGTTGCTTATGTGATATGATGCAGTAATATACTAGTATCCTACCCAGAAGTATAACACTTTGGATGGAACCATACTGTATAATAATGTTTTTGATTGTTTAAGTACTCTGACACATCTTTACTTTACTAACATTCTAAATTTAGGATTATATTTATAATTGAGTATTTTTAAACTATGGTATGTTTACTTTTACCTAAAGGATCTAATTACTTCAACCACCAGTTGCGTATTTGTTTAAAGACAAAGACAGATTTTGTTTCCCTGTTTTTAGTGACATTTTTATGAAATTGTCCTGTTTTACTCACTGCTCAGTTTGTGTTTAATGCTTTTAGTAACCCAACCTGCCTTTGACAGACAGAGGGTTTGAAAAGCTTTCAAGTTAAAAACATGTATTAATCAGAGAATTGCTCAGTGTATGTTCAATCTGCTCAACATTTCTGTGCTTTGTTTAATGTCACATGTTCCTAATGACTGAATTACTGAAGATGAAGTATTGTCCTAATGCAACTGCCCCCCCCCAGGTGACTGCTGCGGCTCTGACACTAAGACCTATGCTGTGGGGGGCTGGGCCTGGGCGTGGTGGCTCATCTCGGACACCCAAAGGTTAGAATATACAAGCATAAGGTCTATTTATCTCGCATAGAGTTTGTCTTTTAGAAGCAAATTGAAATGATTTTGTAACAGTAAATGCTACTCATCACAGATAAATGGATTTGACTATAAAAAGCGCTCTGTTCAAACTCATCTTGATAAAACATAAACAGACCCCAATTGAAATGAACTTTTGTCGCCTGCTAGCAGTCTGTAAGCAAGTAAGGATGAAAGCTGGTTCACCATGTTTTCTCTGATATTACACACAGTGTAGTCGTTTCTAATGTTGTTACAAATGTCTCCTTCTGTCGGCTTACACATTGACACTTTTCTAAGAAGAGTAGTGTGTTTGAATGCTAAATGGGCCCCATACTTAGATGTGCAGTGTCACAGGAGACAGTGGCATTTCTGGAGTTCATTTTTTACAGCAGTCACTGTCGGCTGGTTGATCTCTGCTGAGAGATCAACATTTATTCACAGCAGTTTATATTCCAAAGCGCTGAGCAAAAGTCCTGCAACATGTCACAGTCAAATTGTGAAATATTCCTCAATTCTTGAAAAATGCTCATGTCCAGTACTTGGATTCATGTGGTAGTGGTTAATTAAATTAAACATTAAATCAAAGTGTGTTTATTTACATATACTATATTACATTTTTGGTTTACGCTTTTATCAACTGCCCCCTGAGTGACTTAGAGGGGATAAGACAGATGTCCTTGATCAACAGTGTTTAACATCTACAGATTGTATTCCACACCTGGCTCCCCTCACTCCCTCTCTTCAGTGCCCAGTACATGTGCCTTGTTTTTCTGCAGGATCACCCTGGAGATCATGACTCTGAAGCCTCGCTGTGAGGACGTGGAGACAGCAGAGGGGGTGGCCATCACTGTCACAGGGGTCGCTCAGGTACACCAGGGTCCTCTCTCACACACAAAGCTTCACCTGACTTCAACTGTTATCTCTAGGCCTGTGTGAACCTCAATATGTGTACGCTCACTTCAATGTGTCTTTAAGGCAGAATATCAAATAAGTGCAGAAAGATTTAATCTGATGTCTGGTCAGATTGTTTACTTTTTTGTATCACAAATGGCGCGTTTCCACTGCAGCGCGGAGCCCAGCCTCGCTCGGCCTCGCTCGGCCTCATTAGGCCTTGTTAGGACCAGCTCACTTGATGGCGCGTTTCCATTACAGTTTAGGAACTGGGGCAGTAACTATAGTAACGCAGTGTAGGCGGAGCGATCGGCTTTTTGTCGGGCGGAGTCACGCTGCTTAAAACTGCCGTGACGACTTATTTGTTAGAAGTGAGCTTTAGAACAGATAGGGACACAACGCTTTCAAGCAAATAACAGAGCGTTAGAAAAAACGTACCATGCAGAGACTCCAGTAACGCCGTTGCAGAGTCCAGGCCTCCATCCCTCCCAACGCTAGCCGGTCTATGGCCGTAAATGGTGTCCATTAGCTCAAACCACTTCCAGTTTTTCCTACTGGCACCACTCGTGTTGTTATTATCTTTGACCAAGCGATATTCACTCTTCATCTTTTTGAGTTTTTCCCTACACTGCACGACAGTCCTCGAGTAGCCGCTTGTGGACATCTGTGTAGAGACCTCCTGAAATACTTTAATATTGCGAGTTGTCCCGTCGAGCTCCCGCTGGATCTTATCATCTGCAATGTAATGTAGGAACGTCGTCACTTCCTCGACCAACCACGGCGTGCTTTTCTTTTCCATTTTAGCTCCTCTGTTGACAAAAATGCTGTTTATAAAAATGCTGCAAGCTTCGCTATATATATATGCGACGCTAGGGATTATCTCGCGCGCCGATTGTGACGATTCTCTCTGACCAATCAGCAGTCGAGAGTGTTGACGTCACAACTCAGCCTGGTTGTTCCTGGCCCTAGAACCACGATTTTATGAGGCCAGAAAAACTGTGAATTAGGACCCGCCGGCCGGTACTAGGCCAAGTGGAAACGCAACCAAAGTCGGGCCGCTGACGTCACAGCCCTCTTAAACCGGGCTCCGCGCTGTAGTGGAAACGCGCCATTAGTCACATACAAATGGTTAAATGTTAAACTCCTTTATTTTAATTATGTGTGGATGCTTGTGTCATGACTCATTTACATTTGAGAACTTTTGATGAGCAGAATACAAAGAACGCTCATCACAGAGAGTTTGTAACGTTCTTCAGGTGAAGGTGATGACGGAGCAGGACTTACTGGCTGTAGCCTGTGAGCAGTTCCTGGGTAAATCCGTGATTGAAATCAAAGGTGTGGTTCTGCAGACTTTGGAGGGACACCTGCGCTCCATTTTAGGTATGGACATTCATTTAATTTGAGATCCTGTGTTTGTCACCTTAATACCTGTGTAAATAATTTTTGTTGGGCTGCAACTAAGGAGGGGTTACGTATGGTAACCCTTGTTATATCTCTCACAGGCTCCGCCCTCTACTGGACTCTATGGGTACTACCTTATCATGCAAGCATTCACCTACTGAGACTTCTATAGACGTAGCCGGCCCCGGGGCGGGCCTACCTGAATGCGCACGCATCTCACCGAATAAAAGGAGGCCACGCCTCCTGACTGTCATCCTACACCTCTCTTCAGCGAGCGGTATAGGACAGACAGTGCCCCGAGTAGAGGGCTCCGCCTGTGCTTATATAACAAGGGTTACCATACGTAACCCCTCGTTATATCTCTCACAGGCTCCGCCCTCTACTGGACTCTATGGGTAAAGTGGGCGGAGCCCCGATGTATGCACGCGCTGTCTTCCAACAACACCGTTCCACCTCACTGCCCCTGACCGGCTTTCTGGTTAGCAGCCACTGCGCCTCACTCACCTCTACCTCGGTTGTAACCGTGGAGAAGTCCGGGCTGCGGCTGACAGAGCACACTCTGACGCGCTTACCTCGCGAAAAGTGTGCTCGGAAAACAGTGCTGAGGGCTCCCCCCCGTCCGCCCATAGGCAGACGGAGAGAGTCCACAGCCCCGTATGGGCTCACTATGCACCACCTCTTCCGAGTCCCTAAGGAGCCCGGGGAGAGCGCAAGTGCCCCATGTCCCCCACACTCAGACACTGACCCCGTGCAGAGTGTGCGTGGACTATAGTGTGGAGGGCTCGTAAGGGCCCAGTGCGCACCACGTCCCCCGGGACCCTCCAGGGGGCCCGGAAAAAACGTAAAGCAATTACGCTCGGGGAGGGGGTCAGATGCCCACTGACCCACAGCCCCCCCCCTCCTCATCAGTCCTGTGTTGCCCCAGCAAGCACAGACGAGGAGAAAGAGCCAGACATGTCCAAGAGATACAACTTTATGAAGGGGCCTGGTGTTGACCAAGACGCTGCCGCCGTGCATATGTCCTCCACACTCACACCGTTGAATAAGGCTGTTGACACAGCCACAGCCCGTGTAGAGTGTGCACGGACCCCCGCGGGGCAGGCTCTCCCCGCCTGTCCGTAGGCATGTGCAATGCACTCGCAGAGCCATCCTGCCAGGCGTTTCTTGGACAGAGCTTTCCCGGTCACCCCGCCCCCGAAGCTTACAAACAGCGGTTCAGTGCGTCTAAGGGCAGCCATGCGCTCCACATAACATGCTAGTGCACGCACCGGGCAGAGGAGGTGCAGTTTAGCTTCCCTGGCCCCACTATGCGGTGGAAGACTTAAAGCCCCCCAACTGAATAGCCCTCGACCTGAACGCACTCCTTAGGCTCTTGGGCACAAAGGAGGGGTTCGGTCTGAGTGTCGCCCCGCTCTGGTCACCCCGGATCAACAAGCAGCTCGGGTGCACCGACAGAGCGGTTAACTCGGACACTCTCTTGGCTGACGTTAAGGCAAGTAGCAATGCTGTCTTCCACGACAGTGCTTTCAGGGAGGAGAGCTCCAGAGGCTCAAATGGTTCTGTGACCAAAGCCTCGAGCACCAACGGCAGGTCCCACTGCGGGGCGGAGGCGTGCACTACTGGGCGCAGCCTCCTGACCCCCTGTAAAAACCGCGACATCAGTGGCTGAGAAAAGGCTGACCTGCCGTCAAATCCCTCATGGCAGGACGAGATGGCTGCTGCATACACTTTCACTGTGGAATGAGCAAGCCCTCTGTCCACCAGTAACTGTAAGTAGGATAAAATAGAGCCCAACTCACAAGATAGGGGCTCTATTCTCCGCTCCTCACACCATCGCTGGAATCCCAGCCACTTTGGCCTGTAACAGGCTGTGGTGGATCCCGCTCTAGCTGCCTGGATAGACTGAATAACACTGTCAGACAATCCACCCTGTCTCAGCCTGTCCCTCTCAGGAGCCAAGCCTGGAGAGGTTGGCCCAGAGTGGGTAACGCCCCGATTGCACCTGCCTCTTGAGACATCGCCCCCCAGAACTGGGGAATTGCCCAGGGCTGGCCCACCTTCATCTGTGTCATCTCTGAGTACCACGGCGCCCCGACGCGATCCGGAGCCACTAGGATGACTGACAGACGTTCTCGCCTCACTCTCCCCAGGAGAGGGAGAATGAGACGCAGCGGTGGAAAGGCGTAGAGCAGCTTTCTTGGCCATGGCTCGTGTGCGAACGCATCCACCCCCAAGGGCGGGTCGTCGCTCAGAGCCATGGAGAACCACAGGGCACAGTGGCTGTTGCGCCGGCTGGCGAACAGGTCCACCTCTGCTCTCCCGAACTGGGCCCAGACCTGCTTCACCACCTCCGGGTGAAGCACCCACTCGCCTGGCAGGGGGCCGCCCCTCGACATGAGGTCGGCCCCCCTGTTCTCCAGTCCCGGGATGTGGAGGGCTCTCAGAGATAACACCACCTCTGAAGCCCATAACCACAGTTTCTCCGCTGTGGTCAACAAGGCGGCGGAGCGGACTCCGCCCCTGCCTGTTGATGTATGCCACTGTGGTGCTGTTGTCGCTCCTGACCAGTACATGTCTCCCCTGAATTAGGGGCTTGAAATGCTGGAGGACCAACACTACTGCCTGTAGCTCTAGGAGGTTGCTGTGCCGTGTTTTTGTTAGAGACCAGCGCCCACCTATAGCCTTCTTCAGGCAGGTCCCTCCCCATCCTGTTCTGGACGCGTCCGTGAACACTGTGATGTAGGAGTTCACCCGTCCCAGTGGAGACCCCCTCCGGAGGCACCCGGGAGACCCCCAGAACCGGAGGTTGCCCTCCACTGAGGGGGGGATGGTCACCAGACGTCGTTTGTGCCTCTTGGGATCTAAACACAGGCTGGAGAACCACCTCTGCAGGCGGCGCATATGCAGTAACCCAAGCGGGACCACAACGTGAGCAGCCGCCATGAGACCCAGAGTCTGCATGACAGTTAAAGCTGTCACTGTCGCCCCCTGTCGCAGCCTGTGAACCGCCCGGAGAAGGGACGCACGTCTGCTCTCTGACAGGGTGGCGCGCAGCGCGCCTGCATCGAGCACCACTCCCAAATACAACGCCTGTTGGTGAGGTATGGGGGTGCTCTTTTTCCAATTGATCGCAAAGCCCAACTTGGTTAGGTGTAGGATCAATTGCGCTGTGCAAAGCATTGCCTGTTCCCTGGACCTGGCCATGACTATAAGGTCGTCCAGGTAAAAGAAAAACTCTCATGCCGTGGACGCGCAGCGGTTGGAGCGCAGTGGCCACACATTTGCTGAACGTGCGTGGGGATAGGGAGTAGCCGAACGGCAGTCTGTTGTACTCGTAGGCTATCCACTGGAAGGCAAAACGCAGATACTTTCTGTGCTCTGGAGCAATTTCCACATGAAAGTACGCGTCTTTCAGGTCGATGGTGGTGAACCAATTGCCCGGTTGCACTAGCCCCAGTAACTGTTTTATAGTTAACATGCGGAATTCTCTGCAGGCAATGTGCCGATTCAGGCTGCGGATCTAGAATAGGTCTGAATTCCCTTGTCTTTTTGAGAACCAGGAAGTACATGGAATAAAGACCCTTTTCTCTGTGCTGAGGGTGCACAACAGACACCGCCTGTTTTTGCACCAGGGCCTGAATCTCTGCCGAGAGGAAATCTCCTCCTGGGATGATAGATTTACCTCTCGCATGCCTTTGAATGGAGGTGGGATGCTGCAAAACCCCGAGTGAATAACCCCCGTTTCAGCGTCCTGTCAATCCACTTTGTTAACACACAGCTGAGTTTCCATTCCCCATAACATCGTGTTAGGGGACAAGCCCTCAGCTGCGGGGCCCCAGCTATGAAGCTGTGGTACTCCCTGGTGACCTGTTCCGCCGCAAAACACCCCGTGAAGGGAAGTTCTGCCCATGGAGGGTCGACACAGAAAGGGCCGATTTTTTACTGAGGTCCCTGAACGCACCGCCGCGCGCTCTTGTGTGAGCGTGTGCTCCACCATAATGTCCCCTTTACCACTACGGTAAACTGCATTAATCGGAGTCTTTACTCTAGGCGTAGTGTGTTCCTTGACAGTAATACGCCGGCCATAATGCCCCTGTACCCGCATAGCACTCTGATAGCACTTCCTGCGGTTTATCACTCTCATCTGCGCACGCCCACTTGCTACCTCCTTTACAAGAGCTACAACTGGGGCAGTGAATGGGGAATTTGTACGGTCAACATTGTGTGTGAGTGTAGAATTGTGGAAACAAATGACACTCAGACTTGGATACAGATCAACATCTTTATTTAAGAAAGTATGGATCTGTGCATTATACAGGGAGGAAGCGGGATTTGCCCTCGCGTCCCGGGTGGAGAGATTTTCTCCCCCCGCCGAGACGCTTCCTCCCCCCGCCAGTCAGCTCCGCGAAGACGCAGCACCCCACCCGGCCGCTCTCTGCTGCTGCGGAGCCTGCCGAGGTCGTGAGGGCCGGTACGCCGGTTCCACGGGGGGTGGGCCGAAGAGGTGGAGGGCGCCGCAGGCACGGGAGCTCTGTGCCGGCGCCTCTCCCTTCGTCTCACCGTCGCGCTGCGCTCCCTCGCCTGCAGGGAAGCCTGTGGAGGAGCGCGCTGCGGCACCTGAGGAAGAGCCAGCGGTAGCATGCGGCTAAGCTGCACCCTCTCCTCCTCTAGGCGGCTGATGCGCTGGGTGACCGAGGATATCAATCCGAAGAGCCCCTCCGTGGACACGGGGGCTCCAAGGAGATCCTCTCGGTCCTTCTTGGATAGGGCGGTGAATCTTAGTCACACGTGACGCGACGCCACTGTGGCCAAGGACATCACCCGCCCTGCTGCGGCGGCCACTCCATGGATCAGATTATTCATCTGACTGATGCAGCGGTCCGGATAATCGCTCCCGTCCTGAGGCGGGAGGGCGGGGGTCGTCTGCCTGAGGGGAAATCAGGGAGACACCCAGCACGCCGAGATTATTGGCTGCAGCCGCCATCTGTGCTCCGAGCCTGAATATTTTGTCCAAATACTCCAAGGTGTCTCGGTCCCGTGGCAGCGGGGGCAGAGGTTTCTTTCCCTCCGCCCAACCAGCTGCCTGCGGAAGCAGATGGGCCGCCAGGCTCTCATCGAGGGGGTCACACCGGGACACGCCGTGTCCGAGCGGCCCTGCACCCTGATGATGCCCGCCATGGCTGCGATTGGGGCCTTCGTCCTCAATGGCCGTAGCCACGTTGCCTCCACACACTGCCAGATATCTGGCAACGGGGGCGAGACGAAGGCCGGCTGCGCCAGCTGCACCGGCTGCACCGGGCCGTAAAACCCCTGCAGAAGGCGGCTTACAAGCCTCGGTGGCAGCGGTGGGGGGAGCGGTAAGCCTACACGCTCCGCCGCCAGGGTCATCACCGCCGGGAAGTCCAGATGCGCAGACCTGTGTGCTGGACCCGAAGGTACCAGACAACGAGGTGTCCTCGTCGTCTTCCTCCTCCGCGAACGCGGCCACCCGGCCCCTCGGGAGCGTGAACTCGAATGGCACCTCGTCATCCAGTTCATCCATCTCCACCACCTCGAGGTCCTGATCTTCCACCTCCACCTGCGGGCCGAACTTCACCCGGAAATGATCGCCACGATGTCGGCGGCTCAGCTGAGGGATCATCCGGAAGGCGTTACAGGCCGGCGACTGGCCTAGGCCGTCTAGGCCCCAGGCACCGGAAGCACAGGCGGTGCGGATCAGCCCCCGCGATCAGGCCAGGACATGTCGGGAGGCCAGGACATGTCTGGCAGGTCCGGTGCTCAAGGAGTGGTGAGTCCATGCTTTCTTTCTCTTTCTCTTATTCGCGTCTATGCTCAGAACATCACTTCCGCTCGCTGAAGAGAAAGGGATGACAGTCAGGAGGCGAGGCCTCCTTTTATACGGTGAGATGCGTGCGCATTCAGGTAGGCCCGCCCCGGGGCCGGCTACGTCTATAGAAGTCTCAGTAGGTGAATGCTTGCATGATAAGGTAGTACCCATAGAGTCCAGTAGAGGGCGGAGCCTGTGAGAGATATAACAGTTGTTACATTTTCCTTCAAGCTAAAGATTATTCTGCGTATTAATCGCTTGAATGTCAAAGGAGTCGTCTATACATTTCCCTTCTTTCGTTCAACCTAAAGTATAAAATACGACTCAACTCAATAATTAATTGATTTCAACAATGTTGCAGATGATTAACATAGTTATCAAACAGCATATTTTCTTAACTCCAGTGCAGTATTTTCTATGCACATTGTTAAACCCTATTAACTATGTGACATTCATATCTCAAAGGAAAATATGCTACTCTGAAGGGTTAAGACTATCCTGATGCTTGTTTTTACATAAATCAAAGACATTTTGAGTAAAAAATAAATTTCAAAAGACTGCTGCTAGTTTGTGAAACTGGCATTTCGAATTGCAAGGCACACATGGACATGTGCTATAGAAATGTTGACAAGGACTGTCTTCTCAGGTACCCTGACTGTAGAGCAGATCTATCAGGACAGAGACCAGTTTGCTCAGCTGGTGAGGGAGGTAGCAGCTCCAGACGTGGGCAGGATGGGCATTGAGATCCTCAGCTTCACCATTAAGGTAAGTTACAGCGCTGTGAGAGGCTTCAGCAACAATACCAGCTGAAAGTACTAATGTAGCAAGCGAATGATCACAGGTTAAAGTGGAAATTCTCTCCAATACAAAGGCAACAAAGCACGGGTTGACAGACTAGCCCAGTGGTTCCCAAATGTCTTCTGCAGGGCCCCCCTTTTGTAGAGATTATTTTCTTTGCAAAAATTATACCTTCAATCACCACATCTTTTCAGTGACTGGTGTGGGCTTGCTTTGTGCTGCAGATCTTTTTAATTGGGGTTGCAGCTGTGAGACTGCCACTCTTACTTTTACTTCATTTTCAAAGTCCAGCTTTAAACTGTATTTGTTTTTTTGAGGCCACAGCAGAAAAACATCTCACATAGGTAGGGTGGGGCAAAAGGAAGGATTGTGGCCATGGCTCTCCTGCCTAGCAGTGGTTAATCCAAAACGCAACCAGTGTTTGTTTACCCCCCCTGCAATAGCTCTGCGCTAAGGGGCTCGTCCCCCACTTTGGGAACCACTGGACTAGCCTGTTCAGCCTGAATGACAATCTTCGCTCTTTCTTCGTTTCTCCTCCTCTCCCTAAAGACACATTTTATGATGGTAACTTCCTAGATTAAGGGTGACCTCAATCAATTTCTAAGTCATTGGCCTGAGCACGGAGGAGCGAGGAATCAGAAGTAGCAGAATGGAGAGCACCGTATGCTAGCTGGCCAAAGTTGTATTTGCTGACATTAAGCTAGTTGATCATTTTACATGACTGAGAGAGAGGAAAGCTTGTTCTTTTGTTGGTTCAGCTATGAAAACCTGAATGCATGAGGTCTGAAGATATAGACAACATGCTGCATACAAAGTCATTTCCAGTTAACCCAGCGTTTCTCAAAAGTGTGGGGCGCAGAGATGTGATAGGTGGGTCGCGAATGGACGCGATGAACGGGAGATTTTTTTTTTTTTTTAATAAATGTTTTGGACCTCAGGCCGGAATCGAACCTGGGTCCTCGCGGGCGGTAGTGGACTGTTACAGCCGGAGACTCGCAACGGCGGTGGACTTTCACAGCTCCGGAGCCGCTGGAGCCTCGCAACGGCGGGTGTTTGCGGCGGCGGGTGCGGTACCGGTGCAGCGGCGCTGTGAAAGTCCACGGCCCACCAATGCCAGAGCCAGCGGCCCACCGAAGGCAGCAGCCCACCGGGAAATGTCCCAAATCTCCCGATGGCCAATCCGAGCCTGCTCACACACACACAACTGAAACCAAAATCATTTACAGACATATGTAAAAATCTCTCATACACACATGTGAAACGCTCTCACACACACAACAGCGTTGTAGTCGGGAAGAAAAGCAATGTGGAGCGGCACCTCACCACTTCATAAGGAGGAGAGAGAGAGAGAGAGAGAGAGAGAGAGAGAGAGAGAGAGAGAGAGAGAGAGAGAGAGAGAGAGAGAGAGAGAGAGAGAGAGAGAGAGAGAGAGAGAGAGAGAGATGTAAAAAATAAAGTAAGTCATTCCAATGTGTACTATAGGACAGTAAAAAAAACTGTTTAAAAGGGGAGTGATTAGTAAATAAGCACAAATAAAAGAAAGAATGCTAACTAGGTAACATAAGATAAGAATAAACAAGTTTAAATGATTTGTTATTGGTTGTGATCATATTCTAAAGATGTTTGGATTATTGAAAAGTATACAGCTCCCTTTCATCTGAGTGTTGAGAGCTGTATCCATCAATTCATGTTGTGCTCAAAGTGCACCAGATTGATGCATTTCACTTCAACATTAAAAAAACATCTTCCCGGGGGTGCATGCCCCCGGACCCCCCTAGAGGAGGTGAGGTCCCCCCCTAGAGGATGTGAGGTCCACCCCCAAATAAAGCAGGTTAAAATAATTAAATTGAATACATGTTCTTTTAGTAAACACTGAAAACGGGTCCCACAGACCCAAACAGCACACAAAGGTTAAAGGTCAGCATATAATGATGTTACAATGTACAAAACCACTGCCTTAACCTATATCAATTTGCTGCTCTTCCTTGTTGTTATGTTGTGTAACCAATTAAATGTTCAGTTTCCTTAGGTCTTTTAAAATTGTTGTTGACTGTTTCAGCTCTTATAGTAGATTTTCTGAGTGTTTAATGAATACATGATAATACTTTACGGTGATGTTTGCTCCACTGAAAAATCACGTATTACATTATTTTTAATGAATCTCTTGACTGCTTCTGGAGGGATAAATGGTCTTACTGGAACTGATGAGAAGTTTAAAGCTCACTCACTTTCAGCTTAGAACTGCATCTTTAGGATGTATTACTCATGAACTTGCATTAGAGCCTAGCATATGGAATATACAGTGTGTGTTTATGGGCTAAGCAGCAAGTAAAAGTCATACAAACGTGAATCAACACTCACCTCCTCTTGTTTTTAATCTTTCAAATGGGATTTATCTACCGTGGAGGCTGCTGCTCATTAGAGAAGTCATCTCTTATTTTCCATATCTCTAATGATTTACTGGCAGGACGCGCTCTCTTTCTGTACAGTGAGCTGTTGTTGTAAGAACTAATTGCAGTGTGGTGCAGACACAGCAGCTGACCAAAGTGCTTATCTTCAAACCCTAAGAGTTTATTTCTTTCCCATCCATTAGTCCGGGCCGAGACGTTTCCTGCGATCATGATCAGATAACTCATTTGTGAGGCCTTAAACATTTGATGGTTGTCTTTAATTGAACATATACATTTTTTTCATCCCAATTCAAAACATGTAAGGCAGGCAAGGCCAGTTAAATTTATATAGCGCCTTTCAACACAAGGCTATTCAAAGTGCTTTACAGAAATGAAAAACATTACATTGGTTGATAAGTCTTCAGCCTGGATTTAAAAGTTGTCACAGTTGCAGCGGACCTGCAGGTTTCTGGGAGTTTGTTCCAGATATTTGGAGCATAATAACTGAACTTCTCCAGGTTTAGTTCTGACTCTGGGGACAGAAAGCTGACCAGTCCCTGAAGACCTGAGAGATCTGGATGGTTCATCATTTGCAGGAGGTCAGAAATGTATTTTGGGCCTAAACCATTCAGTGCTTTATAAACCAGCAGCAGCATTTTGAAATCAATTATTTGACACACAGGAAGCCAGTGTAAAGACTTCAGAACAGGAGTGATGTGATCCACTTTCTTAGTGTTAGAGAGGACTCGAGCAGCAGCGTTCGGAATTAGCTGCAGCTTTCTAATAGATTTTTTAGTGAGACCTGTGAAGACACCATTACAGTAGTTCAGTCTAGTAGATATGTTCCTAAGGTGATAATATGCTGACTTAGTAATTGTTTTAATTAATGAGGCACTGGCGTGTCGGCAAGTCTTCAGAGCAGGTGTAGAAATCAATAATCTGCTGCTGCGCACAGATGGAGGTTCTATCATAGAAGAGAACACCAGTCAGTGTTCAGAAAGGAGGATTATGTGTTAACAATGCTCACTACAAAACAAAGAAACCTGGCTCCTCAGACCTTCTAAAATACCTCTTCACTTCTCTTCAGTCCAGCCTTTTTATGGAAATTTCAAAAATATTTAAACATCGTGTTTTTTTCATCACATAATTTAACTGGGAGTGAGTTTACTGCCAGATCTGTTACAGCCTCACTCTATGTTGATGTATGAATCTTGTTAGTTTCCTGGGTTTCAGTGTGAACAGGAAGCTTACGTGTGTGTGTGTGTGTGTGTGTGTGTGTGTGTGTGTGTGTGTGTGTGTGTGTGTGTGTGTGTGTGTGTGTGTGTGTGTGTGTGTGTGTGTGTGTGTGTGTGTGTGTGTGTGTGTGTGTGTGTGTGTGTGTGTGTGTGTGTGTGTAGGATGTGTACGATAAACTGGACTACCTGAGCTCCCTGGGGAAGACGCAGACTGCAGCTGTGCAGAGGGATGCAGACATTGGCGTGGCTGAGGCAGAGAGGGATGCTGGGATACGGGTAAGGAGGCATTAGCAGGTGGGAGATTCAGAGAAATTGATTATTTCGTACAGAACAATTAACTGACCACTGCTTTACTTATTTATTGTCACATAGGAAGCAGAATGTAAGAGGGAGATGATGGACGTCAAATTCCAGGCTGACACCAAGATGGCCGACTCCAAACGAGAACTGGAGCTGAATAAAGCATCCTTCAACCAGGAAGTCAACACCAAGGTGGGCACTGTTGAAAGTATGTTTCAAACATAATGTGTGTTACCTCAGGTGTGTGTGTGACGTTCTATTTGCGGGTCTTTTCAGAAAGCAGAGGCCCAGCTGGCGTACGAGCTGCAGGCAGCTAAGGAGCAGCAGAAGATCCGCCTGGAGGAGATTGAGATCCAGGTGGTGCAGAGGAAGAAGCAGATCACCATCGGGGAGAGGGAGATTGAGCGGACAGACAAGGAGCTCATCGCCACAGTGAAGAGGCCCGCTGAGGCCGAGGCCTACAGAATGCAGCAGATTGCTGAAGGGCACAAGTGAGTGGGAACCTTTCCGTAAAGGGGCATTAAATGAGCTGCAATAACCAGGATCAACAATCTGTAGAAAATGCAGGATGACTGAGAGAACTAACACCAGTGTAAAAAAAACCTCCCTCTTCTTGTGCAACAACTACAGTAGCAATATTCCAGCTTTGATGTCTTCTTTGGAATAACATCAGCATGTAACCTTCCCAGAGAGTAGCTCAGCACCGGCCCTGTAAAGAGGTTTGGTTTTTCTTAAGGACTTCCCAGTGGGCTGGATGATTAGCTGTCACACATGCTTGTATATAACCAACAGCCGAGTACTCACTGTTTCACTTTTCAAAGTGTAACAGTCACTCGGCATACATTTTGCTTGTAGTAATTAGTTGTGCTTTGGGTCGAACTTTAGCCAGGCAAATGATCCCAAATATATGGAAATATGATATGATCATAAGTCAGAAGAAAGCAGGCTATAGTGCGATGTGTTTTTGATAGTTAGAGGAATCAGTGATGTTAACCTTTGTGTTTCCCCTTCATCAGGACAAAGGCGGTGCTGTTAGCACAGGCTCAGGCAGAGAGGATCAGAAGGATCGGTGAGGCAGAGGCGTGCTCCATCGAGGCAGTGGGCAAGGCGGAGGCGGAGAGGATGAGACTGAAGGCCGAGGCCTACCAGCTGTACGGAGAGGCAGCTAAGACTGCGCTGGTGCTCGAGGCCCTGCCTATGGTAAGAGATTATTGAGTTTAATGGTTTATTGCATGCTTATTACTTTTGATAACATGCATGATTCCCACACCTGGAAGAGTTTTTGCTGAAATGAGTACATGAATAGATATAGTTCTTCTCCAATTGCTTCAGATCTAAAATACAGAGCTACTGCCACAAGACTGGAAATGGGAGAAAAGCTTGTCTGAATTAATCTGCCTATCAGCATCTATAATCTTTGTTATATTTTTTATGTTTTGTTTGTTTAATCTGCTGAGAAAGCAGTAGAATGCTTAAGTTTTAGGAAACTAGAATGTATTTTACACTAGTAACTACTAATATATTCTAGACCCAGACCCCAATTCAAAACATAAAAAAAAAATGACAGCTCATGTTTATAATGGGATCACAGGTGCTTTATCTTGATGACCCCTGAGTCATGAGACTATAACTACAACATGTATCACATGATCCATGAGAACTCCATGTGGGAGACTTTGATTGTTTCCTACTTACATTAAACCCATAACCATATGTTTGCAGATTGCTGCTAAGGTGGCAGCGCCGTTAGCCAGGACCAATGAGATCGTCATCCTGAGTGGGGAGAGCAGCCGCGTGACGGGCGAGGTCAACCGCCTTCTGGCTGAACTTCCTGTGTCTGTCAATGCTCTCACTGGAGTGGACCTGTTAAAGGTGAGCTCGATAATAACACAGTAATATAGCATTCATAACAGTTACATTTACAATGTCTTTGTAGTGTTACTAAGACATTAAATGCATGAGGGATCAGCATTGATCCCTCATGATGAAATGCTTTTGTGTGTGTGTAGGATTAGAACAAAGAGTATATTTACGTAGCTTTGTTGGATATGACTGAAAGATGTTAAAAGAAAACAGCCTGTTGCTGGTGGATTGTTGTATTTTCCAATCAAGCATTAGTTAACGAGGTACTCCAGTGACTGAATATTGCACCTTCATGAAGTTGGGGTATTAGTGAGAGACATCTGTTTAAATTCAGAGTAGCACGCTTATAATCCTGGGAAGACCAGTTCTGACTTGTAAAGGACCTTATCTTTTAAAACTTCATAACGCAGATTATCTGGAAAAAAATAAAATGTGGTGTCTCCAAGACCTGATCAGAGATAACTGTGATGACGTCATCGGGGTTTTTATTTTTTTACAACAACAGTTTGCACAGGCTTAGTTGGACTTCAATGAGTAGTACATGTAATGTGACACTAACACAGTAACATAGCACTTTAAGTTTTGCCTTATTATGTCATCATGAGGAAGAGAAAAGGGGAAGAAAAGAAAAGGAATGCCTCTGGTTGCAGTCATTCCCATCGAGCCAACTACAGGTTTAGGAAACATTCTTATATTACAAGATGTTACTTCTATATTGCTGTCAGAAAACACAGAACACTATTACATTGACAGTGAAACTTGTAAAGGTTAAGTAGACTACATTTTAAAAGCGCTTTTCCAGTCTTTATGACTTATATCAAAGTCAGCATTCAACCATTCACACATGACCTCAGTTTTTGTATCCAATCGGAGCCCGAAAGGAGTTCAAATCAGCCAGTGGAACCTTCAGGAAAAACCTTCAAATAAAACAGTGAATGGAAAAAATGTAGGTCATGAAGGCAATCCAGTTTAGTTCTGGAAGAACGAGTGTTTGTTTCAGAGATTAATGGCAGGTTTGTCCTTTTTCCTCAGATCCCGTTGCTGCAGAAGATGACCGGTGCTCTAGCCTGAGAGCCCCCCCTCCACGACTCCAGTATCTGTTGTATGCACGCTGATGGAATGCCTTTAATACACTTGAAGAATTGAGTTGTTTTATACGTATATACTATATACCAAGTGAATTTTGGAAACCTCTGGTGCCTTACTTTATACAAGGCCAGAATATCTGAGTGCACTGCTGCTCATTCAGAGATGTTTTAATTTATTTAGTTTGCACATGTTGTGATGTGTTTTTTATTTATTTGTTCTATTTCTAATAGATATTGGCCTGTTTGTATGAGGTGGGATCAAAGAGGAGATATCAGACTGCTTTGATGGTGCTTAGATTTCTATCACCATGTGACGGCTGGTGTTAACATCTTGATCTTTATTATACTTCAGGTCCTGCTCTACCAGAACAGAAGGCCTCTGCTCTCACTTTTGACATTGTGTATGTTGCAGGCCTCTATGTTCATATAGACCTTTGTCTTTATCGTGAGACACTTCTGCATTCCCTAGATAATCTGAATCTTTTCTTGTAATGGTAGAGCTTTCTTTATTAGTTTTTGAATGGGTCACTGATTGATTTTTACAATGTAACAGGTGCTCATAATCTTAAAGAAGCCCCTTCCATTGTGCACATGTTGTCTGTTCCCCTGAATGGAGTTTAGATCACCACAAACTGATCATCATTTTGTGTTTAGGAAAACGGAATCAAAATCTGATCTTGTGCTGACATGGTTAGCTTGTAATGTGTTATTTTAATATTTAGTGTTGGTTTTAATGTGTTACTAGTTTCAGCCATGATTAAGAAAACAAACAGTTGGTGTTTAAAAAATCAAGATGAAAAAGAAGAGAAAAATATTGAGTTGGAAGGTTGTGAAATATATTTATATTGTGTGGAGAAAGTTCAATGTGAAAAGATTCTGAGAGGCCAGACGGCAATCACAAATAGAATAGATTATTTTCAATGTTGTTGTATCAGCAGGATATTGTATAGTATATCTGATGTTTCATTTCATACTAAAAGTATCTTTAGATGCTAAGCCATGTTCAACAAACCAAACTTTTACACTTTTCAGAGAAACACGTTCTGTTCTGTGTACGCACATGTCTACATTGATATGTTTTTTATAACTGTGACATCCAATATAGCAGGACCTTTAGAAGAGTAGTTAAACATATCATACAATGTTTTATCAATGTCTAGCAGCAATGTTTATTTTTGTAAATGGTCACAATACTTAGTTGTTTTGCGGTCTAATGCATCAAAGGCTAAGCTTTAGTGAAGAAGGAAAAAAGAAGTGAAGTGGAAAAGCTTTTGAAATACTGTATATGACTGGGACACCTACACAAACCTGCATTCTCCTGTTAGTTTGAAGCTCATATCTGAAGCAGGTGAAAAGCACAGTTCTACGTGTGGCTGAAGAAGCAGCCTGTATGAGCATACTGACATCACAGAGGACTGTTAATATATTTAGTATGATTGTTGTTGTTAATATTGTTTTTGTGCTCATATTCCATTAATGTATTTGTGTATCATTTGCTGATATAGTGACTTGACAAATACTGTGACAGTAATAACTTTGTTTAGCTTCAAATGTTATTTACACACGTGCACTGTGTCTGGAACAGCCATGAGTTCCTGTATGCTCTCGCTGCATGCCATCCATCTGTACTCAGAATAATACGTTCACTCTTAGCTACTGTCATTCTAATAAATATACGTACCATACTTTCATTCTTTATTGCCATTTACTTTTGAGTTAAATTAACTTGTACTTTTTTACTGACTCTTGAATCAGTTTCTTAATCTTAGTTCGATATTGGGTGATGAGAGACATGTATATACATTTATAAATATAGTTAAAAGTGGTTTCGTAGAAAACAAAACAGATCTCAGTTCATATTCATTTCCATGCATACTTTATTACACTTTGTATTGCTTTGTTTGATCTGTTTTTAAATGGTTTATAGCAATTATTCAGTCTATTATATAATGGATCATATATTATGGAAAGCCATCATATTGTTCATTTCAATGTATTATTTGTGGGGTTGAAATACACTATGTAAATAGGTTTCCTTCATTTTTATAAAAACTGCTTTTGTGTTTAGGGACCTCCCTTATATCATTTCCTTCTTTTTCTGAAATCAAACTAAATCAAGGAATTGACTAAATATACTTTAATATTATGCATTACCAAAAGGGGTTATGCTACTTCAATATTTGAGTATTTAGTATTGTGCTGCTGCTCTGAACACTTCTTGCATCATTGCCTATTCCCATTGGTGGTGGGAAGTACTTTAGGACATTCACTCAAAGACTGTACTTGAGTAAATGTTACAGATAAAGATCATGAATACAAAAATATATATAAACGTGATCAATGATGATAATGTATTAGTAAACATAAAGTTACAGCAGTATGTCTAGTCATTATATTATATCTTCAACTCTATCAGCTGCAACATTAAAGTGCCGAACACACAATTACAATCCAGTGATATAAAGTAGATTATAATAGGATGGGCCATTCTGCATACCGAGCACTTTTATTTTGAGGTTAGTTCTTTGAATTCAAGACCTTGTATTTCTTGTAACAGTATTTTTCACAGTGGTTCTGCTACTAGATCTGATTACTACCTCTGAGCTTCAGTCGATGGCATTATCGGACAGGAGTTTACCACTGATGCCTAAATGCAGATCCGGGGGTCCTCAGGCTCGCTCTGCGCATTCGCAACAAATGTTGCTGCCGTAGCCAGACAGCAGCAGCAGCAGCACGGAGAGCCAACACCGGGGATGGTCTCTTCATTTTTTTTAACAAAACATCAACGTTGCATCTCCACAAAATGAAGTTTCCTTACTCATAGATTCACGAGGAGTAAGTATACCGTTCTTTAATTCGGCTCGCCTCGGGGTTTTCCGTCAATGAGAAGCTAAAGTTTGCTAAGCAGCTGGCCTGCTCACAACAAGCACAAAGAAGCTCCTTATTTACTGACTCGAGGTAAACTTAACCTGTTCCACGACGTTATTCTCATCTTTTGAGGAGACGGTATACTTTCAGTTCGGCCAGTTTGCTTGCTGAAATATTCCATGTACATTTATTAGGTCGGCACTAATGTTAGCTAACGTTTTAAATTACAACAGATTGAGGCTGGATGGCTAGACAGTTGGCTAACGTTACCTAGCTACAGACCGGCTGTCTGAAAGTTAACATGCCTCATTTATTACTCTGTTATAACTCTGATCCATAACGATCGATACGCCGGTCTATGTAGGCGTTAGCCCCGGACGATGCCGTAGATCCACCCGCTGACCCGAGTCTGTGGAAAAGGTCACATTATGTAGTCTTTAATGCAGATTCTCTCCCTTCCTCCTGAGGCTCACACAGTTTAAAGGAGTGACGGAATGTAGCTGAGGACATTTAGAAAATACTGTAGGACTTCTAGATACATGGACCAAAGTATTTCCGTTTCATCATACTATATAGTCCTACTCAACACTCTATTTGAGATTAAAGTATTGTATACAACAGCCTAACCTATTTAGCAAATTAACATAAGTACAAAACAAATACATTATCATAAATTATTTTTTAAATTAGTTTCACCCTTAACCAGCTGCAACATTCAAGTTATGAAAACAATCATCAAATAATTATAATCCAGTAACGTATAGTCTAAATCCAATCTGCATAATACATCATTAGTTTTGGAAATATTGTACATCTGTTTTTACTTCTGATACTTTTACTACAGTAAGATTCTTTTTATCATTACTTTTACTTGCAACAAAGTATTTTTACCCCGCATTATTGCTCATTTGACTGATCTCTAAGATCTGAGATGATCTAATGGTGAGAAGGTAGACCCATGGCCTTTAGCTAGATCACATCGAAGAGCCAAGGGTCTCACTGAATATATGTACACACACACACACACTCACACTTCACACACACACTTCACAAATATCCAAGACGGCAATCCATCTCCCCAGATACATTTCTTCTAATAACCTTTAGAGATCATTAAGTTGTGCCACTATGACAAATCACTCAAGTCTCTGAACAGTGGAAGGGAACTAATGGTGAATCATAAACTGTCTGTAAATCTGTGATGAATCTGCAAAATGATGTGTAACCAATCAGAAGAAAGCTCTTCCTCTTCCCTGCCTTCTCTTTTCAAGTGGCAGGAAGGGGAAATAAAGTCTGCTGTAAGACTGCAACTAACAATTATTTAAGTTTTCAACAATCTGATGGCTATTTTCTTGATTGACGGACTGCTCTGCTGTTGTATAAAATGATTTCACACCAGGGCCATTACCCAATCCATCACTACGGTCAGAATCAGTTCCGTTACAGCAAATGATTGATGACTGGCACTGGGTATTAGCTAATAGACGCAGTGTTTGATCAACTCTGCTGTATGTCCCATTGTTAACACGGCCTCTTTGTGCGTCATAGATGTGTGTCATAGATCTGATGCTAACGTGTCTCAGCTGGTGACTACAGCAACACGCCACTAGAGCTTAAACAATTCATCAGTTACATTATAGAAAAGATCATCAATCCATCATACATTTCAAACAAAAATACCATTGTATTACATACCATAACATTCCCTTGTTCCAGCTTCTTTAGTGTTGTGGTGTTATGTAGTAATAGATATTACATTTTGTTTGGCTCTGGGACTGTTGGTCCTACAAAACAAACAGTATGAAGACGTCGTTTTTGGTGCTTAGTTAAAACATGTGAATCATTCCTTCGCAATATTTTTGCATTAAAAAAAAGTTGCATACCCCTGTTAGCCTACTTAAACTCACATAATGGCTTACTCCTTCATTATATTGCTGAGTCATCATTCATGAGCAGATCATGCTTGTATCCATCCACAGTTCAGTACCACTGTTGAATACCTGAAGTGTACTTATAGTGGTACATCCTTAGTGATTACTAAAGTTTTCCAATTGTGTGAAGACTATGCTATGTGGCGTCTGGACGTGTTTGTGTACGTACTCCACTTTGCTACACTTAAATGCATTTCAATTCAGGATCCATGTTTCAGTTTTGATCCAGTTCAAGCTTTTTATAAAATAGCCTAAAAACATTTCCAGCAAACTAAATGTGTGTGCTGAAGCTGCAACTAAAGATTATTTTTTATTATTGATTAATCTGCAGACCGTTAATGACTTGATTCATAGTTTAGTCTATAAATGGGAAAATACCCCAGTTTCTCCAAGTCTAAGTCAATGACTTGTATATCATTCCAAAACTCAAATATATTGAGTTTAATATGGAATAAAATAAGGAAAAGCAAGAAATCTCCACATGTGAGAGGTAAGGCCGATCATGTCTGTTTTTTTAAGTAATCACTCATAAAAGCAATTATTTTTCTGTTGATCAACTAATCGTTGCAACTCAAGCGTTTTTTTAAGTAATACACAAAGCTGGTTGTCTGCCATCATGCTACTCCAATGTGCTGTTGTGTTCAATGGAAGAACATGATGTCAGTTTATTGCAAGCTGCCTTGCAAAAGGTCAAACTGTACTGGATGTGAAAATAGGCGATAGCAATGGCGTATCACACCAGCGTCAGTGTCTGTCAGCGGCTCACTCTCCCCTCTGTTCCTCCCCAGTATGGTGAGAGAAGGTGTCCCACGCTGCAGTAGTGGAAGAGTGACACGCTGGCCTGTCTGCCAGCATCAGGTGACCCTACCCTCAAAATTCTCTCCCGCACGCAGATGAACACTGGACTTCAGAAATGTAAGTGAGATGTTTCAATTGAAACGTTTGCAATATCATTCAATATTGGTCTTAAAGTAACATGACTTGAAAGTGTGATTACAATTACTGTTATTAATCCCCAAGGGGAAATTCAGTTTTTCACGGTGTTATGTTATCAATAATCACAATTGCCTAAAATTCATAAGAAACATACACTTGCTCAGGGCACCTTGGCAGTGCCCAGGAGTTGGTCTGGCAACTCTTCAGCTACCAGCCCACACTCCGTATTTGGTCTGATTGGGACTTGTCCTGGCGACTCTTCGGTTCCCAAGCCAAGTCCTTAGACTGAGCTACTGCCATCATTACTGTCATCATGAGAGATACCTAAAACCTTTAAGAGGGTATAATGTTTTTTATACAGTGTTAATAATAGAAATTTCACAGTGTAAACAGTATAAAATGTGATGAACAAACTGGTTTGTAGCTGGACGGTGTACAGGATCCAGTCTGCAAAAATAGGAGTTGGAAAACTTCAGTTGAATAAAGTTATTTTTATTTGATGCTAAAATAAGTTAGGCCTTTAATGATGATGCACGTTCCAAGACATGTTCTAGTTAAGATGTAGTTAATGACTACATTGCAAACATAGAGTACAAATTGTCTCACACTATTTTCAAGCTGCCAACATGTTGTTATGTATTTCTGTATGGCTGACCTTTGACTGACGCATTGCAGGGGAAACTACACAGAAGATGAGATCTGCCAGCTATCCAACCCCAGCAGAGTTGGATGCCTATGCTAAGAAAGTTGCCAACAACCCACTATCCATCCAGATCTTCCCCAACAGTGTCAAAGTACCTCAAAGGAAGCACATTCGCCGTACAGTCAACGGGCTCGACACGTCGTCCAGCCAGCGCCACAGTCCCTACCCCTCTCAGGTCAGCTCCAGTCGGGGTCTGCTGGCTGTCCTGCGTGCGCCCACCAAAGGCGTCATCAAAGAGTCGGACGGCAGCCGCGCCCGACAGCTTCACAAAGTCGTCATGGACCCTCACAGCGGGCCGTACGCCACTCAAAGCACTTTAAATCTTTCTCAGCCTGCTCCTCACCTACAGGGTCAGTCTCAGCCTCAGCCTGCTCCTCACCTACAGGGTCAGTCTCAGCCTGCTCCTCATCTACAGGGTCAGTCTCAGCCTGCAGCCCAGAAGCAGGGCATGGTTCACCCGCAGGCGCTTCAGCAAAACATGGCTCATCCAATGACTTTACAGCAGCCTCAAACGATGCCTCACCCACAGGCTTTACAGCAGAGGAGCATGGCTCATTCACAAGCTATGCAGCGTCAGCAGAGTTTGTCCCAGGTTCAGCCTTCACAGCAAAGGTTGGCTCATCCCCCAGGCCTCCAGAGGCAGCAGAGTGCGCCTCACACCCAGGCCCTGCAGCAGCAGAGTGCGCCTCACACCCAGGCCCAGCAGCAGCAGCAGAGTGCGCCTTACAGCCAGGCCCTGCAGCAGCAGCAGCAGCAGCAGCAGCAGCAGCAGAGTGCGCCTCACACCCAGGCCCTGCAGCAGCAGCAGCAGCAGCAGCAGCAGCAGAGTGCGCCTCGCACTCCAGGCCCTGCAGCTGCAGCAGCAGAGTGCGCCTCACACCCAGGCCCTGCAGCAGCAGCAGCAGAGTGCGCCTCACACCCAGGCCCTGCAGCTGCAGCAGCAGAGTGCGCCTCACACCCAGGCCTTGCAGCAGCAGCAGCAGCAGCAGAGTGCGCCTCACACCCAGGCCCTGCAGCAGAGTGCGTCTCACACCCAGGCCCTGCAGCAGCAGCAGAGTGCGCCTCACACCAAGGCCCTGCAGCAGCAGCACCAGAACCAGTCTGCTCCACCTGCCACTCAGCAGCAGCATCTTTCTCATCTGCAGACACTGAAGCATCCGACGGCTCCTCCGCAAGCTTTACTTTCACAACACTCACTGACTCAGGACCTGCGCCACATGTCTGATGGGGCTCACCTTCCCAGCCTGCAGCACACCCAGGGGCTGGTTGGCTCACAGCCCCTTCCCCAGGCACAAGGTACAGGAACTCCTACCATGCCTAATAGCCTCCAGCAGCCCCCACCAGGGGCATACGGGCCCCGGAAGCTCCCTGACGCAGACGCCCCACCAAATGTAACTGTATCTACCTCCACCATCCCACTGTCGATGGCATCCAGCCTGCATCAGAACCGGCCCAGTGACCTGAGCAGCATTGTGCAACAAATCAACCAGTTGTGCCAGGCACGGGCGGGTATGGGCGCCACCTCAGTCTGTGAGGGCCAGATCGCAAACCCTAGCCCCATCAGCCGCAACCTGCTGATCAACGCCAGCTCCAGGGTGTCCTGTCACCACCCGGGGCTGGGCTCTGGGCCTAGCTGCCTCATGATGGGACCCCTGGACAAAGCTACAGCTCACACTCCCAATGCTGCGCTGCATTCACAGCCCAATACATCTGCCTTTCATGCAGACCCAGAGAAGCTCCAGCTGCAGCAGCAGCAGCAGCAGCATCATCTCCATCACAGAAACAGCAGCAGCAGTTACAGCAGCACCAACACCTACAACAGCAGCTGCAGATGCAGCAGCAGCAGCGCTCCTGGGCGCAGCATCAGATGGCTCACATGCAGCAGCCCCCTGAGGGTGCCCATCCCTGCAAGAACCCAAGGATGGAGCCTCCCACTGAGTGTGCTTTCCCGTCTCGAAACCTAAATTATTCCCACAAGCTCCCCAACACTGCACAGTCCTTTCCTTTAAAACACCCTGCAGAAAAACTCCCACCCTCCTCCCCCGTTAACTGCCCTGTGGGGTCTATGCCTTACATTAATGGCCACTACATGCAGCCGCAGTGGGGTAGCATGCCAGCCACAGCAGGTCACAATGGATCAGGCCCTCAGGACCTCCCAGTGTCTTTCCAGGGAGGGCAGGCTGCTGCCTCCACAGACCGCATCCCAGGGGCCAAGTACAGGCCAGGGAAGGAGGGGCCCCCTGCTCAGTCCAAGTTGATGCAGAATGTGGATTTCTTAGGAGGAGAGTTCCAGATGCCCAGCTTTCAGGAGCAGAACATGGAGCATGTGCTGGAGAAGATGCACAGGTCAGCCATGGGCCAGGTTCAGGAGCCCAACAATGGTGGGGGTGTTCACGCTCATCACCCAGGCTATCGCTAGAGCTTGCTCCGACCCCCCCTTGGTGTGTTTGGGTTTTTCTCAACAGCTATTTTCAGCTTCTGTGGTTTATTCTTTAAGATCTTGCAAGTGATCAATTAAATGTGAAGCTTCAGAGCTTGATAGACTCACCAGGTTGTGATCTCTCACAACATCCTCAGGTCTTAAGCCATGTTGTACCTTTGTTGCAGATGATGGGTTTTTGAGATTGTCGTCCACTGTTGAGTAGATTTCCTATTTTCATCACTGGCATGGATGTGCTGCTCTTTGTTACTGTATATATGGTGTTTTTAAAATATTGATTTGCAGCTGAGAATATGCTTGCCATGATTGTCACAGTGCTTTAGGTTGACTTTTTTTTAAGCATTTGTGGCCTTACAACTGCCCAAAGGCAAGATTTAGGATGTCCTTGTGTAATGTTTTTATTTGCAATTATTTATCCTCGTAACTGGTTTGTGATCCATTTGAAACAAGAAGGTTACATGTATATGCAATTAATGAGACTGTTGATAGGGTTTTTTCTCCCATGGTTGAGGTGTACACCTGCTTCTATCAGGAATACAACAAGGCTTCTAAACTGCACTGATTGGTTCAGGTAGTTGTTGTTCCATCGCTGATCAGTGTGCGGAAATGACTAACTATCACTGTTAAAGAGAATCAAAAATATAGATTTGTTCTCCTTACCTGTAGTGGTATTTATCATGTAGAATGTTAAGGGACAGCCAATGGGTTTGAGCCTCATCCACATGTAGCCGCATGCTTCCCTATGCGCTGTGATACTGTTGGTTGATGGACCAAGTTCCAACTAGTTCCATTAGCCACAAACACCAAAACAATCCAGATTAACATACTAAAGTGATGAGGAAAATATACTTTTGATTCTTTGGTGAACTTTACCCCATTTCAAACTGAATTACATTTCAAATAAAACAGTCAGCACTAGCAAAAACGGTAACGTTCTCTAATGAGTTTCTCAAGTTGCTAGTGGTTTCTCTTGCATTTGGAAAGTCTAAAGTGCCCTCTTGTGTAATAATTTGAGAACTGATTATGAAGTAGTTATTTGATTAGTTTGTTGTTTCTTTAGATGGTCCTCCTTGAACTGTAGAAATTACGTTAATGTTATGCCTAACATTTGGCAAAAGGAGCAGAACCTCCATTAGCCCTATTTGTCTTTAGCTAATGTGAAACCCAACGGCATCCCATTTAATGTTAAAATGGTGTGTGTATGTCAGTGTGTGAACGTTAATTGATCACTTGCAAGCATGCAAGTACTTCAAATTCTCAACACATTTCCTCACCACTTTGCTACTGTAACACAAGTGAACTGATGTGGGGGGGACATTATCTGTGTGGCTTGTGGGGGGGCTGTTCATCTACTAATCACTGGCCCCACCCCGTGTTGTATCTGCTACCTATAAAGGAAAAAAAGTGTAACATTTAATGCAGGTTATGTGTTGCTAGATGTGTCTAGCATGAACCAATGGACCCATGTCCTCCAGTCCCCGGCTGCTCTGATGTTGTCCGGGCTAACGTCGCTCTGCTAGCCTCAAGCCTCCTGGAGAAGCCTTAAATGTCACAGTAGTTCTTCTCTTCTTTATACAAACCTTAACTGACTTCCTTTGCCAGATCACAACTTAGTTATGGCTTTATTATGGAATCCTATTTCTGCCAGTAAAAGGAAAATCTAAAATTACCCTTGTCATGAGAATATTTTGACTATATTTTCCATCACAGACTTATGTCCACTACCTATCTTTTTGTTGTTTGGTTATTTTTGAGAATGTTTCTTAGGATCTTTTTCCTTTATCACATTGGCAGAAATTGGCTTCCATATATCATTGTAAGAATGAGTAAATATTTGTTTCCGAGCATTGGTTCATTTGAAATCAGTACTCTCGGATCATTGGGCAGTGTTCATATGATTAGGCTATGGCCTTGATTTGAATTATTAAGGTAATAATGCTACTCATATGTGTTGGTAGATTACCCATCCTACTGTCTGAAATGTTGCCTATCAAGGATTTAAGATGATATAATAGCATTTAGCAGAGTTAATGGTTTGTAGAACAGGGCTGTAGCAGTTACTTTAAAGTATTTGGACTGTGTTTTAGTTGTTGTTGTTGTTGTTGTTAATAAATATCCTGATATAGTTTAATTTATTGTTTTTGGACCACTGCATCCTGAAGCCATAGGTGTTTCCACGTTAGGTGCCACATGTTGATGCAGACAGCGTGAACTGATGTGTCTGCGCTCTGTGGCAAATAAGGGGTTTGCATCCACGCTTGAATCTGTAGTCTTTCACACCGCAGTCTTTTATCCTCTGCACCGTTGGCAGGATACAGTACAGGTCAAAAGGGAGAAGAGATGGCGCGATGATCCGTGATCCACAGAGCTGAGATGCAGACTGTAGCTTTTCTGGATTTTGGTCTACATACCTGATGGCAGTTTTTTTGTTTTTGTTTCCCGGCTTTCATTTTTGATGTGCCTGCCCCTTAAAGCTGCTATTGACTTTAATCTTAACACACACTAGTATGATTTGTGTGTGCGTGTGAATGAATAGTAATTGATGTATGGGCTGTATTAGTGACAATAAGTTCCTATTTATGGGAAGGGTCAACTCAAATGCTGGTACATTTTGCTAGTGTTTATTCTTTATTTTAAATGTATAATAAGTGACCAGAGTAGCTTTCCTCAGTCTGACCCATCTGTTGGGGTTTCTAATGGGATGGTTTGGATGGTTTTAAGAAGAGTTGTATATGGTATTTATGTGTATTACTACCTACAGTAGATGTTGTTCAGCACCCCCCAGTTTGGGGGAAAATACAGGAGTACCAGCTCAGAAGCAGAGCAGTGTACTGCTGTAGGGGGGGGGGCAGCAACATGTATTTAAGCCCCTAAAGAAAGGACATTCTAAAAAAAGAATGCATTGGAATACTTTATTAAGAATACTTCCTGCTGTACCTTGCCTTCAAAGGCCCGTCAGACAGGGAACTGATGCCCTTATTAATGCCCCCTTCAATGCCACCAGACTCCTGTGATACAACATATTTGACCCTGAACACAGGAGCTGCTGGTGTACCGCTCAATCGGTTAGCTTGTTTGTTATATTGTTGTTTTGCAGTTTAGCTTGGAATAACCAAAGCCACACAATAACACAAACAAACTGATGGATGCAGCGGGAGACCAGCATTAGGGAACTACAGACTATGAAAAGGTACCTGACAGGACCACACCTGAAACATCCAAACTATCCTTGTAACTTTAAATCAACACTAAACATTAGACAGTGCTGCCCTGTTTGTTTGTGACCCGCCTGGTCACAGCCCGACACCGTCAGGTTCTAGTTTCATATGAAGTGCCTCCACTGGGCGTAGTATGGAGAAGTGTGTGAATGGGTGCGTGTGTCTGTATGTTAAGCTTGGGTACTTGCACACAGGTGTGCACACTGACTAACGTGCACAAAGTTAATCTCTGATGGGGGACCAAGCTACTTAGGGTAACTACTGATACTGTGTGATGGACTGAAGTCCTGAAGTGTGCCACGAGTCCCAGGGGCTGTCGGGACTGTGAACTGTTGCTGCTGACTCACTGACCAAAGTGACAGAGCGTCCCTCTCTGGACCACCGGCCTCCAGCTGGGTTGGGAACTTATGTTCTAACAGTAATAAGCAAAACCCTGGTGACAAAGGAGAGCTGCAGCCCTCCTTTGGACGGTTAAAGAAAACCTTGTGAAGTAAAGATGTGAACGGAATAAACATTTTTTAGAGTGAGTTGTTTCTGCCTGCACCTTACAGCCCACAAAGCAAGATTCAGATGTTTCCCCTGAACCTTTGATCTTTGGATCCATTTCACAATGTAATCCTCCAGCAGAGACGTGCTCACATGCATGTCAGTACTGGAGGAGTCAGCTCATCCTGTTAGCTGACTGATGGCAATATTTATCGGGCTGCGGGTATCAAACAACTCTCTAGATTTGTTTTACTCCCATTAGTATGGCTGTCTTTGATCTCAAAGATGTGTCATGTTGTGAACGGTGGTGGAGGGGGGCTTACTTTCTCTACTTTGTGAAAATGTGATTTTCCAGTTTTGCCTAACCTTCAGGAATAAAATGTCTTGCACAAACATTCCCCCTAACCAAAATAAAGTTTGCAAACACAAAGCTTTTATGAGTGACTGTCTTTATGCACATATACATATGGTTTAGATCATTCAAGTCAATATCAAAGTATACATTTATTAGTTAACTCTTTTATCAAATACATTCAAAGAAAAATCCACAGCCATGACCTACCTACAAACTATTGAAAACAGCCCCTGTGTTTATGGAGGTGTAGTTATAGCTGGGATCATCCGTAGTTTATGTTTCTCAACAGCACAAACTATTATTCTTTCTCTGACTACAAATAAATGCTCAGAAGTACGTGGATATGTGAGTGTTCAGAATGGTAGCCCTGGTTGAAAGGATCTGGAGGTGATGCTCGGCTGCGGGTGGCGCCGTCTGCCACGCAGCCTCTCCAGGAGCGGACTGAGGTTCCACCGGTTCCCTGAAACAACATGGTTCCTCAGAACTGGTGACATCTTAGCAGTACAAACAACGAATACAAGTTGTGTGTAGGGTCTTACCAGGGGTCTGCTCGGGGGGCTGTGGCTTCATCATCCTGTCCCCAGGGTCTTCCTCCTGGATATGACCAACATCTGTCCTCCACTGTCTCCAATTCATTTCTTCCACCCTAAAGTCAAAGAAGACTCCATCATCACAAATGACTCTCTTCATGAACTGATGATACGTTTCACCCAAGTTCCATAATGAAACTGGAACATTTCCCATTGATTGTAGTCTCTGTTCAAACTTGAACTAATATTTTCCAAATAAATGCTCCCTATCTACAGGAATATGCGTTCACATGAAATCTGTTAATTGGATTAATTTAGCTGCACAGTTTTTCTGTGAAGTTTGAAACTATTTTTCTTTGTCAGAGAGTGCCTTTATTGGAGCTATAGTGTTGAAAGGGGAGATAGAAGCGATGGCCTCGGACGTCCAGGTGCCTGGCAGCGACACCAAGGGATGCCAGCTCTAACAACTGAGACACCTGACGTGAGTGCACACTGCACAGCACAGAAACATGGAATCATCCACATCTACACACCACAAGGTAAGTGAGCAGTGGTGTAAAGTAACTAGGCACATGTACTCAAGTACTGTACTTCAGTACACATTTGAGATACCTGTACTTTACTTGAGTATTTAAATGTTTTACTTTGTACTTCTACTCCATTAAGTTCAGAGGTAAATCAAGTACTTTTACTCCACTACATGCATGTATTTAATCCCTTTAGTTAGTGCGAATGCTGTGCAACATCATGGGAAACTTTCAACTTTTTCAAAATATTTTATACTTTTTGAAATATTCAGCTTTTTAAACTCTTTTTTTTAACATGTAACTCAATGGGAGGAACCTTCAAATCCTCTTTTACCTACACCTTGCACCAAATGCTACTCCTTGAGACTCCCAACTTTAAAATGATCACAAGACCTTCAGCTATAAAACTTTTTTTTCAGATTTCTTTGCATGCATTTTCTAGTTACTTTACAGATGTGGATGAATGATGTGAAATATAACCAAGTGTTAAATCGGACTTTAGTTCCACCTGGAGTAAATTCACAAGCTACCCTGCAGTATACAAAGTCATTCGAACTAGCTGCACCTTTACCAGCTTTGAGAACACTTTAATGATCAATCATTATAAAACATATCATATATTATTCTGAAATGGACCAATCTGCACAATGACTACTTTTACTGTCGCTACTTTAAGTAGATTGTGATGCTAATACTTTTCACTTTTACTTGAGTAACATTTTGAATGCAGGACTTGTAACAGAGTACACTCTGTTAGTCATACTTTTACTTAAGTACAAGATGTGAGTACTTCTCCCTCCTCAATGTATTAGGGTGAGCCTTTAAAGACGTGTTCAGTCAAATGTGCAGTTGTTGGACAAATACATAGGACATTTCTCATACAGTAATTCTTACACGACATGTTTGTATCAAGCTAAAGGCTTCTTCATGTTTCTACATCGAGCTGTGCAGAATCACAACAGGACCTGATGTCAGAAACATCCAGTGACAGTGTACCTGAAGAATCTGCGACTCTCGTCCCGCGAGCCTTTCAAGCACACCACCTTGGACACCCCGCAGAGCAGCTTCTCCCTCAGGCACCTCGGCAGAGTCCTCTCCATGTCCAAAATTGTGAAAGCTCTCTGTGCGTCGAAATGTCAGCGGTTTACATGAAATGTATCAAATCATTTGTGTTTTTCATGCTTTCATTTGTTTGTACACAATCTAGAAAAGTCTTATTCCAATGCTCTTCACTCGAGATATTCACTCTAAATACTATGATATTCACTCCTTTGATTCACTTTCAGCATTCACAAACCTCCTTAAGCATTACTCTGAATTTGTAACATCAACTTAATCTTGATAACATACGGTTTTGCATAATCTAAAAGCAGTTTCCAGAACAGCTTCCCACCTGCAGGTTCCAGATGTTTTCACTTTCTTCTGAGATTCTTTCCACTGTGTTGCCCATCAGAGCGATGAGCATGTTGAGCAGCAGGATGTAGGTGAGGATGATGTACAGGATGAGCAACATGTAGAACACCTCCTTGTATTGAACGAGGTCGGTGAACTCCAGGTCTCCCATCCCAATCGTGAACTTGAACAGTTCCAGAGTAGTGAAACTGATGTCATTGTAACTCGGCTTCTCGCACTTGAACGGCTCCACACCGAAGCCCCTCCCACGAGCCGCCGTGTTGGGGTCGTTTTTATGAGCTGGAGGGGAGTCGTCTATGAGAGCAACAATAGCTAAGGATAAAGGGAAAATGAAGTCAGAAGTTTAGGAAACATTTGAAATCAGGGGTGTCCAAGCTCGGCCCGTGGGCCAACTGCTGCCTGTGATCCATTTTGAATTGGCATGCAGCAAATTCTGAAAGTATAATGGAATATGCCCACACCTGAAACTTGTGCTTGTCTTATACTTCTTAAATATATAGTTAAACATATGTTACACAGTATTCATGCGTTCAACTTTTCAAATAAATTCAGTCAATGCAAGTTGAAAACATTTTCTAACAACTTTTGTAGATAAAAAAAAAAGCCCAATAACTTATTTGCATAACAAGTTTGAAACATACCCTTCCTATTTCCCCTTACTGTAAACACTCTGAGGCTTCTGTTTTAAGGAATTAGCAGCCAACACTTGTTTTAACTAAATAAATGAAACCCTCTGGAGAGTTGTGATGGAGGCTGTTTTTACATTTAGTCAATTATCAAGAATAATGTACCTGAGTTAAGTTAACTTATAACTTAACTTATGAGGCAATATACCTCACCTCTCGTGGGGGACCATTCGTATGTTTTCTGTTTGTGGCCCTCAGTGAAAACAGTTTGGACACCCCTGTCTTAAGTGCTCATTCTGAATGTGCTTAACTTATTCCATTTAGATTCATGAAAGTCTTACCAGCAGAAAATCCAAAAAGCATGACACTATAGACACATAGAAAGTGCAGCAAGTCACCCAGGATCATCTAAAGAGAGAAACAGACTTAAATCAGTCAACCAATCCTCACAAGCCAACCCACTCTGAGTGCTAACTCAAACTGAATCCTCACTCTTTGTATCATGACACTGTACATCCCCATCTGTTTGGAGCCTCTTGAGTAGTACAGGACGTTGATCCAGGCCAGAGCCAGAGAGAACACCAGCAGGCCAACGTACTCCCTCCGCCCACTGAGGTAGAGAGCGGGGCAGAGCAGGAGGAGGGCCGCCTAGGAAGCTGCACCACAGGGAGGAAGGGAGGGGGGAGGGGGGAGGGAGGAGGTACTTAAGTAAAGTAGAAATACTTCATTACAAGTCAAACTCCTCGATTCAAAAGTATGGAAGTATAGCCAGCTTAATGTACTTAAAGTAACCATTATGCACCATGGCTGTTATAAAAGTATTACATTATTAGGCAATATTAAATGATTCCTTCTTTTAATTGCTTACAAATACATCAACATACATGTTGTAGTTTGTAATAAGACAATTTTAGTTTAGTGATATATTGGTACTGCATTATATCCTATGAAAATGTCATGTGTTTTATATGTTAACAGTGGCTGGTAACTATTAGTGTTAACAAATGTAGTGTAGGAAAAAGTACGATAGATGTTCCGAAATGTAAGGGAGTAAAAGTATAAAATAGCATTAAATGGAAATACTCAAGTAAAGTACAAGTATGACAAAATAGTACTTATGTACAGTACTAAGATGTAAATGTAGGCTACTTGGTTACTTCCCACCTGAGCAGCGTGGAGTGAAAGCAGTGTTATGTGGTAACTTACAACAGGATGTCACAGAACCCATCTGTGTAGAGAGCCTTGAAGGTGGGGGGGTTCCTCTTGAATATAGTTATCTGTGGATTGAGGAGTTAGTCATTTGAAATAGATTGATTTAAATGTTGACTATTTTTTGGGTAATCAGGCTCCACCACCTCACCGACTTATAGAAGAACCAGCCTGCTCCGAGGACACTGAGGATCTCTCCGACGCTGCGCAGGATGTCCAGCAGGTCGGCTCCAACGGGAAACGGGGGCTGCAGGACAGAACGTCAGGATCTTTGCTTAGGGCTGATGAAGGTGTTCCAAGATGGGTTGAGTTGAGGCTTTTATTCAGTGTGTTTTTGGCCTTACCTGTCCTTCCTTTCTGTAGACAGCCACAGTGGTGAAGATGGTGAGGTATATCAGGTACGCCAAGAAATTAATCAAGAACAGCTTGGAAGCAAACCTGTCCCACTTATCCTTGAGAAGACTGCGCAGAGGCTCGATCTGCAACATCTCCGGACGATTCTGAGGGAATGTTCCCAGCATCATTTCACATTAAAAGTCCTTTAGTTATCCTGGCAGAACAACAGTGCAAAAGCCCGTCATCAGAGCCACGGGAGGATGATTATAGCGTCAGCAGGAAACAAAAAGTCGCTGAGAGGCTGAGGCCGGGCCTGTTTGATGTTGTATGACACGCTAAAAAAAAAACTTGCTGAGATCAAAAGCTCTGTGGAATAGTATTGTAGTTTAATGAAAATAAACTCGGTGATCAGACATAGACATTGTTATAATAATCAAAGCAATCATAAATCTTGCGGTCAACAAAAAGTACAACGGCCCTGTGTCACCCTCTCTTCCACACACACACACACACCTCACGCAGTGAACAGGATTATAATGAGTGCCGCCCATATCCATGTGACCCAAGCCAACCAATCAATAGTGATCAAACAAATATATTATACTAAAACAAAACGCATTACTATACACGTTTCATGGCTCCTGCAATGATGTTGGCTGGTTTGCAGAAACACTTATTCCAAGAAATGAATAATAAACTGTCAGTAGTTTACACAGCATTACCATGACAAACTGTCTTGTTTCTGACATGAATCTTCCATGATCATACATCCTTAGGACAATTTCCATACATATAGAAAAACATAAAGAATCTCCCAAATAAAATAAATCCAATAATATTATTTTTTTAACCACATTAAAAAAAATCCCAAACTGGGATCAATAAAGTTAATGTTATTATTATTGATATTTTATCATTGATAAACGTTGCATCATGTATTCAATTGATTGTGACCTAATCCTGTAAATGATGATCTGAAGAAGAGGAATGTTGTGAAGTTAATGTGTCTCAAATGCCAAACAATTGTTTTTCATTTTTTGGAGCTTTTGGTTTCATTGTACCCTACGTATGTTGCCCGTGCAAGCTGCACTAGATACAAGATCACTCTGGTCAATTATAATGATTTAAATGAGGTAAATTCATATTTCTCACCGGTATTTCACTCCCAAAGACGATCAGCTCCAGCACAGAGTTGTGTTCGTTGGTGTCGATGGAGCTCATGTCGTACAGAGAGGAGTGCACTGGACCATAGACCCATTCAGTGAACTTCCTGGAGAGCGGCCTCATCTCCTCTCCCTCAAACTCCCGCTGTAACAGGTGCCTGAACAGCTGGCCAATGAGATACCAGAAAGATATTGTTATTTTGTCTGCCTTGTACGCATGTGGTAGGTTTTCCATGATCAGGTATACGTTATAAAGCAGAGGGGTCCAAACATATTTCACTGAGGGCCACATACAGAAAATGAAACAGAGAGCTGGGCCCCTCACTAAAGGTGAGGTATATTGCCTACAAGTTAGCAAAATTCATCAAATCTAGGTACATTATTTTTGATAATTGAATATGCTTCAAGAAAGAAAACAGCCTTCATCACAGCTCTCCATTAATAGGGTTACATAGGGGAAATAAAAAGGGTACATTTCTAACGCGTTATGCAAATCAGTTCTTGGGCTTTTTTTATCAACTAAAAATGGTTGGAAAAGGTTTTCAACTTGAATTGACTGAATTTATTTGACTGAATTTATATTGTTTACACTGACATGACAACAATAATACTGTGTAATATACAGTCATTTTAGATATTAAGAAGTACGATATAAGGCAAGCACTAGTATGTGTGCGCCAAATTCCATTATACTTTTAGAATCAGATGTGGGCCATTTAAAAATGGATCACAGGCCGCAGTTGGCCCCCAGGCCGTAGTTTGGACACCCCTGTTATAAGGAAGATAACCATTGAGGTGTATATGATAACACACAGGGACACCTTCAGGAGGGACCTACCCCGATTTTTCCAAGTTTAGCTGCTAACTTCAGGGGGGTCAGTCCCTGATTGTTTTCTATCGTTTCCAACTGGACTTTCTTCTCAAGCTGGTTTTGCTGAGTAAGGATCTGGTCATACATCTTGGCAATCATTTCGGTATTTTCTGTCGTGTTGTCTGCTATGACTGCCAAGGCGTGTAAGACGGTGTTTCCTTGCGAGTCTCTGTCGGTGGAGTCGGCTCTTCTGCAGGAGTTCTCCATGAGGAAGGACACGGTGCTGGGCTGGTTGGTGCAGGCGGCCAGGGAGAGGGGGAGCTCTCCTGTTGGAACACAGCTCAGATCAATGAGAACCCCCCACAAACAGCTGGAGAGAGGAAATGCAGCATCTGGATGGTTTTGGTACGCATTTACCCACCAAAATAAAAGCCCAGTCCTGCATGACGCTGGAAGAACTTCCCGTTGGCTTTGGCTTGCACATCTGCTCCTTTCTGCACCAGCAGAGTCACATGGTCAAAGCTCCTTCTCTCTATGGCGATGTGCAAGGCTGTCTGACCTGTCGTTTATCAAAGTGCTTTATTGTTACAGGAAACAAGCAGGATGACAGTCTTTTATCAACTAAACCATTTGTGCCTGAAAGTGAAATCTTGAGTTTCAGGAAAGAACAGTACTAACACCATGGGCCCCAAGATTGAATATAGTGCAGGGAAATGGCTCTCTGAAACTACCAGGAGCTAAGTATGGTGTTTGGTATCTATAAACTCAACAAGTGAATAAGAAAATATGCGATCATATGCAGTGTAAAAGTCATTTTCTTATGGCAGATCATTTATGAACACAATGTTAGCAAATAAAAAATCCTGACATTAAAAATAAATGTGTGGATTTTTTAGTTGGGACATTTCTTATGCTTTTTATATTTATTGTAGGATAGGAGGCTAAGGATGTATAATAATGGAAGATTTGTAACTTTGTCATGTTGAATCCAATCATCTTTGAAGTCCCAAACACTGTATAAACTAGGGTTGCATCTCCACAAAATGCAACATAATATGTCAGAAATCTGGCAGTTTACTATTCTTTTTCCAGAAGCTCGATGTTTCAAGTTGTTGTTAGACTTGCCCACCACACATCTGGACCAGGTTAAAGACTTGGGAGCAATCTGAATAAAAGTGGTGGCATTAGTCTTTAACATACTGAATACAGTCTTTGGACACAAATGGGATAAGGATTATGAAATTGAAGCCCTAAACTGTCTCTGGATAATGAGATCTGAAGGACACCTGTAAAGTGCACATCCATTAGTGCCTACATTTGAACAGTTCATGTACAAGTGCAGCCCCACAGCTCGCAGATCGCTCCCCTCGCTTCTTCTTTAAATGGATTTAAACAGCTTCATTTAGTACATCACACTGAATGTATTCATCCTAAAATAGTGGTTGAGTGTGCTGCATTAGCATCATTTTGTGATAATTGCAATATAGGGATTTTATTTGTATCACATCGGCATACCTAGTCACCCTCTATATGGGCAGCTTTGACCGTAATATAATCTCAGACCATGTGTACTGCTGCATCTCTTTATACAAGCCCTACTGTTGACTTCTGTTCACTCAGCTCTATCCAGGTTCATGATGACACTTTCATATGTACAGCATGTGTATTTCACCACAGGGCTCTCCAAAGTTCAGGCACATGGAGAATATACATTCTGGCTTCAAAAATCCCAACTTTGCATCAAAGGACCAAACTTGTGACAGTGTCTATACTTCAGACCATCAGCTCTTAAAATCACCCATTAAAAGCTTTTTCCACCTACCATTGTAGCACGGGTCTTTGTACGATGCGTTGATTAGATTTTCTAAATCTGAAGTTTTCTCAGCTATGTCCAGGAGGACTTCCACTGTGTCATTCCTGCCATCTTTCAGGTTCAGCAGAGCCTTCAGCAGCGCCGTTTTCCCATTTGTCTCATCTGAAAGTTGCACACAGAGTACATAGCTTTGTTTCCCATCACACCAATAACCAAAATGTGACGATATTTTCTGAAATTCATGTTAACACATAAATAAGTACTTTAATAATCACTCATTCGACTTTGGCAAACCAAAAGTTGTTCTTTGTAGACACAGAGATTTATAGATCAAGCAACACAATTCCTATCAGGCTTTTTGGGGTTTACTATTATATTTACAAGTTATTTAATGTGCATAAGAGCTTCGATTCAACTAGCCTTTAATGCAGCATCTATCCAGCAAACAGTCATACTTTGCATGACTGAAATCCATTGGAGTAAACATGACCATATGGGTTGAAACTAAAATGGTTATAGATAACAGCAGGACACAGAAATAAATGCAACACATCAAAATGCTTCTTTCCTACGTGCCTGTGAATTCTGGGCTCGTGAGCTTCTTATCATGAACTCTCAGGTAGTCGAGAAGCCCGTCCAGCTGAGAGGTGTTTCCTGTGGAGGCTGCTTCAAACACTTTCTCCCTGCTGAAGGCTTTACTGTAGAAGCTGTCAATACCTGGAGTACTCTGTCTGAAATGTACAAAATATTACAAGTCATTAAATCAAGGCGTAATGCAGCTCAATATTTACAACAATAACATCCAAAATGTGAACAGTAAAACAGTTTAATTACACATTTCTTTGGGAAAGGATTTGTTTTATTTTCAGAACAAAATCCCAACATAAACAAGCTGAGCTCGTTGACCTGAAATACGCCAGCATGTAACCTGATCCTTCAGTCCCTACAGTCTGACATACTCCCAACATTAGTAAAGCTTCTCTGAGCAGCAAGTGATTTCTGTGCGTAGTCAGTGTGTGTCCTTTAAAAATGAAGGCCATGTGTATCACCTGCGAGACACAAATCAGAGGTATATCCCAGAAGGCTTGGTTACCTAGTTATGGAGACGTTGGTGTCCATAGGAGCAGGAATCCTCTCTGAGCTGTTTGTTTTCAGGAGCCAGTCCAGACTGTTGCCCCCCCCCCTCCTTGCCCCTCCGGGCTGGTGTTTGGCTCTGCTGTGTCCGCTGGCTGTCCATCGCTCATCTTAATGGTAATCATTTGAGTCCTGATCCTGTTTTCACTGCTATGGCTTCTTCAGGCAGCTCATCATATGAGCAGCAGCTCCACAGTGTAGTGTTTCAGAGGTCAGGGATCGCAGTGGGGCGGGACAGAGTGTTGTTACCTGGGCGACGCTCCTCCCTCTCCCCAGAGGGCAGGGCACGCCTGTTGTTTGACGAAAACATTCCTCACAACTGAAGAAGACAATAGTACCTGCTGAACATTTATTATGCTGACTGATGATCTTTTATGAGGTATTAAATACTTGTCTAGTCACATGTTCTTACAGCAAGCCAAGTGTATTTATATAGCATCTTTCAACACAAGGCAATTCTAAGTGCTTTTCAAAAATGATAAACATTAAGAGCATTTAGAAATAATGCAGTGGAAACACATTATAACAGGACATTTAAAAAGCAAAGAGAATAAAATAAACATAAAAAAAGCTAATATAGTCTAGTTGCCAGCAGAGTGAATTCAGAAATGTTGAGTACCCCAAAGTTTTATGTTCAAAATGTATAGGTCCCCAGCACATAGAAACGGCCGGATGCTAAGTTGCATATGTTGGGCAATTTGCACAATTAGCTAAATTAACTAATTGCGTTAATTAGCATGAATTCAGAATGGTCAGAAATGAGTCAGCATCCTTAATAACCCCCAAAATCACTCCAAAATGTTCCAAATCGGCCAAGCCATTTTTAAACTATTGTCCCCATGGTAATTGATGCAAATTAACGCAATTCATATGTAGGTTAGCATCCGGCAGTTTCTATGTGCTGGAGGCCCCTACTATACATTTCTATCATAAAACATTGGGGTACTCAACATTTCCGGGTTCACAACAGGACTCTATGGGCTGGCAACTAGACTAATATAGAATAACATAGGTATCAAATACATGAATAAAAGTGCAGTGTAAGATATGAATAGTTAAATTAAAACCAGCGGCAAAAAGAGAAGTCTAGTTTAAGTAGTAAGAGTTGCAGCGGACCTGCAGGTTTCTGGTAGTTTGTTCCAGATATTTGGAGCATAATAACTGAGCGCTGCTTCTCCATGTTTAGTTCTGATTTTGGGCCTAAACCATTCAGTGCTTTATAAACCAGCAGCAGTATTTAGAAATCAATTCTTTGACAAACAGGAAGCCAGTGTAAAGACCTCAGAACTGGACTGATCCACCTTCTTAGTGTTAGAGAGGACTCGAGCAGCAGCGTTCTGAATTAGCTGCAGCTTTCTAATAGATGTGTTAGTGAGACCTGTGAAGACACCATTACAGTAGTCCAGTCTGCTGAAGATAAAAGCATGGACAAGTTTTTCCAAATCCTGCTGTGACATTATTCTTTTAATCCTCAATATATTCTTAAAGTGATAGTAGGCTGATTTAGTAACTGTTTTGGCCCCGTCCCCACGGAAACGAAACGGAGACGAAAACAAACCTTAGTCGTTTTCAAAAAAGTCTTCCGTCCACACGGAAACGGCTCAAGAAACATGTCCGTCCACACGAAAACGCTCGAAAACGCTGGAGACGCTGTAGTACATATGCCGGGCCTGTAAGTGGCGGAAGTACCACAAAATACACCAAAAGCAGCGAATAAGACCGCTGACGATTATTATTATTATTATTATTATTATTATTATAATATATTATTATTGTTGCCGATGGTTGTGGTAGAGGAGCTGTAGACCTCATTTCGGACGCCCCTACCCATGTGGGCCCGTGATCAGCACGGGGTGGGCCCCTGCTGAAAGGAAAACCCCCCGCAGGACTTGATACGCCCCCTTGATAAATAAATGTAATTATAATGAAACCAGCTGCAATGGATCATGGATCCACCAGGGGGAGCAGTGATTAAAAAGCTGCCACACTGGAACTCATGTGAAATAAACAGCTGATAGATCTACAGGTATCTGATATAGCGGATCTTTGTTAAGATCCATATGTCACGGATAGGATCATATTCTGTGCTAAATAAGAGACATGTAATCATTTGAAAAACATCACCATGTTTTTATTTAACAAAACAATGTTGTTTAATCCACGTTGGCGTAAATACAAAACCATCGGTTTGTTTTTATATCACATCCGACGGGAGGAAATGCAGCACGGCTCTCACTACCGATTTTTAATCCTAATTTAATCATCATCTTCACGATCATTTATGTTTATGTTCGCCGAATTGACATGAAAGCACTGACAAATATGAATATACTGACGTCAACTTCATTAAAACGTTATTAACTTGCCCAAACTCAGTAATTCACTAAAAAGAGGTTTCATTTTAATGGAGCCTCGTCATCTCACCATGGGCAAACGGACTATAATATTATACTATTGTTAATAGTTTACTGTATTATTAGTGTTTAATATTACTGCTATAACAATCACACATTGAGTTCATTGTTGTGCAGTGTTAAAATCAGACCGTTGTTTTTTTAAATAGTCTGAATGAAACGGCAGCTCTCAGGTGATCAGCTGTGTGTTTACACACTCCGATTATTTACCTAGGTAAAAAGACGTGTTAGAAGCAAATGTCCTGCATTCAAAATTGTCAATTGCCCAAGTGAAAAGTATTATCATCTGAAAGTAAAATGAATCATTATGTTATTAGTATTAAATATATATAATTTGTACAACTTATATTTAGAAATACTCCGTTGTAATTATTGATGCATAAATGTGTTCATCCATTCAATGTGGCATCTGCTATAATGGGGTTAATGTATGATATTACTTAATAATACAATACATTACTGTATAATACGTGATAATGTATGAGTTGATTTACTTCGATCTACTGTACTGTGTACACCACAACAATATTACAAAAAATATACTGCATATTAAAGCAAATTATTGTAAAGGTAAAAGTATGAGCATTAAAAATAAAGAAGTGTAAACATTTACATTATTATTATGCTGTATGATGTCCTTTTTGTTTTTCTGTTGTTTTATGTTTATATGTATTCATGTGGAACCTACTTGCAGCAGGTCACCCTTGAAAAATAGATCAATGATCTCAATGGGATTCACCTGCATAAATAAAGGTTTGAAATGAAATGAAATGAATTATGATTATTTAATATAAAGACTATTTATTATTGATAAGATTAGATATACATTATTTGATCTAAAATATTGATGTTTTTTCGTGATTAAATGCTACAGTATTCAGCAAACACAACTGCAGAGCTGCAAACATTGCAAACAAACTAAGGTCTACAACACCCAGTTGTCTTTGTGTATTTGTGAATGAAGCGCCATCTCATGGTTAAATCCTGAAATCGAACAAATGGGGAAATTTGGCAACGCCCTCTTAGCGATTTGGCAACGCCCCCAGCCACTGGGATCCGCTTGGTTTTCGGTTGGAATCTGCTGGGTGGAGTGCTACATCTGTAGCGTCTGGAGCACGAACGCAACCCTGTGATCCGCCATTGTTGTTGTTGTTGGCGAAACGCATCAGCAATGACGCGGGTGACGCAGGGGTGAGCAGGAGAGGTGGGGAGAGGCTATGGCGTCATCGTTTTCAGGAAATATCTTATAGGGTGTACACACGGAGCCGCAAGCATTTCGTCCTCAGACCTACCCACTTTGGGAGCCGTAATCAAAGTGTATCAGATTCGGGCTCCGAATTCGCGTTTCCGTTTCGGCCTCGTGTGGACGAACCGTCTATACGATAGAGAACGTTAGCGGATTCAACTGATATCGTCTCCGTGTGGACGGGGCCTTAAAGACCCAGTGAAGTGTGCGCCGGTGCATGATCTGTTATGCTAATACGTATAGTAATGACCAGAATTGTCCATTGGAACCCATATCAAAGATGTTGGAATAGCAACGAATTTGACGAGTTGGAATTTTCCGCTGGGAAATCCGCAGTCGACCTCCGCCTTCGTGGGCGTGGCTTGCGATCTACTGCGTGACGTCAGAAGATGGGCTCAGCCGAAGTGTTTACATTCACCACCGTTCATTTTGTCTCTGTTTCAAAGTGGAATTTACCAACGTTTTTGAGCGAGTATTTTATTGGAAAGTGTTTCGCAGTCGACTGGAAGTGATTGCCAATCGAGGAAACCTGACAATGGAGGCGACAGTGAAGAAAAAGGGAGGAAAAACACACGGGAAGCGATGCATTGCCGCTGGCTGTGGTAATGTCAATTCTGCCGAAGTGGCGATGTTTCTGTTACCAAAAGATGAAGGTGAGTGGCTGGTGTTATTGTTTCGTAGATTCGTAGATTGTTTATGAAATATAAAGGCCACTGTGTTTGTGTCTACTAACAAGACTATCATGGCGGCGGCAGAGCTCAAGTCGAGTTTCTCCGCCTGGAGATATTCTCACTATTTCACTTTTGTCGAGCACAAAGAAAAGAACGTTTTAGTTAAATGTAAGTTGTGTCTTGGCGGGTCAAAGATCCTATCGACTGCCCAAAACAGCAATTAAAATCTGTTGAAACATCTGCAGAAACAACATGCTGGGACGAAGCTAGTAGCTAAGACCACAGACCCAGACTCATCCGACGCCACTCCACCTCCACCTAAGCAACAGCGGCTGGATTGGCACTTTGAAACATATCTTTGTGTTTGTGTTTGTATAGACCACATTGCTTAGCAGAGTTCAGTGATGCAAATGCATGTCAAGTTGATCAACAGGTTGTATTATTCTCCGATGCAATAACAGTACTGAAATGAAGGCTACAGTATAAGGGCATTAATGGGTGCCCTTTTTTAAGTAACTAAAAAGTTACTTTTCACAGTAACGCATTACTTTTTGGTGTAAGTAGTGAAGTAACTAGTAATTGTAACTAGTTACTGGTTTTCAGTAACTAGCACAACACTGCATGTGAACATGAATGTTGCATCATGCTATGAACAGATGAATGTATGATCAGGTGATGGCCAATCCTGTGTGTAGATCTACTCTAGATCTATGACAAAATATTGTCCTCAACTAAATTGACTTCCATGGCCACTTTCCTCATCTATCCTGTCCGAAAAGCTGTCAAAATCACTCATTTCTCTCGCACCAGTATCACTTTCCGAAGCTCCGCCATGTTTACAATCACAACTGGGCCCATCTTGTGATGTCACAGCTGCTATCGTCTGCAGCAGCGGTAGGCTCAGACGGCCGTTCACGGGATGAAAAATTTGCGATGTTTATCTCGTCCCTCGCACTTCCTAAAAAATTATTTTAGCCATGAACAGGTACAATGATATGTAAGAAATTAAACTGCCATTTCATTTTGGCGCAAAAAAATGCACTTCACTGGCACTTTAATGTGACTGTTGAAACTCAGGTCAGAGTTCATGACTACACCTAGATTTCTGGCTTTATCTGTTGTTTTGAACATTGCAGACTGAAGCTCAGCGCTAACTTTTATACGTTCTGCCTTGGCTCCAAAAACCATCACCTCAGTTTTATCTTTGTTTAATTGGAGAAAGTTCTGACACATCCAGTCATTGAATTGTTCAATGCACTTACTCAGTGTTTGAATTGGAGCATAGTCTCCTGGTGAAATGGTATGTACATTTGTGTGTCATCTGCATAGCTATGGTAACTTATTTGGTTGTTTTTCATTATCTGAGCTATCTTATCTGATCCAGATTTGCTGCCGATATGACGATATGGGGGCTGGCTTTACACCCACGGCTAGGGTGAACAGGTGTCCCGCTTTGTGTCCGTCTTAAACAAGGCTGTTTTACAAAGGTTGTAGAAAACGAGAGGACTATCATCACCATTATCTGTGTCAGATGTCAATCAATCAACAGAGAAATGTATTAACTTATGGGCAGGACCGCCCCTCCCTACACGCAGAACACGCAGTGTGGGCTGCATCTTATGCGCAAATGCGGCGCAATTATGCGCGACACAGTTTCCCCGCAGCGAGGCTCCGGCGCTAACAGTCACGAGCCTGCTCTACCACCACCCCTTGATCTATGGGTATATTCCTCCTGAAACCAAAAGAGATGAAGTAACAGCAGCTGATTTAATTAACGTTTAGCACACAGGGCAGCAGACCGGGCAGTAAGCTAGATCCGGTCATTTTTTTCTGGTCATAATAATTTGTTATGTTAATTCCATTAAAAACAAATATATTTAATTCCTTCACTTGCATAGTTTGTGCAAACATTAAACCAAAGTAAAGCGATGTTATTAATATGTATAAGCTTATAGTTTAATAGAGATGTTCTTCTTAAGGGTTAGATAGGGTCAGCACCGGTTCCCCTCAAGGCTGCGTTCTTTCCCCTCTGCTCTTCTCCCTGTATACCAACAGCTGCACCTCCAGTCACCAGTCTGTCAAGCTCCTGAAGTTCACAGATGACACCACCCTCATCGGACTCATCTCTGGTGGGGACGAGTCTGCCTACAGGGGGAAGATGGACCATCTGGTGACCTGGTGTGGGGAAAACCACCTGGAGCTCAACACCCTAAAAACAGTGGAGATGGTTGTGGACTTCAGGAAGAACGCAGCCCCACCCGCCCCCATCACTCTGTGTGAGTCCCCAGTAACTGCTGTGGAGTCTTTCCGCTTCCTGGGCACCATCATCGCCCAGGACCTCAAATGGGAGCAGAACATCGGCTCCCTCATAAAAAAAGCACAGCAGAGGATGTTCTTCCTGAGGCAGCTGAAGAAATTCAACCTGCCAAAGACGATGATGGTGAACTTCTACACCTCCATCATGGAGACAATCCTCACCTCCTCCATCACCATCTGGTACGCTGCAGCCACAGCCAAGGATAAGGGCAGGCTGCAGCGTGTCATCCGCTCTGCAGAGAAGGTGATCGGCTGCAATCTGGCATCCCTCCACGACCTGCATGCCTCCAGGACCCTGAGGCGGGCAGGGAAGATAGTGGCCGACCCCTCCCACCCTGGACACAAACTGTTCACCCCCCTCCCCTCTGGCAGGAGGCTGCGCTCCATCAGGACCAGAACCTCTCGCCACCTGAACAGTTTCTTCCCCTCCGCTACCGGCCTCTTAAACAAGGCCTGGCTCCCCTACTGACACTTTACCTCTGCCACATCATAGACTATATGCATTACATTAATGCACACAATGTCATACTCCTTTCTGCACATATTCTGATTTCACATTTCATAGTTTATATTCTAACATTCATAGCATTCTATTTACATGTAAATTACTGCTTTATTTAATTTGTATCGCTATTTAACTGTATTTTATTACGGTGTAAAAGATTTTGTGTTTTATATTAGATTTCTTGTTTTTTATATTTTATGTATGCACCATGACATCAAGTCAAATTCCTAGTATGTGCGAACCTACCTGGCAATAAACCTGATTCTGATTCTGGTTCTGATTGACATTATATAAACGTCTAATCTAGCTCTAAGCAACGCAGTAACATGTCCCGCATTGTCCCGCCAAAACGTCCTATTTGTCCCACATGTGGCTTGTTGGCACCTGGTCACCCTAACAGGGCTGCCCCTGGCCAACTTGTGGCCCCACACAAAGTTATGTGATGAGGCCCTCTGTGTTGCGAACGTCGACGGGGGGTGCTAGTGGAGTGCGCTTCAGATGAGGCTCCCTCCGCGACATGAGGCTCCCTCCGCGAGGTGATGCCCCCTCCGCGAGGTGATGCCCCCCCCCGCGAGGTGAGGCCCCCTCCGCGAGGTGAGGCCCCCTCCGCGAGGCGAGGGCCCCCTCCGCGAGGTGAGGCCCCACGCAGTCTGCGTGATCTGCGTGTAGGGAGGGGCGGGCCTGCACCCTACCCACGGCCCTATCAGAAACATCGCTATCAGAAACAATGGGCGACGTGTTTTCAGAGCTAACGCTGTACTGGAGAGAGTATGTGTAAAAAACCTTGTAGTAAACCCGCAGGAAAAGAAGCATTTGAGCTCCATACTGTTTCAGAAATAATCCTTGAAATGGTTTGGAACATGATATGGCATTTAATCACGGGAGCATTTAGCTTAATCTGAGCAGAGACAGCCTGCTCGTCACAGAACTCACAGTGTGCCTGGTGCTCAAAAGGGGGGGGAGGGGGCAGCAGAGACTCAGCTATTCTCTGACAGGGCTGAAATAGAGGGATATGAGGGATGTCCAAAACGCATGATCTGTTTGGTATTTTGAGCTAAACACATCATAGATGTGTTTTTTATATATTTGTATATATCTGATACTTATAATATATGCCTAAAAATAGCATGATAGGAGATCTTTAAGTAGGATTCAAACCAGTTTAGAACTGTTGCCGAAAGTCCCACCCAGTTTTCCAGTCTAGTAATATGTTGTGGTGAACAGTGTCAAACGCAGCACTAAGATCTAATAATGCTGAAGTTCTGCCACTGTCTGTGTTTAAGTGGATGTCATTGAAAACCTTAACAAGAGCAGTCTCAGTGCTGTGGTTTGGACGAAAGCCTGACTGGAACACATCCAAAGTTATTTAAATACAAGAAATTACTCAACTGTTGAAAAACTACTTTTTCAATGATTTTACCTAGAAATGGCAGGTTTGATATGGGCCTGTAATTGTTCATTACTGAATCATCTAGATTATTCTTTTTTAAGAGCGGTTTAATGACTGCAGTTTTCAGGGCCTGGAAAAACACCTGAGAGAAGAGACTTGTTTACTATGTGAAGTAGATCTGAGGCCATGCAATGAATTTTTTTTATTAAAAAGGCTGTTATCAAGGAAGCAGGAGGAGGATTTCAGTTGTATAATGTCCTCTAGGTTTTTATCATTAATCTGATGGAATTGTGTCATGATGTCTGAATTGATTTTAGGTGGACACAGGGACAACACATGTGCTGTACCTGATGCAGAGGCACTGACTGCTTGTCAGATTTTCTGAATGTTGTCAGTGAAGAAGGAGGAAAATTCATTGCAGGCCCTGGTGGATAGAAATTCAGAGGCTACTGACACTGGGGGGTTGTTAGTCTGTCGACGATAGCAAACAAGGCACGTGCGTTGTTTTTGTTTTTGGCAATGATGTCAGAGAAGAAAGACTGTCGTGCATTTTTCAATTCCAAATTATAAAAGCCAAGTCTCTCTTTATAGATTTCAAAATGAACCTGGAGATTTGTTTTTCGCCACCTGCGTAGTGCGTTCAGCTTTTCGACTTTTTTCTGTTCTCATGGTCAAGGCCTTTCTCCATTGAGATATTATTCTTCCTTTACCTTAGTTGGAGCAATGGCATCTATAAAATTTTTATCTTTGAATTAAAATGATCTACTAGCTCATTTACTGAGATTTGAGCGAGGGCAAGTGTGGAAGAAAAATTCTGAGTAAACATTTCCCTTGTATTTTCAGTTTAATATCGTTTTGTGGTTACCTCTTTTTGAACATTTGTGTGAACAGAAATAGAGCTCTCAAAGAAAACACAGGAATGATCAGAGAGTGCAACATCAGTCACCACAACCTTAGAGATATTCAGCTGGGTGTTGACATGGCCCTGTCAACGCCCACACCGCCACTACCCCCCTTCCCCAACCCCCAGTTCACAGCCAATCAACACATCCACTCTGCCTCCTGCTCCTTTAACCCACCCCCACTAGCTGCACCTTGTCCCTCACAACCAGCCAGGTGAGGAGGGGGCTCCAGAGGTGTAAGGACAGAAGGCAGCGGGTCCAGACGGCATCAGCTCGAGGATACTTAAATCCTGGCAGACCAGCTGTGTGGGATTTTGGAGTTTCTGTTCAACCTGAGCCTGAAGCAAGGGAGGGTACCTCAACTGTGGAAGACGTCCTGTATGGTACCTGTGCCCAAGACCCCCCACCGCCGGGACTTCAACAGCTAACGGCCGGTGGCGATGACATCATAGCTGATGAAGAGCCTGGAGAGGCTGGTCCTTGGACACCTTCGGCCCCTTGTGAGACCATCAATGGACCCGCTGCAGTTCGCTTACCAGCCTGACATCGGGGTGGATGACGCCGTCATCTACCTGCTGCAGAGGTCCCTCTCCCACCTGGAGAAGCCTGGGGGCTCTATGAGGATCATGTTCTTTTATTTCTCCAGTGCCTTCAACACCATCCAGCCCCCGCTCCTAGGAGACAAGCTGCAGCTCTCGGGGGTGGATCACCACCTCACCTCCTGGATCCTGGACTACCTCACCAACCAACCACAGTACGTGAGGACCCGGGAGTGTCAATCAGACACCATCATCAGCAGTACGGGGGCCCCCCAGGGGACGGTGCTGGCACCGTTTCTCTTCACCCTCTACACTGCAGACTTCACCCACAACACTGCAACCTGTCACCTGCAGAAGTTCTCTGACGACTCCGTCATCATTGGCCTCATCTCCAACGAGGACGACAGGGAGTACAGGGAGCTGACGCAGGACTTCACCTTCTGTGCCAGAGGAACCACCTCCAGTTCAACGCAGGGAAGACCAAGGAGCTGGTGGTGGATTTCAGGGGGCGCCAACACTCCCCCGCGACTCCAGTGAACATCCAGGGAGCGGACATAGAGATTGTGAAATCCTACAAATAACTGGGTGTTAACCTTAACAATAAACTGGACTGGACAGATCACTCTGCTGCTCTCTATAAGAATAGCTAAGCTGTCATCATTGTTGGACAATGTCTCCCCCCCCTCCAGGACACCCTGTCAGCACTGTGCAGCTACTTCAGTGATAGGCTGCTGCACCGCCGTGTCTCACGGAGAGATACTGCAGGTCCTTCCTTCCTGCAGCGGTCAGACTATATAACCACCATGGCCCGTGGTAGACCACCCCCCCCCCAGACAATACAGACTGCTACAATCTTGTGTAATAAACATGCAATCTGCAATATACAAATGTTTTTCAAATCTTGTGTGCAATAATCATATTTATGAGCAAAACATACATTTTTATAATATCTCAACACCATAATTGTTAGGAACGTAACACAGACACTTGGACTCAAAAGAAAGTTTGCTGTTCAAAAGGTCTTTACTTAAGACAAAGATAAAGTACAAACAAAAAATCACTCGAGAGGCAAAACGTAGAAAAGCAACTGCAAACATGGGAACTAAATAAACTTGACTATGAAAACAAACTACAAAAGTCTCTTGGCGTGATAAGCTGGCTCTGTTGATGGCACAAGGCACAAGACGAACTGGCACAGGACAAAGGGAGACGAGGACTATATATACAAGAGGCAATGGGACACAGGTGGCAACAATCAAGGGAGGGGCTGACATTCACATGGGGTGGAAGACACAGGAGAGCTCTGAAACGAGAGAGAAAGGTAAGTACCAAAATAAAAAAGGAAGTGCAATGACAGACAGGTGAACAAAGAGACTTGACTGAACATCTACCATGGGCTATGAACTAAACATGAAACAAATAACATGAACCTGATTAACTAACTTAACATGACATGAATAAATTCACAGACATGACGGGATGTTACAATAATATGTTCAGCTTTTAAAATGCAGCAACATATGTACATGCCTTTTTCACCTTCATTTCCCCTCTGTGGGAACAATACAACGATTTCTGATTCTGATTAATGCCAATTATGTTGCCTATATGTCCAATCCCAGCTGAGAAAAAGACACTGCAGCAACAAGGAGGGAAAAACAACCTTAAAAAAGACCAATAAAATAAATAAGCTGACATGGTGTTGGTTTTATAAACTAAAATGATATACTAGAAAAGCAGATTGTTTTTACAAAAAGTACCAGAGAAATAGTAGTGTGGTTTACTTCTTTTTTTTTTTTTAAATGTAAAAAAAAGGTTGGTTCTATAGTCAAGTAAATGCATGACCTATTCTGGTTTCAACTTTAGTGCATAAAGAGGGGCGTTCTTAAACTAAAACCTACATGATGTAGACCCTGCTCTCTGGAGACTGCATGGTGGATATCATTTCACCACCTGGGGCATAAAAGGAACCAATGAGTTTAAAGAACTGATTTAAGACTAAAGGGAACGGAGCCAGCGCGTCATTTATAAAACTGTGCGTAGGATTCATGACAGAGGGTTGCGTATTGATGAAACAAAAATAGTGCTTACACACAGAAAAACTATTTTCTGATATATAACGCAGTGCGCATCGTTCTTACACCAATTCTGAATTATAATCGATTCTATTTGATGCTGCATGTAACGTCCACAATTGCCTTAAAAGAATTCAGTGGGCTGCCCTTGATTCATTTGAATTCATGCTGACTGCAAAAGGAAGATATAATATCTCTTCTTATACACTATGCTACTGTGTAGCAAAAATGCCTGGCGTTGAACCTTGCCATTAAAAATACAGAATTCTACATTTGTATTTTTCCTTTATACAGTTTATGTGCGTATGCATGGGTTAAGAAAAGCATGCAAAAGAAGGCGTATTAAATGAGGCTTCTTTGATGTGATGTAGGTTAGAAGATTCTTCACAAAGCCAGTGACATGGAGACGTCAGGCAGATATCGGCTAAGAAATGTGCAATAGAGTGTTGCAGGAACGAGTCCAAAACTCGGAATTGAGTCAGCATTTTACCACTTCCGGTTCCCTCGTCTCAGAGCCAATGGGTTTCTTTTACTAGTTTTTGGAAAATAGCTGGAAATAAGGTCTGTGGTTTACACAAATTTAAAAGACGGTCACGTTTTGTTCTACGACATTAAATACATCAGCACTGGTGATTTCTGAAGAGTTGAAGTGTCTGAAAAACGATGGTTGTTACCAAGTGGCTGAATAGGACTACAGAAGTTGTGGAGGACGTTGTTCGTCATTACGCCGAACACGTAAACACTCCTCTAAGTTAGTTTGCCCTGTTCTGCTTGAAAGCAACTTCCTGCCTCCTGCAGACTGTTCCAACAAACGCTTCAACTCGTACAATTCCGGCCAGAACTGTCAAGTTCTGGCCGGAATAACTGTCACAGTAGAAATGGTATTGCTTCTGTTTTTATTATCAATTTTGTAAATTGTTATATTATTAAAATCACTAAAAAATAAAAAAGTTTAAAATGAAGATTTGGTCTATGCCAAAACAAAATCCTGCGTGTTTAGTTTTCATTTGTTTGCTCCTCACAGAGAGGAGAGGAAACGCTCTGTGAATTTAAAATGACAATAAGGCTCATAACATCTCCATCGTAATATTTTATTATTCCTCATCCCAAAATATTTTCATTTTTTATTGATTGCAAAATAGTATTAATCTGTCAGAATGACGGGCAGCACCTGACTGAAGTCAGTGTGGTGTTTATTTACACCTTTTAAATGTATAAGCTATAACACTTCAAATAGTTTAGGAACCTCAAAGCTGTTTTCTCCTGTGAAAATAATACAAATCAAATAAATAATAATCAAATGTTGGGATTAACATTACGTTTACATTAACAGAACAATGACAGTATCCTGATACGTAGCCTTTCATAAAATTACATATACTATAAACACGCTCGTGTCCGGAAACCCAAGATCTAATTTACAGCAGCAGTCAGAACAAAGTCGCACCCCATAAAGAACATAAACAGATTTCAGAAGTATAACATTAACCATGAGAAACTTCAAAGGTGTCATTGGCAAACCTTTTGATACACTAGTGATGGGAATTACGGCTCTTTGAAGGGAGCCGGATCTTATGGCTCCGTTCCTTTCCGAGAGCTGTTCAAAAGAGCCGTTCAAAAGAGCCGTTTTTTTTTTGAGGGGGCGGGGTTAATAGGTTTATCTGCGAAATAATCACCAGGATAATGATTGACTGTATTGCCAGAAATGTATAACTTACTACATCTCTCAGGCAGCCAAACTCCTACTCAACCAGCATGCGCTATGCCATCATCTACGGCAAATTGGCATTCAGGAAAGCAAGTTCCCGTAAAGGCGAGTGGATTTATGGCAGGCAGTGAACCAACGATAAAAACAACGGCTCTCACCAAGTAGGACTCGAATTCCCTTCGTTCGTACCAAAGAGCCGTTCAAAAGAATCGGATTGTTCGCGACCGTCACATCACTATACACTACAGCTGTGTCTGTGGGTGTTTCTCAATGTCGAGGAGGCTTGCTTGGTAGCACATGTCTTCCGAGTCAGTTGCTTCAGAAGCGAGGCAAGAATCCTTCCTAGCCTCGGAAAACGAAGAATTGTGGAAGAGGCTAACAGGCTAACAGGTGTGCAGGTGTGCGTCATATGCGAGGCCCCGCCTTAAATGGAGCGCGATTTCCGCCAGAGATTTGGAAATTGGTCCGTGCGCAAAGCATTGTGGGGATTTTAAGACCGCGGAGGATACACATGTACATCCTCGATATTTCCCGCAACGAAGTACGCCGGCCTCGGTAAGGCAAGGCAATTTTATTTATATAGCACCTTTCAGCACGCGACAAGTCAAAGTGCTTTACAAAATAAAAACAAAAGACATTTAAGAATAAATACAGCATAACACATTATTAAATGGCATTTAAAAACAGGCATAAAAAAGCAAAGATAATGAAATAAATAAATAAACACAGCAGGTACAGAATACATGAATAAAAGGCATACTGCAGTGTGAGTATGAGCAGCTCAATTAAAAGCAGCGGCAAATAGATATGTTTTTAGTCTGGATTTGAAAATAGGAAGTGTTTCAGCGGATGTGCACGATTTGGGAAGTTTGTTCCAGATAGTTGGGGCATAATAACTAAAGCTGCTTTTCCATGTTTAGTTGTTATTCTCGGAACAGAGAGCAGACCCGACCCAGAAGACCTGAGACTCCTGGATGCTTCATAGTGATGGAGGAGGTCGTCTATATACCTCGGTCCTAAGCCATTTAGTGATTTAAAAACTAGCAGTAGTATTTTAAAATCAATTCTTTGGTCGACAGGAAGCCAGTGTAAAGACTTCAGAACCGGAGTGATGTGATCCACTCTTTTAGTGTGTGTGAGGACTCGAGCAGCAGCGTTCTGAATCAGCTGCAGCTTTCTGATGGATTTTTTTTGTGAGCCCTGTGAAGACACTATTGCAGTAGTCGAGTCTACTGAAGATGAAAGCATGGACAAGCTTTTCTAAATCCTGTTGCGACATTAGTTTTTTAATCCTTGATATATTCTTCGGGTGATAGTATGCAGACCTAATAACTGTTGTAATGTGACTGTTAAAATTCAGGTCCGAGTCCATCAATACACCCAGATTTCTTGCTTTGTGAGTTACTTTGTAGTCTGCTGACTGAAGCTCTGTAATTACTTTTAATCAGTCCTTCTTTGCTCCAAAAACAATGATCTCAGTTTTTTGTTTGTTCAATTGGAGAAAGCTCTGAGTCATCCAGTCAGTGATGTGCTCAATGCACTTGCTCAGTGTTCTAATCGGAGAGTAGTCTCCCGGTGTAATTTTAAAATAAATCTGGGTGTCGTCTGCATAGATGTGATAGCTTAGATCGCTGTTTTGGTAGAATTCCAAGTATCCTGGACATTGGAACGGTCCTTCGGCGGGACTCGATGACGTAGTATCCTTGAAATAGTGGCTCTGGAGCAGCTTTCCTCGACATTGAGAAACACCCTGTGTCTGTGAGTCTGTGGGTGAACCTCTTCAGTGGTCAGGGTCTCTCCTCTGCCAGGTCAGTGAGACTTCAGTCAGAGACAGGGAGATGTTTCTCTGACAGACCATTCTGCAGATGGTGCAGACAATATATATACATTACCAAAGCCACAAGTGGAAAGGTGGGAAGCATGTAAAGGACTTGGAGGTGAAACACATTTGTACTGAGGATGACACAAATACTTTACATTTCACTAAAGGAATAAGAAACATATATTTCCCATCATGAATGCTGTATTTCCATATGAAAAGCCAACCTAAACTCATCGTTGTATCTATTTGACTCTGAATAACAGCACAGCAGCACAAAGCTGAATCATAATGTAATCAAATGTGTTTATCCACACTCGAAATTCAGAAGAAAGAATGAAAGAAAAAACCGTAGCTACTAGTGCTGCTAGTACATACTGCCACCTATTGGTCTACAGGGTGAACTACACATTTTGCAAACATAAATCCAACAGTTCAACAGCTCCACACAAACTGCAGCCTCCCCAACGACCATGCAGCTGAATAAAACATTGTCAACAAAATGGATCTTGACAACCTTCAGAAATGAAGGATTTTTTTCAAGACGATTGAGGGATATGAATCTTTGTTTTAGTGACCATTTTACAATGGTTTTCTGAAAGATGTTGCTCTCTTCAGTTGGTCAGAAGGTTTTATAACATGCTGATCGCTGAGTACGAGTGAGAGGAGAGAGAAGAGGGTCAAAAGTGGTTGAAAAAAATAATGCTGGTTTTAAGTAGAGTCCAATTGGATTATGATTTGTCAGAGGTGTTTTTTTGTATTGCTTCTGTTTTGGGACGAGCAACACCTACTGATGGGGAATGGATGATTTTTGTTATGTTTTTTTAGTCAAATTCCTTCCCATTCTGCAGCATACCTATGTAATGAACAACACATGTCTGGCCCTTCTTTGGAAATGTTCTTCCATCACCGGGTTAGTACGTTTGTACATTCAGTACAAACGTACTGAATGTATGGGCTTAGATTTGTCTCGTAAATATTTGTGTGAACATAAAAATATTTTGTGTGTAAATATGTGATTTGTAAATGTAAAACACCATCCACAAATGCATTTAAAAGATTTGCAAACTCACAAATAAATTTGCAAATGTAAAACGGATCTGCAAATACGCTTAATATTTTCACAAATAAAAAAAATCCATAGATTTTTAGATGGATCTCGAATCTCTGCTTGTGGATCGTCTTTTTACCATAGACTGTATAGAGAGGCGAAGTCCCTCCCTTTCCGGTGGACCACCATGGGACCTTTTTTGGAAAAATGATGTATTGAAGTCAATGGCGAGAGAAAGATTATCTTTCGATCCCGTTTGAATTCTGCCACGAATTACACATATGATGTTTGTCAATTTAAAAGATAATTTTGCAAGTCAAAAAAATGTAAATGTGTCATAAAACTGTGAAGTAACACATTTTGTTGTGTGAAACGCTAAATGAACTACATCTCTGGTCTCGCACAAGTCACCACACACCAAGACGGCCTTCACGTTGGCACATTTCACCTCTTTCTTTCAGAATGAGGCGAAAAGTATTAAAAGAGGTGAAAATCACTCCAAGTCTGGACATGTTGAGAGCTGTACATACACACAAGGGGAGTTAGTCGGTTTATAAGAGCCAGCCATGCGGGACCGGCTTTACAAGGTTTCGGTGAGTAACACGAGTGTAATGTGTAACGTTAATGACATCACTTACGCGACTCTGGGATTTGTAGTCTTTCTAGTTGCGTATTTTTCAGTCTTATATTTCAACATTGTTACGACAAACTGTGACTTTTTGACATGGAAATTATTATTTAAGATTGACAAACATCATATGTGTAATTCGTGGCACAATTCAAACGGGATCGAAAGATAATCTTTCTCTCCCCATTGACTTCAATACATAATCTTTCCGAAATAAGGTCCCATGGGGCGGAAGTAGATGGGCGGGACTTCGCCTCTCTATATATAAATGGACGTAGTGTCCGTGACGTCACCCATAGGATTCTGCAGAGTTGCTGAGAAGCCAGGGCCGGTCTTTGGCATAGGGGACATAGGCGGTCGCCTAGGGCAGATCTGGGGGGGGGGGGCGCTGCGCTGGTAGTTCTGGGAGGGAAAAAAAATGTTTTGACTGTTTAGCCCATCTAATTTTCAGCCTTGATGTAACAACATTCATAATTAAGTCCAGGTAACATACACTTTTCATTTGCCCTGTACGATGGGCGCTGTAAGTGATGAAAGTGGGGGATGTTGATTCATCAGGCGCCCGCAGCAAGAGGGCGCGCATCGGTACCGTGGATTGTTGTTGGATTGAGGCTGATAACTACAGCTCAGTGAGGTAAAGGACTCTGAGGGTTTAGATAGTTCACTTTAGTCTAAGTTATCTCAGTGGGTCTCAAACGGTTTGGTCACAATTTATGTAAACAAATATTTCCAAGGCACACCTTTATAATTATTGGGATAAATTAAAAACAGGTTTGAAATCATTCCAATGTATACTATAGGACAGTAAACCAAAAATATCGTTTAAAACTGGAGAGATTAAAAGAAATGCATGAATAAATAAATGTTAACTAGGTAAAATAAGATATGAATGAACAACAAGAATAAAATACGTTACATTCATTTGTTATTGGCTATGGTAGGCTATTGGTTATGTTCACATACTTATTTGATTATTAAAATGTAAAACGATCTTTTTCATATGGGTGTTTAGAGTTGTACCCCTAGATCTAGTCTCTAGTAAATGTGTGCTCAAAGTGCACCAGATTGAAGCATTTTACTTTAAAATCTTAAAAACAAATCTTTCCGGGGGGGCCTTCTTTATGTATATAACCAATGTCAATATGTTTCAGTTTTTGTAGAGATTTTTCATTTATTCTTTATATATTCTATAGTTTTCCGCACTCTCGTGGGAATATCTCCGCAATGGAGCGAGCTTTTTAGGATTTCAAGAAGCGTATGGAACAAACAATGATGTATTTTATGAACATTTATCCATGCTGAAAGTAGATTTGATGTTTAGGAGTGAGATAGAGATTATTATCTAATATCTGCATCCAATGAAGTTGCATGAAGTCTGTTGATGATCAGAGGCTGTTGTTGGGGCTGCATAAACGTTCTTTTATTTTTGTTTTGTAGGCAGACCATGCAGGCCAGCCCGATGGTCACCAAGGTTCATGTTTTAATAGCATTTTTACAAAAAAAGCCCAGGCGAGCCTAACATGAAAAAATGGCTTAGATCTCAGAGAGTTAGACTTGGGCCTGAGACCATAGTTTCACTGTATTTTGTTTTGAAAATCCACAGTGGAGGTTTGTGTCGTACTACATGCGGTGTATTTTGCATTTCTCTCAGTAGCCAACGATCTGTGAGTCTGTTGGCTCGGACATAAACTCCGTAATAAATGTAGTCTACATTTCATAAGAGGTGTAAAACCTGTGAGCATTTTAAATCGAACTAAACGCTTATATAATCTGTAGTTGTATTTGTATTGTTGATTTATTGTGTGAACGAGACGATATAGAGAAGGTTACGCTGTCATTATTAGGCTGTTATGTACTGTTGGAGTGGTTTTGGATATCTGTGGAGTTAGGTGGTCCGTGAGTGTTTTTTTTATTGGTTAAGTGGTCCTTGGTATGAAAAAGTTTGAGAAACACTGCGCTAGTGGATTATCAACGGAGGGAGCCTCGCTGCGGGGAAATTATACAGATGGCCAGTCCGCCCCTGAAACATTTCTATGCACAAGTTATTATTAATACTAATTTAAAAAAATGATAATTCTTTTTTTTTTTATTTAAAATGTTAATTTTGTAATCATCTCGCGACCCCCACTCGGGGTCTCCCCACGTTTGGAACCCCTGCCCTAGGGCACCAAAATGTCTAGGACCGGCCCTGAGTAGGCGGATTCGGCCACTGCCGTCTCCACAGTGACGTCAGAGTCTAACTCCCGCCTGCTCCAAATAAGGGCAAAGAGGCGGAGCCGAGGCGGAGCCGAGGCGGAGCCGAGGCGGAGCCGTCGCATTTTACGTTTCTAAGGTAAGCGGACATGAAACTATTCAGCAAAACTATAAATAATAATCTAAGTTATTGAGTTTTTAGGATTATACTTCAGAATCTTAAAATCCCTTAACGTTTGTATGCAATTGTGCTAAATTCAACACTGGAATCAAGCAAATATTAATATGTTTGCATGACATTAGTTATTTATATTTTGCTATCACTTAATTATACGTTTAATACATTTAATTCAAGCTAAGGTACATGTGATGGTAGGGTTAGGGTTATACTAATACTTCATTTATTTAAACCAATATCTTTCTTGATTCTTTGTACAGTATGAAAAAAGAGTATTTATACCTGTGCTGAAGTTCACTGCTGTGAGGAGTCCAGTTCTGTCTCTCACTCTCTGGTCCAGCCTGTCTGCATCACCTGGACACTTTAAACAAACAGATATATGTAAAGAACCATGTGTATGTAACCGGTTGTTACATCTGTTACATGTACAAACAATATAACTTATTCTCTTCTGTTGAACATGTTGGATTGTGTATTGTCCTTTTTATTTTACTGTAACTTTGGAAGAACAAATGAAATGCAATGAATAAGCTTAATTTTAACTGAAGCACACATAACGTCTGATCTAATATTTTTAACAAATCATCCCTAAAGCATTGACTAGGCTATTCATCGTCGGTTTCACAAGTGTAATGAAAATCAAATAAATAGTTAGCATTTGGCGCTTTCACACCAAGTACTTTTCCCAGGAATAGTTCCCGGAACTTTTCCCAGGAATAGTTCCCGGAACTTTTCCAAGGAATAGTTTCTGGTTTTGTTTGTTCCGGAACTATCTAGTAAATCACGTTCACACCGGACTAAGTCCCTGAGGGAGGATTACGCAAATGAAGCCGCTGACGTCACTTCTTCTTCTTCTGCTTTGGGTTTACTGGCAGGCCGCAAACAACTTCACGGCGAATACTGCCACCTGAAGTCCCCGGCCGGAAGTCCCCGGAGTTGGGGACTGGCTTCAGTGGAAGCTGCTGGGACTCCCAGTAAATCGCCAGAACCTCCTCATCACTCCACCGCTCCCATGTTTGTTTTTGTGTTGCCATAAGTTAGACTCTCTCCGTTGGTGCGCTGGGCTAATGCTAATAATGCTAATGTGAGAAAATACAATGGCGGCTTCACAAAACTTTTCCGAGTTTTACAGGGCGTGGTTTGCAATTCGCCCAGCCAATCAGAAATGGGAACCTTTTTCTCCCCAGGAAAGTACCATCTCTCTAGCAGGGACTGAAAAGGGGAGAAAAGGTTCCCGAAAAAAAAGATCTTTTTGGTGTGAACGCAACATCCCAGGAACTATCGGAACTATCGGAACTATTTCTGGGAAAAGTACTCCGGTGTGAAAGCGCCTATAGGTAGTGATGGCAAAATGAAGCTTTGAATGAAGCATCGAACCACTTGGACAATTGTGTCGGAAATAGGTTCATTTCTCGAAGCTTCAGTTACAGCGACCTCTCCTGGTGAAGTGCAAGGCTGCAGTGGGTTTAACGTATCTTTGCAGTGAAAAATATTCGATGCACACACACAATAAGACTGAATATCATGTTCTATTTGCAATTAAAGATTGATAATTGTGTGTATTTGGTTATTGAGAAGAGACTAGACAGTGCTGGACATTTTTTTGGGCGGAGAGGGCCTTTTATCAGTTATTAAAGTAATAAAGTTGAAAAGCAATGATTAAAAGTTAATCTATTCCGGGCTTTGAACCAGCTGCGCGGAGGACATCGCAGCATTCAGGCCGCCGGCTCTATCCACTGGGCTATCTATTCTTTAAACAATTAAACTGTTTTTATGTTACTCATAATTGTCTTTTTGTTCACAACTTCACATTTTGAAGTGTTTCCCGAGCCAGAACGACCTATCTTTCTTCCTGGCTTGCTCTATAATGATCCAATTCAAATGCAATACCAACAACAACTCAACAGCAACAACGCAAACTATGACAACAACCCACACATTGCGCATTGTTTAGAGCGGTTATAAAGTGTTGAAGCGCTCAAATTCGAAACTGTTTCAACCTGTCACCTGTCAGAATAGAGACGAGGCAGTGCATTGAATCACCTGATTGGACGGCGAACCAGTGAGTTGATTCATTCAGGAAATGAAGCGGTTGCTGGTTCGGACGTCACATGTCACGTGGTTTGAAGCAGTTGCTGCTTCTGACGTCATATGTCACGTGATTTGAAGCAAGCTTCGAATCACTGCTTCTATGGAAAAGGAAGTCCAGGGTTGAAGCTCCGTTCGAAGCTTCAGTGTCAAACTGCCATCACTACCTATAGGTATTACCAATGCTTACTATTTATTTGATACCAATTTGGTAATACAATTAATAAAAATAACAAGGTTTGGGTTCATTCTTCAGATAATACTGACGTTAACGTGTAAGCTCAATAATGAACTCCAGCTCAACAAACTATATTGTAATATCTAAGTAATCATCTTGAAATATGACATTAATAATTGTAATATACACATCTTATTGTGAGGTTGATTTCACATACACTACGCTGCTATTCAACACTACTTTGACGTTAGCTTGTCTACATACTCGAGCATAGCGAATTTAAATTAACCTTAGCGATGCATACAGTTACCTACATAATAACATATCTCTCTAAGTTACAAGGATGACCTTATTTTACCAATCTCAAACAGAAGCTGTTTGTTCTACAGTATTATCCCACTTAACACTTCTCTATTTCGTTTTAACTTGGACGCTACGATTAGCATCGTTACCACAGATGTAGCTAGCTACCACTCGCTTACACGCTAACCCAAGCCTTAACATTCATTACGTAGCTGATTAAAATCATAAACACATGAATAAAGTACTCGAATTTCATTTACCGCAAAACCTCATTCATGCACCGTCTGTTTTAACCGCAGAGCGAGTCACAATAGTCCGATATAAGCATGAAGAACAAACAAACACGGCAGAGTTCAAGTTATGTTGCCCGCATGAGCTGAGCAGGCAGAGTCCCTGTAGCATCACGGAGCTGCTAGCAGAGAGACAGGAAGCTAACAGCAGCAGTCCCTGGACAGAGCTGTCACTCAAGGTGACCACGCCCTAATGTATGCATAACTTTAAGACTGAATATGAATTAAACAGATGAGTTGAGAACAAATGTACCCCCCAATCCATAGTCATGAAGGGGGAATCTAACTATACAGAGAATATGGTTTTTTGAACCACGATGTAAACATGTTTATTTCTGCTGTAAAGTTGGGCATTTTAACATGGGGGACTATGGAAATTGTTCCCTTCTGCAGACTGCTCCTACTGGTCACTAGATGAACTGCAGTTTGAGGCACTTCCTTATTGGCCTCCCGGCTCTGCCCGAGAGTTTGCCACGGAGTTTTGAGACAAACTTTCCACCGGTCTCGGCTAAAATCTACTCGTGTCACTCGGTTATTTTCGGAAACCACGTGATGGCCTGCTGATGACGACATTCCGCATGGTTTCAAAGTAAGAGCATGATGGTTTGTTTAATGCAGTTTTTGTATTATAATGTTATATTAAAATAACAGCGGAACGTTAGATGCATTCTTTATCACCATCATCATCATGTTATAGTGATACAGTTAGTTTGTGTTAGTTTATTTGTTCAATACAGCATATATCGAGCACATTCGTATGCATTGATGTTGTCTCAAAACTCAGTGTGTGTAAAAAGACGATCCACGAGCAGAGATTTGAGATCCACGAGCAGAGATTTGAGATCCACGAGCAGAGATTTGAGATCCACAAGCAGAAATTTGAGATCCACAAGCGCATTTTTGGTTGACAAATACAAAATGGATTCACAAATGCCTGATCGAAAGTTGTCAATGTTAAAGAGATATTCACAGATCTTTTTTTATTTGTGAAAATATTTAGCATATTTGCAGATCTGTTTCACATTTGCAAATTTAGTTGTGAGTTTGCAAATCTTTTAAATGCATTTGTGGATGGTGTTTTACATTTATTTACAAATCACATATTTACACACAAAATATGTTTATGTTCACACACATATTTATGAGAAAAATCTAAGCCCATATAAATGTATTGTGTACATTCACTGTATGCTTCTGTGAATATTGCTACAAGTAAGAAACAAATCTCAAGCTATAAAACCAGAGAAAATGATTTTTTCATTTTTGGGGAAAGAGTATAACTATACAAAATAACTGTGAGGATTACGGTTATAACTTGTGTATGTTTCACATGTGTACAGGGCTATGAAATCAACAGGTTTAACACACTCCTAATCTGTCTCACCAGTATTATTTAATGGTCACAAATAAACATAATACAAATATGTCCAGAAATTAGCCTTTAGGTCGCAGATCAAAAAGTAACAAGATGTGATGTAGTAGGAGTAGTCTGGTTGCTGATTGTCACTTGAAGACAATTCATTCTAAAAAATCTAAAGTGGTTTATCATTCTCAATGAGAGGGGGTGCACCGGTCCTCGAGGTACTGCGATACCAGGTCGATGTGTGGAGTGGACGGAGCAAGCCCCTATTCCATAAATCAATTTAATATATGGTCCCCGGGTAGGGGACGTATCAGATATTAAACTGATAAGAACAGATTTTTTTTATTTTCTTTTGGGAAAGATTTATTGACACTTAATTCATGCACTTTTCAGATTTACATCTTTTTTTAGTCACACAAGTGTATTTTGAGCTATCCTATAATAAATAAGTGTACACTGTAAGATTTTATTAAGACATCAGACCCATTTTCATAAAAACATCGCCTTTCATTAAAAGAAATTATACCTGTCATATGCAAACAAATTTCCTTTTAAAGTCTTTAGAAAGGGGGTGCATTGAGTAAATTGCTGTGCAGGAGCGCAGTGAGTCCCTATCAAGGGAAACTCATCCCACTCCCCATTAACAGGTTGTGTCTCTCGGGCTCTTGTCAAGGTGCTCAGAGGAGACCCCATCCTGTTGCTCCTTCCCCTGCCTTTCCCGTGTGGCTCCGGCTCCTTCGTCCAAATGAGCACAGAGGCGATTCTTCTTTGTGGCTGTGTCCTAGGCGTGCCGCCTGTGGCGGATCACAGCCACGGGGGGGGGGATTTGCACGTGCCTTCTTACCAGCAAGTTTCGGGAGGTCCATATGGCATCTTTGATGGCAGCTAGGGTGAGCCATTGCTTAGAAAAGTCTCTAGAAAAGTCTTGTTTGTGGCTCACCCCATATAGTACCAGCTGTGCTGTGAGGACCTCCCTTGCCGGCAAGCACAGGGATTTTAAGGAGCCGGCCATTGCCCACTGGTCTACGGCAGCGCTGCACTCCCAGAGCAGATGCCTCACCGTCTCAGGTGCGCCACAGCCTGGTCGGGGGCAAGTTGAGTTCGCCGCCATGCCCCGGGAGTGCATTACGGACCTGACTGGGAGGATCTCATGTCTGTTTGTCAGAGTGGGATGGTTCACGTTGCACCAAACTGAAAAGAAAGCGTGCCCGTGCACTGGACTCACTGGTTCTCGCTCCTGCACAACAGAGATAAGAGAGCGATGGTTAGTTAAAACATGCAAACCCTCCTGTTCAAGCTGAAGTTGCTTTAAAAATGTTTGTATAAAAGCATAAGGTGGTGGCAGGTTAAAAGACACTGGTACTTTAAGATCAATTGGTAAGATCTGTATTCTTCTTAGAAAAGTCCCCATCCAGAATATTGTCATTGCAGCCGTCTTTGGGTTTTTGGAAGGGGCTGTGGCAGCGTAGATGTGGAGTGATGCATATCTGCTTACTAGAAACAAGTTGAGGAACAGAAAGGATAAGACAGTCTGGGCTCTAACTCTCGACTTCACACTTCTCACATTTATGGTTGAGACTGTGAGTGTCATGAGTATGGTTAAGATTAACAGGTAGAACATTTTAAGAAACTAAAAAGGGGTTATGCTGTTGAAAACATAGGTTGTTAACCAATTTCATGTGAATCTAGCTCTTCCTTCACTCTTATGGGTGAAGGGTGACGGGGTCGCCCTTCTTTTACCTTTCGGACTCTTGGGGTAGGCCTCTCACGCAATCTTGCATTGAAATTTTAGTTCTTTGGGGTCGATTGCAGAACCATGGTTAAAAAGGATACCTCATTTGGGGAGGTGGGGAGGAATACTCTGGAGTCCTCCAGAGATGAACTGTCTGGGGAGTAGTCAGTTCTTCCTCTCTTCTCTGAAACTATGGGAGAATCAAAGGATAATTCTGATACATGCCTCTTGGGCTGCTGCGCGTTGGAGAGGTAAGAACAGATACTACACTAGATCTTAGCCAAAAGGCCGAGAAGCGATACTTCACATCCATTGGAGGTCAGTCACCTTCACTCACGGTCTGGGACCACCATAACTTTTGTTCGGGCACATTTAAGACAAGATAATCTTGATTTGAGTCGATATGATGATGTTCCATTGCCGCTGTTTTGTAGCGATTTTTTTTAAATTTTTTTTAAATTGTGTTTGCAAATGCTCCCTGCCTTTGTGTCTTCCTGGACACGTGGTATGCTGTTTCTCAAACTTTTCATACCAAGGACCACTTAACCAATAAAAAAACACTCGCAGACCAACTAACTCCCCAAATATCCAAAAACAATAGGCCTGCTTACGACTCCAACAGTATATAACAAAGTACACCCTAATAATAACAACAGCTTAACGTGACCTCTCTACATCGCCTCGTTCACACATTAAATCAACAATACAAATACAACTACTGATTATATAAGCCTTTAGTTCAAATGCGATTTAAAATGCTCAGGTTTTACACCTCTTATGAAATGTAGACTACATTACGGAGTTTATGTCCAACTGACTCACAGATCGTTGGCTACTGAGAGAAATGCAAAATACACCGCATGTAGTACGACACAAACCTCCACTGTGGATTTTCAAAACAAAATACAGTAAAACTATGGTCGCAGGCCCAAGTCTAACTCTCTGAGGTCTAAGCCATTTTTTCATGTTAGGCTCGCCTGGGCTTTTTTTGTAAAAATGCTATTAAAACATGAACCTTGGTGACCATCGGGCTGGCCTGCATGGTCTGCCTACAAAACAAAAATAAAAGAACGTTTATGCAGCCCCAACAACAGCCTCTGATCATCAACAGACTTCATGCAATGCTTCATTGGATGCAGATATTAGATAATAATCTCTATCTCACTCCTAAAACATCTAAATCTACTTTCAGCATGGATAAATGTTCATAAAATATATCCATTGTTTTTTCTATATGCTTCTTGAAATAAAAATAAAACACATAGTTTTTCTAGAACAGATTACAAATCGCCTGGAAATGGTACAAACAGGTGGCAACATGTGTGACGAAGGTGTTGCGCTGGGCTATATCATGCAATCAAAAGTTGAAATGAAAGTTAAGCTCGCTCCATTGCGGAGATATTCCCGCGAGAGTGCGTAAAATGTTAATACATTTATTTATTTCAAATGTGAAATGTTACCAATATACTCACGGACCACTAGGGGGCGCTCACGGACCACCAGTGGTCCGCGGACCACACTTTGAGAAACACTGAACGAATTTGGAATCACAAATAACTGAGTAAAAACACATCTTATTCCCATTTACGGACACACACGTAATAACTTATCATGTTTATACTTATTTAGATTAAGATTCAATGGTGCGTGACGAACTTGTGAGGTTGAGGAAAATAATACATTAAGCTTTAAAAGTGACAACCAAATAACTTTTAGAAATGTCTCCAGTGGAGGCATGAGCTAACTGCAGGCAGTCTCACATCATGGAGACAAGCAACACAAACATCAGATATCATAGATAAGAGCCATGCCCTGTTCATTTACTCACCCGTAACAGAATAACATAGCTCGTGCTATTAGCTTCCCTGAGCGGTTTACATAGTTCTGACTGAAGGTGTCAGCCAACCACATATGCTAGCGAGGAGCAAGCTTCAGCTGATCAGGCACTGCGGTGAAACAACCCAAATAGCCTACAACAATTTAGCTTCTCAATAATTATTATATGAATAATGAAAGCGAGTCATGTTGAATTGATAAGTCGAAATCAACTTACTGAAAAATGTTTCCGACGGCGATGTTGTACTGAGACAAACAGCAGGAGGAACGCTCGACCGTGTGCACATGGACACAAACTTGAACGCAACCTAGCGTTAGTTTTGTGTGCTAGATTGATGAATTAACCAAAGTTACACTGTAGTTAATATTAAGTGATTTAAGTGTAATTCATCACAAATTATAATTCAGTCAAAATACTGTATACATACCTTTCACCTTCAGCAGGCTGATATGAAAATACTTGTGTATGCTTAGTATTAATAACATGTTGAATGCAGGACTTTTGCTTGTAACAGAGGAGAAAAGATTATTGCTACTTTTTAGGTAAAACATCATAATACATTTTATACTACTAAATACAACTCAAAATCAAACGTTTAATACAGGTTGTATTTAGTAAAGCATTTCAAACTGTGGGATTGTTCCTCAATTGAAATCCAAGTCAACAAACATCATACCCCCATCAGAGAGAAGGCTTATATTCTTACACTGTTTTATGTTATAACTATCAACCCTTGGAGCTTCATAAATGTAGTTATAGAGCTAAATGTACAATTTAGTTGTATTACTTTGGTCAGCTAAATGGAAAACACAATGATACTTTTGATAGTGGAAATGATTACAAAACATTATTATTATTTTTTAAACTAATTTCTCTGATTTCTAAATGTCTGTAAATAAGATCTGAATAATTTAGAGAGGGTATCAACAAGTGAGTTAATAGATTTCAACATTAATCCTCACCAATTGATTACTTACATCAACACAATTATTTTTGTATAACAGCTTTTGTGATCTTTTATGTTTGAATACACAGATTATTTAATGTGCTAATTTACATACACTTCCTGGAGTGTAACATTGGATGGACAGAGCAGGTTAACATTTCTTGTTTCATTTGTATGAAATATCAGAGTCAAAGGTTTCCCTTTGTATCACTCCATGATACTGAACGAACAAACCCCTGTATAAACCTTCAAAATAAAGACAGGAATGAAACTGGAAAGTTTGTTGTACAGTATATAAGTTCTACAGAAGTGGGGACTTCTGGATCACAACAAAGAAATCATTTTAAGAAAATAGAATTTGGTCAAATATTTAACAGATCCACAGCACTTATGTAGATTAATTAGGAACATTATATTTTGTTTCAAAAGTTTTCTGAAAATATTTTTAAATATTTAAACAAGGCATTATGGTTGGCAGATGAAGGAGAAATCTACAGACCAAGTTTAGTATAATAAAAAGCTACTTGTATATTTTGAATGTTTCTTTTTTTACCAGTCTGAAAGAAGATTTGTTAAGTAAGTAAAGTATATGTGCTCATGCCTGTAGTGTCTCACCTTAAATATAATGGAAATGTCAACACACACAGGCCCAGAATCAAGCAGCTTGTTCATGCCTCCAACACTGATGATGGCACTTCCCTGCAGTGTTTGTTTGTGTCCCCTGGTGCATACGTACATACACTTCCTGTTTAACATGTTTTACCAGGAGTGTCGCTAACGACATGAATTCCTTGTGATTCAACCTATATCCTGGTTTCATTTTGTGAAAGTGTGTCTGAATATACAGGTGAGTGTTTGTTTGGCGGGGTGCTGGTGGTGATATAGCCTAAGTAAATTGAGAAGGATATATTGTGTTTGTGTGTGTGTGTGTGTGTGTGTGTGTGTGTGTGTGTGTGTGTGTGTGTGTGTGTGTGTGTGTGTGTGTGTGTGTGTGTGTGTGTGTGTGTGTGTGTGTGTGTGTGTGTGTGGGTGTGTGTGTGTGGGTGTGTGTGAGTTCACAGAGCGTGTTTGCTCAGTAATCTCTGGCTGAACTTGTCTGATAGGTGTGGGCTTGCTGGCACTAACTTGCGCAGGTATGAAGCGAAACCCAGCTCAGTCCTGAGCCAGGAGGGAAACTCCAGCACTTCTGGAACCAAAAATAATTAACTTCTCTCAAAATCAAGGCGGAAGTCATTCAAAGATTCACCTGTACAAAGAGCTTTGGAATAAGACACCCTGGGATCGAGGAGAGGCTGTCTCGGAAGGAGAAACACAGAGAGGAGAATACTTCAGAATGTGAAATAACCCAGAGGAGATTCTTCGCCTGCGGTTCGACCGATGGGTCTGGGATTCTAATGTGGCATTTCAGGCTCTGGGATGTACAAGATGTTGCTGTGTTTCTCAGCATCACATTATATATGTGTCACCTAGGTAAGCCTTCCAACACATGTTTATGATTTAAGTCGGGGGAGAAGTACTCATGTCCTGTACTTCAGTAAAAGTACCAACAACACACTGTGGAAACACTCCACAACAAGTAAGATTCCTGCATTGCAAAAGCAAACCGAGTCAAAGTATTTTAGTATATTATGAAAATGTACTTAAAGGTGATGATGGAGTTCATTTTGAACTATTAACTACTGATTCTTTTAATTTGGGATTAATCCAAATATTATTTGCTCCATTATTACCTAATTATTGTTTTGTAAAAACAGTAAAAGTAGTGAAATACCTTCACAGTTAACATGATCCAGAAGTGACATCTACCCAATGTTAGTCCAACCAACACTCTGAACCTCGACATTATGAATGATACAGTACAACATTGTTAAAAGAAATATAGCTTGTAAGCGATTATCAGAAAAGTTGCTTGTATAGTCAAACACTTTATTTGGTTTTTGTAAAAATCTTAAATTATAAAGTAAATAAAAACGTTGTATTAATGTAGGGAAGGAAACAAGTAAAACATTTCCTTTTGAAATGTAGTGGCGTGGAAGTAGAAAGGGGCATGTAAATAAAAATACTCAAAGTACATTTACTTTCAAATGAAATACGATACTTGAGCGGATATATATTCAGTTACTCTACCCCTCTGGTTTGAGATCCTGCCTATATGGCAATCCTATATTTGCTCAGGGTTAAAACATAGGATAAGGTCCAGCCCTCACAAAGGAACTGAAATGAGAGCCTGCAGGAGGCTGTTCATTTTCTCAATCTCTTTGTCTTAGTTTGCATAGCAGGGCTGAGTAGATAGAAATAACACAGTCATGTGTCTCTGTGGACGTGTCCTTTAAGCATCAGACTGCCCTGGTCCACATCCAAGTTCCCAGAGCACGAGAGGAAACTCTGGAGCCCAAAGACAGTAAGAACAATGAGAGGAGAGCAGTATGATGTCATTACAAATACAAGTCAAGCTGCACAGACTGAAGTATCTCTGCTAAAAAACATAAACAAACAAATACACGTCTTTTCCAAATCACATTTTTTAAATCCATACAAACATGGAAAACATTTAAGTATCTTCATAATGGAAGTGCATTTGTTAATGATTATTTTAGGTGTGATAATGAAAAAAGGGCAGCCAGCTTTTCCCACACTGTTTTGTTAGTCAGCATTGGTTTTTCTCAGGTGGAATTCTTTACCTGTGCCTCATTGAGCAAACACATCAGCAGAACCAGATCCCCGCTGAAACTGTGAGGAAATATTTGATCAGGGGCGGCCAACACTGCTGGCTACATTCAAATCAGTATTTCTCAGCTTGTTTGACAAGTTTCCTTCAGAAAGAAGAGCACGTTTGTGTGTGTAAATGGAGAGTGAGTCACAGTGTTGGCCTGCAACACTGACTAGATGTGTCATGAGAAGCTATGAGGCTAAACATTTCATTTGTATGAGCATATTGCATTGTGTCATACACTGAAATGTTTCTCAGTAATTACTGTCCTACCCAGTGCTGGAATGTATTTAGGCACTTCCTTAAGTTCTTTACTCAAGCACCATTTTGAGGTACTTTCTTGAGTATTTTCTTTCCATGCTACTTTAACTACATCTCAAAAAGAAATATTCAACCTTTTATTTCACTACATTTGTTTATTTGAAAATATCAGTGACTTCGCTGATTAACAAAAATACCACAGTAAAGGAATAAAGGAATAAATGATGATGTGTTAAGCGGCCCGGCAGTATATAAAGTCATTCAAATTAGCTGCAACATAAAAAGCAATAAACACAGGAATGTATCAATAATTATAATCATATATAATTCAATGTAATATAAACTGTTCTGAAATAATCCATTGTGCAAAATAAGTAATTGTTTTGGATTTTTAAGTATATTTTGATACCAATACCTTTGTACTTTGACTTTTTTTAATTGTATCTGTCTGTCGCACTCCTATGAACCTTTGTGTTTATTCCAATTAATATGTCTATTTACTTTTCATCCACACAACGCATTTTACATTTAATATGTATATCTTTACTTTCCGTCACCCTATTTTTCTTTGGAAGCTGGAGCCATCTCCATTCACTCTCCCCAGAGGAGCCTGACCCGCTCAGTGCAGGAGGATGTGTTTTTCTCACTGGATGTTTCCTGCAACGGGACCCCCACCATACAATGGACCTTTATGTCAGGAGCGGTGAGCCGCACCATAGGGACCTGGCAGCCGGGGGGGTACACCAACATCACGGAGGATTACAGCGGCAGAGTGCAGGCCTTCAACAACGGCTCCATGGGGCTGTCGGACCTGCGGCTGCAGGACGCAGGGTACTACCTGGTCACTGTCACAGAAACAGCAGGAAGCAGCAAGGACACTGGCTTTGTCCTGAAGGTGAATGGTGAGTGGATTTGGGCTCCTGCCAAATCTAAGAAAAATTGATTCAAGTTCTGTACTTTGACCCAGTGGCACGTGTGCGGACTCAAAGTGACCAAAAATCACACACTTACAGCGACTATAAAAAGGGGCAAAATGACCACAAAGAGACACAAAACGGGAAGAAAAATATGAAAAAATGTAAACCTATGAAGTGTGTATTTTTGTGTCTATGTGGGAGACATGGTGGGGCCTTTGTCTGTTTATGGGGGCCCATAATCCGCCCTTATCTGCTGGCCAATATAAGCAACAGCTAGTCAGACTTGAATCCAGACAACACGGACATGAACAACACAATATATCCAGCGAACTGATTCCCAAGCACTGATGATCTTAATTGAAGGTTTTCCCAAACAAGGCTGGGAGTATTATGGCGCATTTCCACTACAGCGCGGTTTAAGCGTGCCGTGCCGTGCCGTGCCGTGCCCGGCCCGTTTTTGGTTGCGTTTCCACTAGGCGTAGTTCTGGCTAGCGGGTACTTTTTCAGTTTTCTGGCTCTCCAAAATCGAGGTTCTTTCCGCGCCAACAACCGGGCTGAGTATGCTAAACTAGTGAGAGAATCGCTGGCAATTACAACAAAATGAACATATTTGACCGTGATTTAATTGTAATACACGTTTCAAAATGATGCCAAAGTAACAACATACTGATACCGGTTAGTAAAAACCATGAATTAATGCTTTGACAAGTCTGCAGACAGACGGCAGACGAAAAACCTTTTAAAATGCGTGTTTTTCTAAAAGAGATCGGCTAAGCTAACGTTGTATATGCTCCGACCGTCCACACTCACAACAACGGCCTATACAGACATAAATAAACCAGCGACTGTATTCGCCATGACACAGACAGTCTGTGGTTTGTACTTGTTTAACTTGTGTCTAGTTTCTGAACAGATATGAGGAGCTGTGAGCTCTGAGGGCTAACAGCTAACGGCTGATGTTGGTTTTGTGTTTCGCATTGAAGATGACGTCACGGCTCCGCCTACACTGCGTTACTATAGTAACTACCCCAGTTCCTAAACTGTAATGGAAACACAGCATAAAGTGAGCCTGGCCTACCAAGGCCTAACGAGGCCTAGCCATACCGTACTAAGCCGAGCGAGGCCCTGCAGTGGAAAAGCGCCTTAGAGGCAGACTTGTGACTGAGAGGTTTGATTCCTAAACAGGAGAGCACCCACCACTGAGGTGCCTTTGAGCAAGGCCCTAACCCCTGGTGCAGAGAAGCAGGTCAGAGGCAGAGGTCTGACTGTGGTGTGAATGTGTAAACTGGAGATAAAAGTATTTTCTTAATCTCTTGTCTTAGTTTGCATAGCAGGGCTGAGTAGATAGAAATAACACAGTCATGTGTCTCTGTGGACGTGTCCTTTAAGCATCAGACTGCCCTGGTCCACATCCAAGTTCCCAGAGCACGAGAGGAAACTCTGGAGCCCAAAGACAGTAAGACAAATGAGAGGAGAGCAGTATGATGTCATTACAAATACAAGTTCTCTGCTAAAAAAACATACACAAACAAATACACAGCTTTTCTTTATGACATTTTTTAAATCCACACAAACATTGAAAACATTTTAGTATCTATGTAATGGTAGTGTATAGGTTAATTATTATTTTAGTGTGATAATGAAAAAAAGGGCAGCCAGCTTTTCCCACACCGTTTTGTTAGTCAGCAGTGGTTTTCTCAGGTGGAATACTTTACCTGTGCCTCATTAAGTTGCAAAATAAACATACGTGAAGAAATAGGAAAGTTAAACAAAACATATTAAACTTTCATAATAAAGAACTGGTCCCTTGGCACAGACATACAAAAGGCCCCATCACCTCTTAGGAGCAAACACACTCACTATGGCTTTTGTCTATTTGTCCTGATTTTTTACGTCTTTTCTTGGTAATACATGTCTTTATTAGTGACATTCTGCAGGAGAGGATTAGGGAGGCCCCCCTTTTAGACCCCCGTATGTTCAGTGATCCATCTGTGAAGGAAAGAAAAAGTCTAGGGTAACATTTTGAATGTATAGTAATTATGTGATCTTGAGATCAAACAGGAGCTTTGAGTTGATCAAATCATTGTATTCATCATTATCTTTAGTGAACATTATAACCTGATGCTGCATTTTAGTTAAAAAGGATGACACGTGAAAATAGTTTAATAAAGTAAGATTAATTGTGACCTTGACATAAGAGTGATGTAATTCCCTAACATATATCAGTAATTGTCTAACGTGGTTGTGTTGTGTTTGCAGCTCTCGAGAGTAATCTGAGCTCATGTGAAGTGAACCTAATGTGTGTGTGTGTGTGTGTGTGTGTGTGTGTGTGTGTGTGTGTGTGTGTGTGTGTGTGTGTGTGTGTGTGTGTGTGTGTGTGTGTGTGTGTGTGTGTGTGTGTGTGTGTCCTGCAGAGGTGCTGTACGAGGACCTGCAGTACCTCTCTGTCTCAGCCCTGGCTCTGGCCTGTGTGGCTGCTCTTCTCATGCTGAGTATCTGGCTGCTGGACAGGGCCTACAGGAGGATAGTGGCATGGAGACGCAGGAAACAGATGCCAGGTAAAGAAACTTCACATATAAGTCTCTAAAGTACATGCCCCTTTAAGAACAACACATTTTGTATGAAACACCATCTTTCAAACAATTAAGAAGAGACACCTAAGCTAAAAACATGATCTTTTAATGCACTATTTTGAGTAAATGTGCTTCTTTAACATGTCTAATTTCGGATTAGTAGAGACAAAAACATCCAAAATAGACATTTAAGTGTTTATTATCATTGTCTATTTGCATCTGTAGTGTTCTTCTTATTCACCAAAAGATGGTGTTAATGAATGCCTCATGTGAATATTTAAACATAACATTTCAGGAGAACAAATATTGCACAAAAATGCACTTTAGGAAGAAGTGAGCATTTATTTTTTCATATTCCAAATTCAACTTTTATTTAACTGTGCCGCAATGAATAAAATGCTTTTTGAAAGCCTATACAAGAAGTGTGTCAAGTTGAACATTTAAATGTTAAAAAGTTGAAACATCAAACTGAAGTGAGGCTTGTTTAGGGAACTGGGACTTCCTGTTAGCCATTTCAGCCATTTCACATCAATGGGTATTTAAAGACATTTAGACAACTAATAATTTGGATTAGTAGAAACGAAAACATCCAAAATAATTTATTTTACAATTCTTAGTCTAATTGCATCTTTAGTGTTCTTCTTATTCACCAAAAGATAGTGATAATGCTTCATGGGAATATTTAAAACACTATACAAAAATATGTTTGTCTCAATTTAAGTATTTAAAGGAGGAAGTGTCATGAGGCGCTTTCACACCAAGTAATTTGCCGTACTTAGTTCATCAGAACTTAGTTCATGAGAACTCTTTAGTTCTCATGAACTAAGTACAGATCGCGTTCACACCAAGCCCCCAGGAAGTGCGCCGGACTCTGAGTAGAATATTCGTTGTGGCCAAACGGCGGTACTACACTTCCTTTAGGTTGCTGGGCCCGGAAACACTTTTTCCCATTGACTTACATTGGGAAAGAATGGTCTGTAAATTGTTGGATAATTTTTTTTAAATTAAATAAACTACCCAGTATGAACGTTTGTATAGCCCTTATTAAAAACATTCGGTCCTCAAGTTGTAAAATGTGCTAATAACGTTATTCTGAGAGTTATTTTCCTCTGCATTATGAACGCGCATTTAACCCACGGGACCGCGCCGCCCGGCACGTTCATGTTACGGACGGACCCATATCGCCTTACTGCCAGCCCACGGAGCTGTAATAATGGATATATTGCACAAGTTTGCTGTAATTCATCATTTGTAAATCATTATACTACATGGGCTGTATGATGTAAATCTTGTACCGTACTTGTGGGGTACTTAACATGAATAATCACAGTTACTATCCTTTTACTCCATCACATTTCAAAGAGAAATAGGCTATTGTTATTGTTAACTCCACCACAGTAATCCATCATCAGCTTTACTTTTTAGATAAAGATTTAAATCACAATTGATCATAACTCAAAATACATATATTTTTATATATTACCAAGTGGTTTCATGTACAACCCACACAAGTATCATGCTCAATGAAGCTCTGTTGCTTGGATATCACTAGATCCTGCTACATCAGCGTAATATAAAAGTACATAACGACTGATGTGTAATGTAGCATAATTACTAGCTAGCTGCTAGCTGCTAACTGCCGCCTCGTTAATATCAAAATCCATCATAATAACAATCCATTACCATGCTGTCATGAACGCGCGGTGCTGTTACGTGTACGCAAATTGACGTGCTTGATGTGAACGAGCATTTTGGGGGGCATGGTTAAAGTTGCGCATGCGCTATGAGCGCACATACGGGTACTTCTCAGGCATGCCGGGTAATCTGTGACGTTTCGCTCTCTCAGAAATTGGGCCATTTTATCATCATGCGCCAATGAGCAAGTCTCATAGGAATGAATGAGGCCCCGCCTCCCACGCTGTATCCAGTTCTTATTATACATCCATGGTTCACACCGGAATAAGTCCCTGAGGGAGGATTAGGCAAATGAAGCCGCTGACGTCACTTCGTCTTCTTCTGCTTTGGGTTTACTGGCAGGCCGCAAACAACTTCACGGTGTATACTGCCACCCGAAGTCCCTGGCCGGAAGTCGCCGGAGTTGGGGACTGGCTTCGTAGAAGCTGCCCGTAAACCCAAAGCAGAAGAAGAAGAAGTGACGTCAGCGGCTTAATTTGCCTAATCCTCCCTCAGGGACTTATTCCGGTGTGAACGCGATCTGTAGGTTCATGAGAACTAAAGAGTTCTCATGAACTAAGTTCTGATGAACCTTTGTGGGAAAAGTACTGCCGTGTGAAAGCGCCTAATGTCGAGTATACCAGCTGCAGAGCCACTGGGTGTTTCTCAATCTCGAGTAAAGCTGCTCCAGAGCCACTATTTCAAGCATACTACGTCATCGAGTGGCGCCGAATGCTGGGCATTTAACCATGGATGCATTTAACATGCATTTAAACAGTCCTTCGGCGCGACTCGATGACGTAGTATACTTGAAATGGTTGCTCTGCAACAGGTTTACTCGACATTGTGGCCGTTTCTCAATGTCGAGTAAACCTGCTGCAGAGCCACTATTTCAAGTATACTACGTCATCGAGTGGCGCCGAAGGACTGTTTTAAATGTATGTTAAATGCCCAGCAATAGTGGCTCTGCAGCAGGTATACTCGACATTGAAAAACGGCCAGGGACTGAAAAGGGGGTGAAAAGGTTCTCATGAACTAAGTTCTAGTTCCGGATTTTTTTTAGTGTGAACGCACATTTTCAGAACTATATCGGAACTATACTGGGAAAAGTACTCCGGTGTGAAAGCGCCTATGGTGATATCTTATCCCCTAAAGATACACTTCCCTTCAATACTCAATGAGTGATTAGCTGTGGTAAATAAAAAGGTGGGAGAGTTAGCAGCAAGCAAAGCTACTCCAGGAAAGCAAATGATACAAGGCATGTACATTCGGTGCACATTCTAGTAATGATATCTACACATATGCTGACAAATACAATAATTCTATTTCCATCCCACCACTCTCAGAAAGAAAAAAAAACATATATTAAATATTCACTGCTGTGATATCGTACGCAGGAATCCAATCAAATTCCTTATCAAGTGGATCCTCTAAGGCAGGGGTGTCAAACTATTTCAACGCGGGCCACATTAGCATTAAGGTTGCACTCAAAGGGCCGGTTGTAACTATATAAATATACATATATAAATATATAATATATACATAAAATAATGTATTATATTACATTATTGCCTCCGCATTGGATTATTATCGGATAGGATAATAACTTAGTAATTACGTCTGAAAACAGAAGTCCAGGGCAAATAATTGCAAGTCTCTTCAGTGCGCATGTCACAAAACGAGATGCATTGTGGGACATGTAGTTTATGGGCAACCTGATTCTGTAAAGTGGCATGTAACTGTATAATAAACGTATTATATTCTTTGTAAGCTTTTGCGGGGCCACATAAAATGAAGTCGCGGGCCGGATTTGGCCCCCGGGCCTTGAGTTTGACAACCCTGCGCTAAGGAGTCAGAAAGTCCAGAAAGGGTTTCCATGTTCTAATATAGGTTTGAGAGGAGCCTTTGAGTGTGAACCTCATTTTCTCTAACTGTAAGAAGAACATCAATTATTTTGAAACCGGGATATATGCTGGATCCTTTGGCTGGATCTTGATTCTATAGATTATGATTGTGTTTACTTTCTGCTGCCTCAGTGTGTGAAAGGGATGAATATGGCTTGATGGGTGTGAGTGTGGGTGAAAGTGATGTATTGTGTCTAAGTATGGGTGTGTTAAAGTACAAAGGTGTAATATATATGTATATATATATAATAGCGCTGTTCTGTATGAAGTGTTAAGTTTAAGTGTCCTTTCATGCAGCAAATGATGCGACAGAGCTGCAGTCTCTTTGATGGACGTCTGTGCACGCCGGAGGAAACTACACACCGTTCACTTAACAAGTTATTTTTAAAGTTAGATGTAAATAAAATGTATCTTATTTTTGTCAGTTGAACAAGTTACTTACACAGAGGAAGACAGTTTAATTATGAAAACTGTGTACCATGTTTACATTTGTATTGAATGCACATGCTTTACAGCAGATGATGACACTGGATGAATGTAAATATATCCCTCATGATATTGGAAAACAATACATACTGTATTTATTGTCTAAACAAGTGCATTGTGTGGTTTTCTTTTCATCGTGGCTTTTTCACACAATCATACAAACCAGGTATCAGACCTAAAAAAAATAAAATAATATTTAATAGATAATACACCTGATGAAAGGGAGTAAAAAGTCTGTTTCTCCAAAATGCTGTTGCTCATATTAGATCATTGATACTGTAAAGATAAAGACCACACAAACACATTCCTCACAGTGAACTAAGTTAACCGTACCTCTTTAAATCACATCTAATTCATAGCTTCATTCTTATGATATTTTGACAAATCAACACAAACACATGGACAGACTTAACCTTTTATTTTGTATGAAATAGTGTGAGGCACACACCTCACGTTAACTAAAACCGAGAGGGCAGCAGACACTAGGGGAAAAGGAAACGATGGCAGTATTGAAAGTCCAAGGATTGGGTAAAAAAAAAGTGTAAGGGAGTGTACAAGTCTTTGACAGCTTGTGTGTATATGAAGAGTGTGACAGTATCTAGGGGCAGGGAGTCAGTGCCGCCATGAGGAGCTCCATCTTGTACACAAAGTTGCGGCCCTCCATCTTGCTCCAGTGGACCTCCTTGCTGGGCCCTCGGAGGTGGCTCCACTTGGGGTCCTGGATGACGTCGCTCTTGGGCAGCTCTTTAGTCTGGCTGCGGGGGAACTGGACCAAAACTTTGCACCCGCTCTCTGGGCCGTTACGCACTGAATGGAAAACAGATACACATATGTTAACACTGGCATACTTGGTGGTAATGTGAGATAATGAGAACATTCAGTATCACTGTCCTGGGATACTGTTCTAGATAACAACCCTTCGTGATGTTTATGTAGCATTACAGGAGTTCTTCTGAGGTGAGGTGATGTGATTTTCTCTCTCAATGATCCTTCGACTTGTTTCAACCCGTCAGTCTGGTCTCATGTGATTTAAGAGCTGAGACTGGGTGTGGCCTAGTTGCATTAAGCAAGAGCAATGCATGAGTTGCTTCACCCGCTCGGGAAAAAAGGAAAGTGTGTCAGCCTTTTTGTTCAAACTGCAACAGGTCTCATCTCTGCTGCTTTGAATTCTGGTCAATTACGGCTAATTGTGACTCACATATATTTGTTTAATTCTCATGCATTTCTTTCCCTGTGACTGTTTAATGACAGCACATTTGAGTCTTGAAAATGACTATCTTGTTGTTTGGTTCAGAGATATCAATATGGAAATCCAATAAAACGGATAGGTCAACATTACTAAGCCATCAAGCTAGTTAGTTAAGCTTGATCTCTGGCAAGTTATCAAGGCTTTACCTGTAAGATGATTTAAACAAATCAGAATATCATTTATTCAGAAAGAGAGGTTAACTTCCTATGTGGATGTTTACACACTTGTCTCTAGGGCTGCCCCCAATTATTCGACTAAACGTTAACCGGCCAGAAAACACCTCACACTTCAGAGCTGTGCCTGGTCCCTAAGGTAACTTCTTTCAGGCAGGATCCAAAGTGTGGGATCTCTCCGAGCGGGTAAAGGACGACCTCCACATGGTGACAGGAAAAAAGTCTCCTCCATATCCTGCCATCAGAGCGCAGCTTCCCGAACGCCGGCATCATAACAAAACACAGAGCTTCATTATCCCCGAGTGTTACTTTCTCAGACTGAGGAAAACCAGCAGCAGTGAGTCAGGCAGTAGCCTAGCTTTGCATCAACATATAGACCTATAATATATAATCATTATGACTTTAGAAACCGATAAATTAAGTCTTTCATTTCATGATGAGGGCGTAATGTGCAGAGGTATTTTTGGAGTAAATGCTCAGTGTGTGTGTCCTCGCTGCTTGTTCCGACATATTAAGAATCCTTACCGGAGCTTCTGCCGTTTATCCCGCTGACGGCGGACCGCTCCGTCCGTGTGCTGTGACTCATGCGCTTTCTACGTGTACAATTTAATTGATATTTCTAAGGTTCATTACTACAGTTTTATTTTGTATTTTATGAGAAGCACAACGTACCATGCCTTTGAAACTGAAACCATTTTTGGAGACAAAATGTATAAATAATATCAATAATCATAATATATAATATACATGCGACGATTATTCGACTAATCGCCTGAATCGCCGACAATTGGTTAACTAGAAACATTTTTAGTCGGGGGCAGCGCTACTTTCTCACCTGAGATGGCGTACTCTCCGTTGGGAGAGGCGACGGTGACAGCCGAGGCGTTCCCGATGCTCTCCACCGGGCCCAGGCCCACGTGGTTACTGAAGCTGAGGACCTGCCAGCCCATCACTTTGGCCAGCTGCTGCACCGCATGCACCTGATGCTGAGACATCTGGGGACAACGACAGGTCAGTGAGTGGACACATTCAAGTCCTGCATTCCAGCCTATTATCATTACTGCTGCATTCATGTGTGTGTTGCATTCTGCTCTAGATATTTAAGGTTGTGCTCCTTTTCATTCCTTTATACACTATATAGCGCTGTTGTCCTGGGAGAACTCTCAATTTTACAATATCTCTAAAAGTCAAACAGCCCTATTTTGAACTTTGTAATGACGTATTTACCAGCTAATCCAAGAGGCTTTTTAAATAGTGTATTTAGCTATAGTTGAGATCATTAAGGGGATAATTCACAACAAATAAAGACTTTCAAGTTGAAAATCACCATATTTTCTGATATAAGGTTTCCACTGGTCAGTAAAAAACATGTTTTCTGAAAAGTAACTAAAGCTGTCAGATAAATGTAGTGGAGTAAAGAGTACAATATTTCCCTCTGAGGTGTGATGGAGAAGATATATAAGGTTGCATAAAACACGTAGCTGCAGTACCTTGAATTGATCCTAAACGGATTTTCAACACGCTGTGAATCATTAGAATGGGAAGTATATTGAAATAAACATATATGCAAATGTTTAACTTCCCTCCATGTTGCCAGATCCCAGAAATATCTGTCGCTTGAACAAAAGCGAGCCAGATGACCTGAAAACCGACTTTAGCAGATGAGTGGGGAGCTCTGTGTGCACGTGCGCACGTGCACACACACACACACACACACACACACACACACACACACACACACACACACACACACACACACACACACACACACACACACACACACACACACACACACACCACACACACACACACACACACACACACACACACACACACACACACACACACACACACACACACACACACACACACACCACACACACACACACACACACACACCACACACACACACACACACACACACACACACACACACACACACACCTGTGAGAGCAGGAAGTCCTGCAGCTCCTGCTCCTGGTGCGACAGAGTGACCACCCGTCCGTCTCTGTGCACCACCCTGATCTGCTCCACACCAATGTTCAGCTGCAGCTGGATGGACCTAAACACAGACATGTTGAGCTGCACCTGTCAGAAATGTGTCCAGTGAGGAACTAACATTGGAGCTAATTATTGAAAAATGCTTTTTACTTACTTTGTTTCATTTATTTGTGTTTAAGTTATGATTTGAGCATTATGTCAGTGCATAAAAAGCATTGAATAGGCTTTATATTCTATGACAGCCACAGTATACAAATACCTACTTCTTGCCCATGCATTCAAAATAACAAATTAAGTTTGAAATATAAGTGATTAACTTCTTTGTGGAAAAAAGGGAAATGAATGGTTATTGTATCGGCTTAAAATCACCCATGATAGGCATCCCTAAAATAAATTGGTTCCTAAAAAGGAGACAACTTTTGGGAATTCCTTGGGAATTGTATTCCTTTAATATGATGCCTGCAGATACCCACAGCAGCACACACTCAGCAGCACGCACACACACACACTCAGCAGCACGCACACACACACACACTCAGCAGCACGCACACACACTCAGCAGCGCACACACACTCAGCAGCGCACACACACACACTCAGGCAGGTTCTGCCCTGTATTTCCCACAGTGGGACATCCTTCCTGCTCTGGTTCTTCCTCTATCCTTCCTTCCTCTCTTCCACTTACTTGCAGATCTGCTCGTAGCCCTGAGAGGTGATGAGCACCTTGACGCTGGACTCGTACACATCGTTGATGTTGGACCAGTGAGCCTGGATCTGGGGGTCTTCTATGCGGCTGGCCAGGCTGTCAATGGTCCGCGCCGTCCTGGTGGTCACAAACGTTTACACTGAATTATGAAGCAGGGGGCTAAAAAATAAACCTTACACAGGACGTCACTCAGCATATACAAATCAAAACTTCTTTGCTTGTAAATATGAGCGAAGACAAAGTGCACCATCTACTGGCCAAACGTGGAAAGGCAGTAAGGGGAATCTTGGGGAGTTTGATAAATGGACGAAACAATGTGTGCTTACTACAACTGATCCAAATATCAATCATTTTGCACAACTTCCAATTATTTCCATTGCAAAACATGTACTGATACTTTCATCAATGATGAATGTTTATTGGCTCCTAATGTTACGGTAGCATGTAACTGCCAATTGTGGTGGCTCATTTTAAATATTATTATTGTTTGTATATATATATATATATATATATATATATATATATATATATATATATATATATATACACAATCAATGATATGCTATATATGTCATTGTCTCAATTTTAAGTACATTTGAATTTTCCTTTCTTTGAAATGTTGTTTTGTTTTTTGCACGGATGGTGAACTTCTGTCACTAAAGTACTGAATTGTAAATTATGCATAATTTCTTTGACAAAAAAAAGAAAATAGCAGATGGTAAGATTAAAGCTACCTGCTACGTAGGAAGATGTGTTTGGCCTGTTTGATGATCTTCTCCAGAAGGCCCTCGTTCTGCTGCAGGTTGGAGATCTCAGCTTTGTCGTAGGCCATGGGCCCCGCGAGGCGCATGCGTTTGTGGCCAAAGGGGGCGCTAGCAGGATGAGGCATCACCACAGAGCTCAGCTGCTGCTTGTGGAACTGTAAAAGAGGAAACGTTGTAAATGAAGTAAAAGACTTCTGCTCATGGGAGTTTTCTAGATATATTTAGGGCGGTATTTTAGACATTAGATATGAGCTTGCAGATTCTTCCGGAAATTAAAACTGAAATTAAACTGTTGACTAGGTTCGCTCACAATTTTCCTTTGTGAACTAAAAAATGATCTGTCCACGATACGTTATCATTCTCTCTGGTGGACAAAGTACAGAGTGGTCCAATTGTTTCAAAATATCTTTTGACATGTTGGTGGCTCAATGTCTTGTTATTTATCGACTAACAAAAGTGCTGTATCAATATGTGTGATAAGAAAACAGCTTTACATGCAGAGGAACGTCAGTGTTTCACCTCTCTCATCATCTGATGCAGATTGTGTTCCAGTACGTAAAGGTGGTCGTCTGGTTTGGGTTTCTCTGGAGACGCTCGATGGTTCTTCTTCTCTCCCGTGGAGTGGCAGAGTGAGATGGACAGCTGCAGTCCTATAAAGGTATAGTATATATATATACACAGTATATTGTTTGATGCCTCTGTACAGAGAGGAAAAAGGGCTACTCCAGAGATACACTTGACCCAAGGTTTTTCTGTCTTTTGTCCTCTTTTAAATATGGTCCTAATAGAGTGGTGCAGTGACGAGTCCTAAAACCCGGAAGTGAGTTAGCATTTTACCACTTCCTGTTCCCTCGTCTCAGAGCCAATGGGATTTCTCCATAGGATTTTGGAAAATAGCTCTAAATAAGGTCTGTGGTTGACACAAAGTCAAGAGACGGATCACGTTTTGTTCTAGGACATTAAATCCATCAGCCGTGACCCCACTGGTGATTTCTGAAGAGTTGAAGTGTCTGAAAAACGATGGTTGTTAACAAGTGGCTGAATAGGACTACAGAAGTTGTCGAGGCCGTTGTACGTCATTACGCCGAACACGTAAACACTCCTCTAAGTTTGTTTGCTTGAAAGCAAGTACCTGCCTCCTGCAAACTGTTCAAACAAACGCTTCAACTTGTACCATTTAGAATCTGTGTGTTTGAATATGGATCTTAAGTTGGCGTGACGTTGAAGTCGTGCTGCTGTACTCGGCTGTAGTTCCTTTATAGCATCACGTTAGCATTTTGCTTCTGGCAATTAGATTTATGATTAGAAAATGATAAAAGTAGAGTAGACGTGTGGAGATTATCCGGCTGAACAAAACGTGCATTTATCAAACAGGTTCGTTTTCCACAGACCTTATTTCCAGCTATTTTCCTAAATCCAATGGAGAAATCCCATTGCTTTGTGTCGAGGGAACCAGCAGCTTCCTTCAGGGTAGATACGTCATCCCTGCACCGCTCTATGTAGAACTATTACAACATAGCACAGGCCTATAGTGATACACGTCAATGTTTTATAGGCAACAAACATTGATGTTCCTGTGAAAACGTCAAACAAAACATGTCATCAGCGTTGTGACCTGGGAATGGCTGTGAGATGATCTGATTCTTCACAACGATGTGAGGGATCTGGGATTTAATCTGGACGGCTTCTCTGGACAGCTGGGCGAAGATCTCCTTACACAGCAAAACATTCTGAGCAGCCTCGAGCTTCACGTGCCACTGCTGGGTGCCTGGGTGCAGAGGAGCAGAGGAAAGAGATGGAGAAGAGACGACGACAGGAACAAAGGGTTTAGGTGATGAGGGAAGATGCCAAAGAGAAACTAATGGGAAGTGAAGAAAAAGAGAGAAGGACAATACCAGAGATAACATCCTTTTGATCGTCTAGAGCAGGGGTAGCCAACACGGTGCCCGCGGGCACTTAGTCGCCCGCAGGGGCAACGTGAGTCGCCCGCAGGGCATGTTCTAAAAATAGCTCGCCAAGCAAATCCAAAATATAAAAAATACACAAAACAAAAAAGGAAATGTAATTAAAAGAATCACGTTCTTGCTTGATTTGCGGGACCAGCGTTGCAGTCTGGAAGAAAAGCAATGTGGAGCGGCACCTCACCGCTTCATAAGGAGTGTGAGGTGATTTTCCTTCTGGCAGAATCTACAACACATCAGCCCCATTGAACAGCCTAGTCATGCCAGCCTATACAACATGAGGGGCAGAGCTTTACTCTTTGTGTGTTGCAACTTGCATATATATTTATTGCACTTGACGCACGGCGTAATTTCCACTGGGGAAAGGGGGGACATGTCCCCCCCACTTTACAAATATGTTTATTATTATTTTTTAACACAAGCCGTCATCGCCACGGAGGAGCACACAGCCTCTGTGAGCGAGCGAGAGAGAGAGAGAGCTAGGGAGAGAGCGAGAGAGCGAGAGAGCGAGAGAGGGGGAGAGAGAGAGCGAGAGAGCGAGAGAGCGAGAGAGAGAGAGAGAGGAGAGGGGGAGAGAGAGAGAGGGAGAGAGAGAGGGAGAGAGAGAGCGAGAGAGAGAGAGGGAGAGAGAGAGAGATAGTGTTCCCATCCACCAAACTCAAAGGAGTAACCCAGGGCAGGGATTCCAGGAGGAATGCTGATTTGGTACAAGGCTAAACTTGTACACTCAATAGAACTAATCAAAAAAGGCGAATTTTCAATTTGGCTCAAAATAAAAAGAGAGGTGGTCGCCATGGATAAAGACATATTCATGTGTACAGCATATATCCCCCCATCAGAATCCCCTTATTATAGTGAAAATAGTTTCTCATTCTTGAAGATGAGATCAATCAATACCAGGCCCAGGGAAGTGTCCTGATTGGTGGGGACCTTAATGCCAGGACAGGTATAGAACCAGATTCTATTAGCCCACAGGGAGACAAACATATACCTGGCCAAATCAGCATTCCCCTCCCTTCACATCCCCACAGGAACAACTTTGACAAAACTGTCAACAAAAGCGGGCAGCAACTGTGCAGCTGTGCCGAACGCAGGGTCTGTACATTGTTAACGGTCGGCTTGGAGGGGACTCCTTTGGTCACTACACACACAGCTCTCCTCTTGGCAATAGCTCAGTAGATTATAGCATCACAGACCTCGACCCCTTCTGTCTGAGGGCATTCACAGTCAGCCCCCTAACACCCTTATCTGATCATAGTAAAATGACACTCTACATTAAAAAGACAGTAACAGACCCTCACGCAGCAGAACCCAGTAAACTGAACTATACAAAACAACCTTATAGATGGACAGACAATAGCAAGGACGACTACCAGAAAGCAATCAGACATCAAACAATTCAATCCCAATTAGACCATTTTCTATCCACCCTATATCCCCACAGTAATGATGGCCTGAATCAGGCTGTATGGGATATTAACAGCATCTTTGACAATGTGGCAAATTTATCCAATCTGAAAAACCTCAATATCATAAATCAAAAAAGTCAGCCAATGAAAAGTGGTTTGATACAGACTGCAGACATCTGAGAAAAACCTCAGAAGTTTATCAATCAAAAACACAGACAACCTGACAATCCTGAGCTCCGCCTCCAATATTGGGAAACACTGAAACTATACAGAAGAACACTCAGAACTAAAAGGGAGCAACATGCGCAGCACCAACTTGAAATCATTGAAGAGTCCATTGACTCAAATACTTTCTGGAAGAAATGGCACTCTTTCAGCAAACCACACAAGGAAGAACTGGCTATTCAAAATGGGACATTTGGAAAACACACTTTGAAAACCTGTAGAGTACCATTACACTGAATTCGGCCCAAAATGATCTCCTCAACAAACTACACATTCTAGAATCAGTCGTTAGACAACCAGAACCCTTTTGACTATAACATTACTATAGAAGAGATCCTGGCTAAAATCCAGACCCTACAACCAAGGAAGGCCAGCGGTCCTGCTAAAATCCAGACCCTACAACCAAGGAAGGCCAGTGGTCCTGCTAAAATCCAGACCCTACAACCAAGGAAGGCCAGCGGTCCTGATGGCATTTTAAATGAAATGCTGAAATTTAGCAGCCATAAGTTCAACACTGCCATGTTGAAAGTATTCAACCTGGTTCTGAGCATTGGACATTTCCCTGACATCTGGAGCAAAGGAATCATCACACCAATATTTAAAAATGGAAATAAATTTGACCCAAACAATTACCGAGGCATATGTGTCAGCAGCAACCTGGGGAAGTTATTCTGCAGCATCCTAAACAGCCGACTGCAAGACTTCCTCAGTGAACATAATGTCCTGAGCAAGAGTCAGATTGGATTTACACCATCGGACTACAGACCATGTATATACCCTCCACACCCTCATTCAGAAACATGTCCACCAAAATAAGAAGATTTTCTCTTGTTTTGTAGATTTCAAAAAAGCATTCGACTCAATTTGGCAGAACGGTCTGTTCCTGAAGTTGATTGAAAACGGTGTGGGGGGGGAAACATATGATATCATTAAAACAATGTATACAAATAATAAATGTGCTGTGAAAATGGGCAATATGGAAACAGATTTCTTCCCCCAAAGTAGAGGGGTGAAACAGGGCTGCAGTCTCAGCCCCACCCTATTTAACATTTATATTGATCAATTGGCTAAATCATTAGAACAATCTGATATCCCTGGACTCACCCTCTCTGACACACAGATTAAATGCCTCCTGTTTGCAGATGATCTAATATTGCTAGCTCCATCTAAGGAGGCATTACAACAGCAAATGGATCATCTGCAAAGCTTCTGTCAGACCTGGGCCCTGACAGTTCATCTGGAAAGACCAAAATTATGGTCTTCCAGAAACGACCCAGGGGTCAGGGAAACCCACACCGCTTCTTCCTGGGCTCCACTGACATAGAACACACACACAGCTACACATATTTGGGACTAAAAATTACTTCCACAGGAAATTTCAATCTGGCCATTAATGATCTCAGAGACAAAGGAAGAAAGGCTTTCTATGCTATCAAAAAGTCTTCAAAGATAGATATACCTGTTAGAATCTGGCTCAAAATATTCAATACAATAATAGAACCAATCGTACTGTATGGTAGCGAAGTGTGGGGTCCTCTTGGAAATCAAGACTTTGATAAATGGGACAAACACCCAATAGAAACCCTACATGCTGAGATATGCAAGAGCATCCTGAGAGTCCACAGGAACACCCCCAACAATGGATGCCGAGCTGAGCTAGGCCAATTCCCCCTTTTAATTAGGATACAAAAAAGAGCAGTCAAATTCTACAACCACCTAAAAACCAGTGATCCCAAGTCCTACCATTACAAAGCCCTCCATAGAGAGGAGTCGCCTCAACCAGCTGGTCCTGAGGCTCACCTCCTCTAACAGGCCTCAGGACAGCTCTCACACAATCTGGCCCAACCAAATCATAGCTAAAGAAAAAGAAAATGACATCAACTATTGGACATGTACCACGAAAACCCAAAACAAACTTCAATGCTATTTGGCTCTAAACAGACAGTACACAGTGGCAAACTATCTGACCGCCGTGACTGATCCCAAACTGAGAAAGACATTAACAATGTACAGACTCAGTGACCACAGCCTGGCCGTAGAGACTGGCTGACACAGGCAGACCTGGCTGCCCAGAGAAGAGAGGCTGTGTCAGCTCTGTCCACAGAGACAGGTGAGAGAGAGAGACAGGTGAGAGAGAGAGACAGGTGAGAGAGAGAGACAGGTGAGAGAGAGAGAGAAGAGAGGCTGTGTCAGCTCTGTCCTCAGAGACAGGTGAGAGAGAGAGAGAAGAGAGGCTGTGTCAGCTCTGTCCTCAGAGACAGGTGAGAGAGAGAGACAGGTGAGAGAGAGAGACAGGTGAGAGAGAGAGACAGGTGAGAGAGAGAGAGAAGACAGGCTGTGTCAGCTCTGTCCACAGACACAGGTGGAGACAGAACAACACTTCCTGCTGCACTGTCAAACATACCAAGACATTAGAACAAAGTTCTTTACAAAGATAACATGTCAACTCCAAGATTTTCAATCACTGTCCGACCAGAATAAAATGCAACATGTACTTGGAGAAAATAGTGCCAGCAGCATAGAAGCAGCGAAATATGTGAGCACATGTCACAGCCTCAGAGACAGCAACAACACATAACAGCTGTTCATCTCCTCACAGCTCACTCTGATTACTCCTCTACTTCATGGGTCTTTCTTTTCTTCCTTTCTTTCTTTTTACATTTGATACTTGCAGTTTTGTAATAATACATTGTTGTAAATTGTTTAATGAATGAATTGTATTTGTTTCTTATCATATCACTATTGAATTGTATTATCCTTGACGCTTTGGCAATATTGTTCACCTGACATTCATGCTAATAAAGCATATTGAATTGAAAAAGAGAGAGAGAGAGAGAGAGAGAGAGGAGAGAGAGAGAGAGACAGAGACAGAGACGGAGACAGAGACAGAGACAGAGACAGAGAGAGAGAGAGAGAGAGAACACCTTTATCTATTTAATATAGATAAAGTAAGAAATCATTCCAATGTGTACTATAGGACAGTACAAACAACAGTTTAAAAGGGGAGTGATTAGTAAAATAAGCACAAATAGAAAGAAAGAATGCTAACTAGGTAACATAAGATAAGAATAAACCAGTTTAAATGATTTGTTATTGGTTGTGATCATATTCTAAAGATGTTTGGATTATTGAAAAGTATACAGCTCCCTTTCATCTGAGTGTTGAGAGCTGTATCCATCAATTCATGTTGTGCTCAAAGTGCACCAGATTGATGCATTTCACTTCAACATTAAAAAAACATCTTCCCGGGGGTGCATGCCCCCGGACCCCCCTAGAGGATGTGAGGTCCCCCCCTAGAGGAGGTGAGGTCCACCCCCAAATAAAGCAGGTTAAAATAATTAAATTGAATACATGTTCTTTTAGTAAACACTGCAAACGGGTCCCACAGACCCAAACAGCACACAAAGGTTAAAGGTCAGCATATAATGATGTTAAAATGTGCTAAATATATACACTGCAAAAAACTAAAAAAGAGGAGTAAAAGTAGCTCACGACTTGTTTTCTTTTTTGAAAGTAGCTCTCATCCTCAAAAAGGTTGGAGACCCCTGGTGTAGAGGCAGAGACTCACCCCATTAAACATGTAACACTTGTAATGATTGAACATCTCTGGGTGGTAACTGAACCATACCTGCTTTGGTCTTTGGAAGTCTCCTGAACAGGCTGACCGTCCCCAGGTCACCGATGTCTGGAGACTGTTTCTGGATGGACACCTGAAGACATAAACAGCACTTTTACAACTACAATTCTGAAACACATGACACGTCACAAAAAACTAAGAAAAAGAGCGGACGGCACAGGACATCCACCAAACCGCTCTGCATAACCAACTCCAATGTTCCCCCAGGTGCTTCAGAACATTCATTAGTTTCCCTGTTTTGTTCCTCTCATGCAATTCAATTGATACAAGAATGCAGAGGTGAGTGAGAAATGTGTTATCAATGAACTCCAGATGCTAATCACCGTGTGTAAAGTCAACACAGATGTTTGCTTGTTAGCACTCATATAGAAACACATTCAGTTATGGTTTTGATTTGTACCTTGATATAAGCAGATCCCTCTAAATCACAGGGGATCTGCACATCTAGGGGGCAGTAGTCCTCCGGGGTCTTTTTGTCCAGATCAATATCTGTGTTCTTGATCACCTCGAACGTGCCATGGTGAGGAAAAAGGGAACCTGCATGAGTAAGTATTCAACACATGTTAGATTGGGATTAGATCAGAAGTTAAAGTGTCCTTGTGTTACGTTGTAGAAAGCAGTCATGTTGGAACATGTTGTAACATGTTTTGATCCCAAAGGCTATACAATAGCTAAACACATGAGCTCTGTAAAGGTCCTTCATAGACGTCCTTCACATCACTATAGCATTCATCTGTTTGCATCTTACCATTGATTTATTACTACAACAAACAGTATGTCATTTCACTGAACAGCATTTCATCTGACATCCTGTTCTTGTGTATCTGATTCTATATACATGTGTATAGACTCCTGCATGGACTTGGTCACTTACAACATTCTCTGCATTATTTAGATTACTGGATTTGTTTGATCTGCATTTCTTGCACATTGGTCTTGCACTATTTTATCCTACTGTTTCTTGGTGCAAACTGTTTCTTCTATTTATTTTTAAATGTGTTTTATTGTTTTGGGTCCTCTATATATATATATATATATATATATATATATATATATATATATATATATATATATATAATATATATATATATATATATATATATATATATATATATATATATATATATATATTATATATTATATATTATGTTGCATTGTTGGAGGAGCCAGGGACTTCAGATGAGAGATCTACACTGTAGCTACTGTGCAGCGGACAGTAAAGCCTTTGAGTCTTTGAAGGAGCCCTTAGAGGTCTCTCTTGGAGGCGTTCTCACCTGCGCTGCGGTAGCTCAGGTCTCCCAGGATCTTGTCTCCCACTTTGCGTAGTTTCCACTGGGAGCGGAGGCGCAGCAGCTCAGAGTTGAAGTCCCTCTGCCTCCTGTTCTCCTGGTTCTCTGCTACTGACTTGCTGAGCTTCTCTGCTCCCTTCAGGAGGAGCTGTGCTGCCGTGCCCAATAACTTCTTTTTACTGATCAGCTGGAACACCTGGGGGGTCTGCACAAAGCAAGGAAAGCTGTTGTGCATTGGAAGTCATTATGTAGAAAATAAACCTGTTTTCTCTTCACTATAATGCTTTTAACAATCTACATTGTTTTGGTGTGAAACTAGATGGAAAAAACAACAAACATATGAACAGTGAACAGTCAACGAGTGAACACGCACTTCGTGTCCATGAGTAGATGCACGCTTCATTCTGCATCGTGATACAATTGGTGGATACATACATATGAGAAGCAAACGAGCAATGTCTATGATCAGAAATCATGACTTGATTACTTCAGATAGTCTAAAGAACCCATTGGGAGCAGAATTATGTAGGACCTTTTTTTTCCAACCAAACTACGTCCACCAACCACTGTGCAAGTGAGTCCATTTCCAATTGAATGGAAAGAAAGCAATATCTAGATTGATAAAAAGTACTTCATGTGAATATATATACTTTTGAATTTGGGGTGAACTGCCCCTTTAAATGATAGCAGTGATAATGATATTCTCCTGTTGACCTTGTTAGCTGCTGGGTCCTGAGACACTGGGTCTAAAGCCATGTACTTCTTCTCTTTCACCACGCTGAGCACGTCGTGCAGCACACACATCTCCGTCAGGGCGCTGCGCAGGTTGTTACGCACCGAGTCCCAGGGCCAGAGAGACGGCTGGAACTTCACTGTGCCTGTGGGAGGGAAACACCATCTATGTGACTGAAGCATTGCTAACTGATAACAGGAAAGTGCTACAGAGAGACTTAACGTACCACCTTAAAGATCAGTGACCATGCAGCGGAAAATGTGAGGAAACCTTATTATGGAAAAGTAAACTTGCAACTGGTCCTGCATTAAAACACAGGACCAGTTAGGTTCAAGCTTATTATATACAAAAAATTACTGAATTCACAACATCTCTAATGCAATATTCATCTCATATTTTCCTCTAAATGTATAGAATTCCCTGATATCGCCTGGTGTACCCTTTATCCAACCAAATGAGTTGATTTGTATCTGAAGTACATTTCAACAGAGTGTAACAGTGATGATCAGTCTGTGACACAGCAGCTCTGCTTTCTCTGAGCATACGTTACCTTCCTCTTCCTCGGTCTCCTGCTTGTTCCACTCGCGGTCCCTGGGTTCACCTTCGACCTCATCCTCCTCGGAGTCAGATCCCTGGCTGAAGTCTATTCTTTGTGCCAACTTCGCCAGGTTCTGGGACATGGAGAGAGGAGGGACGTATGTTTCTGTTCCATCGAGGGCCACTTCCTGCACCTGCTTCTCACAGGTAGACTCGATGCTGACCGTCACTGCTGGACCCCCTGACATGATGACTGGCTGATAAGAGGGAGACAAGCAGAGAGACTCAATCATCAACTCTCAGAGACACTGTATAGAACAGGACATGTAGGACATTCAGCTGAGTGGATCCCTGCATTTGACATCTTCTAAAGCCAGTCTGAAAAAGAGTAGACACTTCATAAATGTTTACTAGTATGGCTTTTAATACTTGATGGTTTATTTGTCCGAGTGGTGAAATGTAACTAAGTACATTTACTCAAGTACTCTTAATTACACATTTTAAGTACGTGTGCTTAACTTGAATATTCTACTTTTTACTGCACTACTTTTGTCTGTAAGGATTGTAAGGTTCGATTGCAGTAGGACATTATGTAGCGCTGCATGTTTACAGTTCTGTTTACTTACCATGGTTATTTCTAAATAACCAGATAGCTGTATAAATAACTTAGCGATCATTACTCTCCAACAGCATTTGATTGTGTATTGCTGCTTCTAGCTAGCAAGCCTTGCTAGCGTTAGCCACTTGCTAATCTCAATGGACAAATGGAAGAACCAGAGCTCAAAAGAAGTGAAAGAACGACAACATTATTCGTGTAATTCTTACCTCTAGTATGCACTGAAGTACATAAAGGTGTTTCACTAGAGTGGAATATTGTTTCCAGCAGCGAAGTGAATGGTTTACTCTTCGCTCTCCATACAGAACCGACTGCACTCTGCTGCCCCCTGGCGTTACTCCAATGGTTATTTCAACTTCTTTTGTTTTTATGGAGGGCTACAAACCGAAGTTTAAAGCTGCATGCCGCCACCTACTGTACCGGAGTGTGTACCTTCGAGACAATTTATTTAAATTATAAAATGAACATGTATTAATCCAGGAGTTCTTTACCTTTATTAATCCAAGAGTTATTTACATTTATTAATCCAGGAGTTCCAGAATTCAGGAGTTTAATTAGTGAGTGCAAAAAGCAGGACGAACTACAAAATGCATTTCCTGCAGAAAATGCGTGCGAATGCTGTAAACTGTGAACATTTGTGGCTGAATTTAGCTGAAAATGCAGAAAAAGCTGAATATGTTATTAGCTGAATGGTAGCTGCTTTTAGCTACAGAAACCAAGTAAATGTGTTGCTGAACTTAGCGGAGAAATGCAGAAAAGTGAAATGATTTGAATCAAATTGTTACAGCTCAAATGCATTGCAATGACTTTGTTGAAAACTTGAAAGTGAAATGTTAAACTGGAAGAGTAGGAAAAATAGAGAAGAAGCTTAATATTTAAAAGAAAAGGTTTAAAAAAGGTATAAACAACAACATGTATAGCCTCAATGTCCTGAAAAGCTGAATAATGTAATAGTTGAATGGTTTCTGCAGCTGAAAGTAGGCTGAAGGAGTTACATATTAAATGTAAGTGTAGTGAATGAATGTTTATTAAGAAGAGAAAAGAAAGTAAAAATGCTTTGAAAAGCAGCAGAATATTTTGACTGCAAACTTTTGAACTAAAACCATACGTCACCAATAATGTATAAAATATGGAATGTGTCCCCGTCTCACTGTGTGTGTGTGTGTGTGTGTGTGAACATATGTAGTATAGACATCCAGTGTTTGTGTGTGCGTGTACCAGTCTGTCTGTGGGCGTGTCTGCTCTGATTAGATGATGTCACTCAGCTGTTCAGGGCCACAGTGGAGTTATGACATCATCACACAGGTGTTTGTGTTTGAGCTAACGACGTTATCATAACATCCGCGCTTGAGCCCAGAGATCAAAGGTTTCCATGGTGATGTGCAGTAATCAGTCAGAGGAGAGCTTTTCCATTGATCTGAATGAGAGATAAACCTCTTACATGTGAACGTTTTGTTGAAGAACCGTAGCAGATATCGGTAAAACTGCAATGCGTGGAGCGTCTCAGGACCCTGGGGAGTGTCTATGTGTGCTTTTTTTTGTACTTTTGGGTCAATAATGTGGCATTTTTGGCAGATTAACTAAAGGTTTGCAGCTGGTGCTGTGATGAAAGATGACGCTGCATTTACAATTGGCCTTAATGGAGACATGTTGAAAGTTTTTGTCACTTCATGCCCTCAAGAGGCATTTTGTTTAATGTTTTTGTTTAATTTTTTAAAGGTCTTGTGATCATTTTAAAGTTGGAATGAAGTCTCTAGCTGAAAGTATGTGGAAGGAGAAGCATTTGGCGCAAGGTGTAGGTAAAAGAGGATTTGAAGGTTCCTCCCATTGACTTCCATGTTAAAAAAGAGTTTAAAAAGCTGAATATTTCAAAAAGTATGAAATATTTTGAAAAAGTTGAAGGTTTCCCATCGATTCCTGAAAAGGCTGAATAGTTTGATATTTGAATGGTTTCTGTAGCTGAAAGTATGCTGAAGTTATTCGACGGCAAAGTATTGGTTGAAATAAGAATAAAGATTCGAAGAACTATGCTGTAAACAGCATTCCACTAATAAAGAAGGGAAAAAAGGGTGCTTTCTCCTGAGATTTTTATCCTGTATTGTTTAAATATTTAATCAAAGCACATGTCCAACTTTCTCTCTCCATTTTCCGGAATCTGGTTTTTACGGTTATTAGAATTTAGCAGTTTAGGTGCTTTATGATCAATATCGTTACAGATGCAAACACTGAGGGTAGGAAGTAGGAACGATATTTAGTGTCAGGAACCATGACGTATTTTGATCAGCACGGAACGGGTAAGGCGGGCAGTTTAAACTACCGGATGTGACGTTATTTAGGACAATAACTCCCTTTTTAAGGTTGGCATGGCTTTCTGGTGATAAACAAAACGTACGACATGGATTTGGTCTCCTGTCGGAGCTTCTTGAGTATTTTCATAATAATTCAAAGGTTTCAACCAGTCCTTAAACGCCTGTCTAATAAATCATGCTGTTGGTTGATGCCTTCAACAACATGCTAACTAGCCAATAACAACTCCCAGGCTAACGGAGTAGCTAACTTTTTAGCTTTCTGGGAAATGTCTCTTAGTACATTTTGAAGAAGATGAAGAGGAAAGTGGCTAAACTGAGACTGAGCCCTAACGAAGAGGCTCGGATAATACGAGAGGAGCATGAGAGGAGGAGGAAGCTGCGGATTCAGCAGGTAAGGCGTGATGTGGAACGATTCTCAGACACCGATCAATGCACAAAGACATCTGAAAACACGGAGAGCATAGGTGGATAAACTTAAGCTTTTAACTGCTTTGCACAGAAATAATTATTAATTTAAGAAAGTGTATATGCATTGTTGGTGAGTAACTAATTGAATTACTTGTAATTTAACTAGTAAAGTTTGACCATATTTTCATTCATATTTGCATCGTAAATCAGGAGGTTATTAACTCTTTTTGCCTATATCATGCAGTTAACTACTAAAACTTCAGGCAAAAAAGTAACGAATGATTGTATTTAGATTACATTTTGAATTAACAAAAGACTGCACTGACGAGTAGTCTGGAAATTCTATTCCATTAAGGATGTTTAAATAAGTCTGACCTGCTATATTAAGGGTTCAGCTCAGGATCAGTGTTACAGTCACTACTGTACTTGTTACTTTTTGGCATAGTTTGCAGTTATATATTTTCAGTCCAATGGCAATCCACGGTAATCAACTCCAAATGTGTGTGAAAATTAACCCAATAATGGACTTTGATCCATGGCTTCATAGTAAATTCACCTTTTTAGTATTGTACTCTCCTAAATGTCACTTACAAACATTAAAAAATCTGAGGGACAGGTGATAAATGAAATGGTTCTTTAACCTCAGAGTTGGTATGTATTTATATTTTGCATTGACCTCCAGGTGCGGGAGCAGCAGCGGTATATCTCGCTACAGATCTGCAGAGAGGTGGAGCGCAGGCGGCAGCGTGAGCTGGAGCAGCTGGAGAAGGACCTGAGGAAGGACTGGGAGCAGCAGCAGAGGGACAAACTTCACACCCTGCAGACATTATACCAGGAGAGCCTCCAGCTGCTCGGCCAGGGACACAGGAGTGCAAAAGAAAATGTAAGATTACAAGAAGCTTTACCCTGTCTTCATTAGCTAGAGTTTCTGTTCCATGAATTGAACACAATACACCCTTTGAAGCTGTCCCTGACCTCTGTTTAGTTTGTTGACTCTGAACCTGAGATTAACTCCAAGACGAGGAATAGCTGAAACCAAAATGTGAACAAGACCATCACATAAAGATTAATACATTTTCCAAATCATTTAATATTTCTGTGGTCATTTTAATTTATTTTAAGGAACCCGACTTGGAAGCCATAGCTCAGAGGGAGGAGGAAAATAACGTCAAAGCAGAGGAGCGTTACCGGGAAGCCATGAAGGAGCTCAAAACACAGAGGCTTAAAGACCATGAGGGGCAAAGCCGGTGAGCAGCAGAAACAATTGCTCGAAAAACATTATCATGCATTTTATCAAAATGAACTGAACAACAAGTCTATTCATATGTTTGTCTGTAGATCCACCATGGCCAGGAAGAAGGCACTACAGACAGAAAAGGAAAGATCAGCAAAAGTGGCCAGTCTCCCTAAGCCCCCCCCACACCCAATTCAGGTGATTCTCCCCACCACTTATATTAGTTACACTGTTTCCTGTTGGCCTGATAAGCCACCTGGATTTGCAAGCTGACCGTTATCATTTACAGAAGTGATCAGCCTTGCAACCTTTACAAAATAAAAGTCATACCTTTTCAAGTTTCAAAGGTTTTTAGTGTAGTCATGGTAACATTGTCTTTTTGTTCAAGCAGAGCATTGATTTCAAGAAGCCACATGTAGTGAAGAAATCTGATGTGAGTGCTTTCGCAGCCACGCATTATCATATGCCTGACAGCACAGTGGACAGAGAGGCAGACACAGAGCAGGTAAGATCTCTGATTATTGTATTTACATAACCCTCGCTTTGGTTCTCCCCTCCTGTTGGGATGTCTAACCTGTACTTGTGTCATCAGCCCAGTGCCCATGAGGGAGCTGAGCTGGAGGTGAGGAGGCTGCAAGATTTAAAGAAGGAGGAAATGAGGAGGCGAGAGGAGCAGCTGGAGAAGGCTCGTCTCAGAGGGAAGCAGGCGCTGAGGAGGGAACATCTGGAGCTGGTTAACTCACATCTTACTTTGTTAGAAGATACACACCAACATTGTTCACATGTATCTGACAGATGATATGCTCCAAAGCTACTTGCCATCACTGTGGTGAAAACACTGTTGACTGATAGCAGGACAACAGCATTAGCCATAGTAGACAGATTTACCTCCGATGTAGAGACTATATATATCACTTTTTTTACCTGCTTTGCCACTTTTGCTTGTAACACGGTACATGTCCCCACTGCAGGACTTATTAAGGCATTCTGATTCTGAATAATTTACACGTTTGTGTCATAGAAACACAAATTATTATAGCCTTTTTTTAATGTCTAATCTGTTTTTGGTGACAACCCTTAGGATCGAGAGCGCTTGCTTGTTGAACTGGAGCACATGCAGCAGACAGACCTGCTCAGGAGGAGGCAGCAGGTTTTCCAGATGCCTGCTCAGATCTTCCAGCCTCTCTATAAGAGACAGGAGACAGCAGAGGACTACCAGAGGGAGATGGAGTTTGCCTTTGAGGACATGTACACAGGAGAGAGGAGTAAGTAAGCTCACCAAAAGCTTCTTTGATAGTCTTTCCACTGCTCAAATAATCCCACACTCTCGTATGAGAGCTTGAGAAGTTAGACAAAGAAGGTAACATGTAAAAAAGAGGAAACCATGTAACATTTATACTGGTTAACAACACTGCTTTCCGTTACATGAAACACACCTAAAAAGGAACAAAAAAAAGGTAAATTGCATATTTCTAAAGTTTGTGGACCATTTGTGGCTCTGCTTGAATCCATGCACACAATTTCTAAGTAGCCAGAAAATGTGGCTTAACTATTAACATTTTATTGGAGCTCCCTTAAAGATTGACTGTGTCTGATGGCAGGGGTTAAAGGAGACCTGGTGGTGCAGCTGGTTCCAGAGCCTCTGCCGGCTCTGTCCACAGGGAGCCAGGACCAGGAGCTGGACGTCACGCAGGATGAAATCCCCCCACAAGGAGCAGGAACCACACAATATGACCCCGAGCAGGAAACATCCGTTCAAGGTAAAGAGAGGCAGCAGATACAACCTCAACTCACAGGTTTTAAGGGTTTCAGCAAGGTTTGTAAAAAAAGGTTTGGGGGATATACACAAAATCAATACACACGTCACGTGATGTCCTTGATACTCATCTTTACCAAGCCGAAACTTCACTCATGTTTTTTTGTTGCAGTGGAGCCCTCCAAGCCTGCTCCTAGACGGGCGTTAAGGAAGCTCTTGGATCGTATCAGGAACCAGAGGTACCATTGGACTGAGCAGAACTCTCATGTTCCTGCAGCCGAACCACCGACCTCCATCACAGATCAGATCCCAGAGCGGGACACCACCATCGACACAGGCTCTCTGAGCAGCGAGGAGAAACACAGCCTGGAGCCTGCACCCCCCCCACCAGGTAGCTCACACTTTTCACACTATAATACAATCATTGTGATAGAAGTTTGATATTTGAGAATATTGAGATTGTTTTTCTTCACTCTTTTTTCACCCTGTTTTTATATTATTCTTCTGTTTTTACACCAAATATCATATTATGCTTGTAGTCGGATTACCTAATCCAAATATACTTTGCACTCAAACTTTGCAACAAGAAAATACTTGTGATTTTCGCCCAGACTCCCCATATTATCAAAAGCTATGACATACATCAGAAAGTCATCATCATCAGTGCATCAGGAACTACAACACTATCCAACCTTACAAAGTGAAGCAATTTTAATACCGTTTATTTATTCTTCAAAATTTCAATTATCTATGTACAACTCTAATGTTGGTCATTTTGTTTTTCTTCTCAGTAAATTACCCCCCTTCTCTTCAACTGCCATATAAGGATAAACTTAGTAAAATAATAATAGTTCATTTCATGTTCTCCTCTATTTTATTCAACCAGCGTTGAAGACAACGGAGCCGCCAGCTGCAGCAGAAACTCAACTTCCAGATGTACTTGCCAACAGAATAAAACAGTTTGAAGAAGAACGAAAGAAAAGGGTATGTGTCTATTCCCATTTATGTGATACTGAGCGGGAACTATTTTCCTACACTGTATACATACATAGGAGCAGATCAGCTGACAGCTTTAAATGCTTGTGCTCCAAATCCCATTGTGAAACATATTATTGCAAACACTGGAAGGTCAGTTTCTCAATGGAAACAAGCAGTTGTCTTTTAAGCTTACTAAAATGGTGAATCTCTGTGGTTTATTGTCTGTCGGTTTGTTTCATCGCTTGAAATGACAACAAAGAAGTTCATTATAAGAAGCAGTAGGTTGATAAGGCAAGGCAAGGCAATTTATTTGTGTGATGCAATTCAAAGTGCTTTACAGGATCAAACAGATAAAACACAATACATTTTTACGATGGTCAAAGTGAGAAGAAATACAAAAACACAAAATAATTAAAAGAAAGAAAACCATGATTAACAGTTCGAAAATTTAAATTTTAAAAGCCATGTTAAAAAGAAATGTTTTTAGACCTGATTTAAATGATTCTAAAGTGCTAGCCATTCTCAGATGTTCTGGGAGTTTGTTCCATGCATTAGGAGCATAGATGCAGAAGGCTGCTTTCCCACGCTTTGATCCACAAATGGAACAGTGAGCTGGCCTGCGCCTGAAGACCTAAGGGGTCTGCTGGGTTCGTACCGCTGAAGGAGGTCCTTGATATATTTGGGTCCTAGCCCGTTTAGTGCTTTATATGTGTGCAATAAAATCTTAAAATCAATTCTCTCACTTACTGGAAGCCAATGCAGCGATCTCAGCACTGGAGTGATGTGATCTGTTTTCTTTGTCCGGGTTAGGACTCTGGCAGCAGCATTTTGAATTAGTTGGAGTTTACGGAGTGATTTTGTTGTGAGGCCTGTGAAGATGCTGTTGCAGTAGTCAAGCTTGCTAAAGACAAATGCATGGACACGTTTTTCAAGGTCTTGCTTGGACATAAGGTCTTTAATACGCGAGATATTTTTTAGATGGTAGTAGGCTGATCTGTTGATTGCCCTGATGTGGCTGTTAAAATTGAGGTCAGAGTCTAAAATGATACCTAAGTTTCTTGCTTGACTTTTCGGTTCGAGTGATAGTGATTCCAGGTGTGCAGAGACTTTAATTCTCTCTTCTTTGGTTCCAAAAACGATTAGTTCGTTTTTTTTTGTGTTGAGCTGTAAGAAATTACGGCACATCCAGTCATGTATTTGTTTTAGACATGTGATCAATAAATCAGTAGGATTCATCTATGGAAAGTGATATATAGATTTGGGTGTCATCCGTGTAATTATGATATGAAATGTTGTTATTTCTAATTATTTGATAAGTGAGAGGTTTCTTTATGTCACACGAGGAATGTCACTCTTTGTCAAAGGTCCTTCTGTATTCACTGTTCCACACTTTTTTAAAGTCAGCTTCATTTGTTTGATGCATTTTCCTGATAGGTCAGAATGCCTTTATCCAGGTGTTCCTCGTTACTCAATCAGCCCAGCTCCTAAAGCAGCAGTGTGGCAGTCAGCTCTCCTCGTGCATGACTTTTGGTTCTGCTTTGAACATGTTGTCTTTTTCAATAACTTCAGACCATGGCTTGGTTGAAAAGTACTTTCTTTTACTTTTTTTTTTTTTTATTATATTTTTACTATATCATAACTTAGTACTTTTTTTTTTAACATATGTAACATTAAGCTGTGTGTGGCTCTTTCCTGCTGTAACGATGCAAATGTCCCCTCTGTGGGACTAATAAAGGGCTTCTGTTTTTAAGCTAGTACACTGAAGAAAAACAACTTCAGTAAAAAGTAATCAAAACAAAGTTGCACATAAATAGGACACACACAGGAGCCTCAATCTGGGCTGCCTGGGAATTCCTGTGGAGAAGGATGATCTTCTTAATTCTACATTTCATACAAGGAAGTACCTGCTCGCCCTGGTGCAGGACGTACAGATTTTATTTTGTGGGCTCTCACCTTTCAGTCAAACTGCCTGTCAAGTACCATATCTGTTTATTTAACCTCTACTTGACATTAGATATTCAGTCAGTCTTTAGGGGCTCAGTTGAACATGTTGGTTTGTGATCTACCCTACATGTAACATGATTTCTGTTTTTAAACTTGTTTTTCTGTTCAGGATGAGGAGCTCGAGAGAGAGAAGCAGCAGCAGGTGGTTTTGCTCCAGGAGCTTGAAGAGCAGAAAGCCAAATTGGAGCAGATGCTGCGTGAGGCTCAGCAGGAGAGAGAAGAGCTGAAGGCTGCTGTGACCCAGGAGGCTCCTATCAACCAACCAGAAGTACCCGTCCATGAGCAGGAAGCCCCCTCTGTCCCTCCAGAGGTAGGCCTTTGAGCATTAAAGCTATCCCTGGTTAACCTGTTCTCATTATTTCTCTGAACTACTAATATTCCTGTCAGATCTGTTTTATCCTTTAAGATATCTTATGTGAAGTGCGGTCAGAAAAATAACTTCAGTGAGGGCTGCTTCTTCACTCTTTGACAGCTGGTGCCTCCTGCAGGTGAAGATGAGCACACCAGAAGGATCAGAGAGTACCAACAGCGACTGCTGCAGCAAAACAGGTGTGTTTTTTAATCCTGAATATAAACTACATTTATTTATTTAGCCAGTCACTTTCACTACTTTTCCTTGCGATTATGTTTCAAAGTAAATCTCATCAGCTGACAAAGAAATAAACCTTTTGAGTGCTACTTTTACCTATATTTATAAAGTTTTAGAGGATTTTATTTAGTTTGGAGGGTATTGTATGCTCTAATTTTAAAGCTCCTTGATGCACCGAGATTGGGCTCTATAAATAAAACTGACGGTCTTTATTTCAGCCTTCACCAGAGGTCAGTGGAAGTGGCCCGTCAGCGCCTAGAGGAATACCAGCGAGCTCTACGGATTCGCTACAACATGACCCCCACATCTTTACTGCCCGCTGCAGTGCCTCCAGGCCTCTGTCCCCCCCCTCTGCACGGTGTTCAGTCTGTGCATCCTCCAGCTCCTCTGCAGCTCCCTACACCTCCGGCCTCGCAGGCATACATCCACGCCAAAGCACAAACCCCTGTGGAAGTTCCCACAAGAGAGTCGGACATGTTAGCTTCACATTCACAACCTCCTAGCTCAAATATAAGCTCTGCCTCCAAGTTGGTGCAAGATGAAGTTGAATATATTTCGAGCAATTCCAGGAACCAGAAGTTCACTGCCTGGCTGACAGACAACATCATGGAGAGAGTCACAGGGCATCTCACAGAGAGAGTGAGAGCAACACGTCACTCAGCCAGCATCACACTGCAGCCAACCTCTGATCCAATCCAAGGCAGTAGCTCCATCATCACCTCTGGTGCACCTCTGGCTCCAGTTCCAGAAACTGTTAGGCCTGTGACTCTGCCACATTGTTCCCTACGGACCGGGTCCCTGAGCTCCATAGAGGACGACAGGATGGAGAGGCAGAGACGAGTGCTGCAGGAGGTCCAGAGACGAGAGCTGCAGGAGGTCCAGAGACGAGAGCTGCAGGAGGTCCAGAGACGAGGGTTGCAGGAGGTCCAGAGACGAGGGCTGCAGGAGGTCCAGAGACCAGGGCTGCAGGAGGTCCAGAGACGAGAGCTGCAGGAGGTCCAGAGACGAGAGCTGCAGGAGGTCCAGAGACGAGAGCTGCAGGAGGTCCAGAGACGAGAGCTGCAGGAGGTCCAGAGACGAGAGCTGCAGGAGGTCCAGAGACGGCTGCTGGAGCAGAGGGAGGAGGTGGCGCTGCAGCAGAGGCAGCAGGAGGAGGAGAGGCGACAACAGGAAGTGGAGATGGAGCAGATGAGGCGGCAAAAGGAGACGTTGCAGGCTCTCATTCAAACTGAAGAACAAGTAAGTGACAGGACTATCACTGCTGTTGTGTTTTTGCAAAAGTACAGCAGACAAATCATTTAGTTTATATACAAATTACAACAGTGCTTGTTTCTGAGTGATGAGGTGAAATGAACTGACCTAAAGTGTATTTGATTTAAGCTCAATGAGTGTGTGCTTGTATGGGAGAACAACTGTCCTGATGCCTTGTCTCGCCCACAGCCACTCCCAGAGGCTGCCAGAGGAGTTTTGGATTCAGAGAGCATCAGGCAGACCCGTCTCAAGTTACTTGCCTCCCTGCTGAGAGCTATAGAGGAGACTAACGGAGGAACTTTATCCCACCTTGAAGACCCTCTCATGGTTCAGAGTGATGCTCCTGCTGCCCCAGCATCTGCCCCCCCCTCAGGACTCCTCCCTCCTCCTCGAGCAGCAAAGCCCCCCGTGACCCGTGTCAGGCTGAGCATCATGGAGATGATGACTGAACAACATGAGCTTAGTGCTATTCAAGAAGTGGAGACGTCAGTCAACACCAGCCAATCAAAAGGTCAGCTCAACAGCAGGAAGTGACACCTGTTTCCTCACATGCCAACAACGTTTAACCAGCTATGAAGAGTGATACCGATTGATTGGATTGTTGATGTTTCCCCAGGTCCTGAGAGTAGTGTACCAGCTCCTTCACACTCTCTGCGCTGGGATCTGCAGGAGGACTATGAAGCGTCGGTGGTCTCTGACAGGGATCTGCAGACCCCCTGTTGGTCCAGCAGTGGGCAGCAGACTGCCAGCAGCCCTGAAACAAACTCATCAACATCCAGCCATGTCCTCTGGAGAGAGAGGCTGCTGATGGGAGCAGGAACATCTCCAGAATCCTCAGAGTCTGGTATGTAGACGGTAAATAAATAGTGATGATACATAATGCCGATGAGAAGAACATAAAAGGGCCAAAATGAATATCTGTCCTCTTGGTTGCAACTCTCGTTTTCCAGATTCTATCCTGAGGATAATCTCCCCTCCTTCCTCTGACTCTGGGAGAGGAGCCGACTTCTCTGGTCCTGGAATCACAAGCTGCAGGTCCCCCAAAGAGGTAACCAGGCACTGCACACAACTCAGTTCAGACTCTGTCCTCCTCTTAGAACAAGTCATCACCCTAGTGGCAAACCTTGACAAAAGACTGCTGAAGTGACGAAGGAAGAAAGCGTTTTTGCCAATATACATATGTATACACTGAAAGCGCAGCTGCCTCTTGTGCTTGTAAACACTTAGACAGTATTAATAATAGTGTGTCTACTGGCAATTTACAAATTCTAAAAACATATTAATTTAATTTCATAGTTACAGTGTTTTTTCTGCATTTTAAATACTCTGAGGTTCACACGTTGTGGATCAATGATGAAATGTGGCCAAATCTGACTGCCTGGCCCTCTGCCACAGCAACTGATTATGCCCGAGAAGCTTCTCTTTTCTGTGTCTTGCTGTGTGTCCTGTGTGTGTTCTTCTTTTAGTGAATGTGTATGAAGATTGCAAGTCTGTCGGACACATTTGTGTGTCTGTGTGTGTGTCTGTATGTGTCCTTATTCTGAGCAATGATGTGAAATCTTTGCACCTAAAGTGTATTTAATTAATAATACATTTAATGATGGTTTCTACACTTGAACTGAGCTCAGTGAGTCTGTGTGCATGTATGTGTCTTTCGCTAAATATAGGTTAGAGTAACTTTGTTCATTACATTTTGTACAGTGCTGAACATTTTAATGCAAAAACCTTATATTAGAATCTGTTTCTAAACAAGTGGAATCATTGTTAATAACTTTAGTTTAGCTGCTTATGGAACAAAATGAATCAGGCCTTTCTGCATAATGGTGTGTGTGTGTGTGTGTGTGTGTGTGTGTGTGTGTGTGTGTGTGTGTGTGTGTGTGTGTGGTGTGTGTGTGTGTGTGTGTGTGTGTGTGTGGTGTGTGTGTGTGGTGTGTGTGTGTGGTGTGTGTGTGTGTGTGTGTGTGTGTGTGTGTGTGTGTGTGTGTGTGGATGATTTAAAGTACTAAAGTTTAGCTGCTTATCGAAAAAAAACACTAAACAGGATTCTTTTTGCATCATGAGTAGGTACATTTGATTTCAGTTAATAATCTGAATACTTTGAACACTCACTAGAATATATACAAATCGAGCAGAAATCTTCAATTATACGTGTGCATATATGAATGTGTTGTTCTGTTTCTGAGCGATGATGTAAAATGACCCAACCAGAATTGTATTGAATGAAATGCGTTCATGATGGTTTCTACACTTGAACTGAGCTCAGTAAGTCTGTATGCTGTGTTTCTGATTCAATCCGTTGTTGATCACTTTAACATATTCATTTTGGGTGCCTTTATGATTTTGTCAGTCTGCAAATAGGCCTCCTGATTCTGACTGCCTCTCCTCCACCACAATCTCCACGGGCAGCTACATCTCCACCGATCCTGAGCAGAACATAAGCACTGGTGAGGGTCTTTTGTCATGTTTTAATGCTATTTATTTTTGTACCTCTTTGCTAAATCTAATTTAGAAAATCTGGTTGAAAAAGATGAAGAATTGAAATGGCCTTACCAGAAAGATCTGTCTGGCTCTTCATTATTCACTAGAGAATCTGATTGGGTCAGTCCAAATATGAAGCAATATAATAAGTGTATGAGCTGCGGTCCAAATGATGAATAATGTACACACACCAGGTGGCTTGCTGCTTTGCTCTCTTCAAGCTCACTGAATGCAATATCTTTCACAATGCCTGTTTCATGTATAAAGTAGAAAATATGCTAAACGACAGACCGTGTGACCTTATCCCAACTCTTTAACCCTTGCATGCAAACTAGGAATAGGGATTTTATGAGGACCAAAAGCGCAATCTTAAATGTACAAGCTCTAGTGTGATCTGCAGAGAGATACAAATGTCTCTGTCTTGAGATTATTGAAGCTGAATGGCTGTGGACTTCGACAAGTTAGCTTCCCTCTGAAATGCAGTGTGGCATATGTTTTTGGTTTGTAATGTTTGTAATGAACCCTGTTCTCAAGCTTCCTAAGGGGTGTTCCATTTCACATCTCTCCATTATGGCTCATGATTATACCTGTCATTCTAGTTTAACTTGTGAAATGAATGATGTTGTGTTTTATAACTTTTTATGAGGCGTAAATCTGTTCTCCTCCTTTTCCTCTCCCACTTCTTCATTAGATGAATGCCTGCTGCTGAGACGGTGTGTAGAACCGGAGCGTGGAGCAGACTCGCTCCATGTGTTCTCTCCACCCGGTCAGAGCGTCTGCTTTAAGGACAGCTCACCTGCAGACCGTCCTGCTCTTTCTGTAGGCTCTCTCTCTAATGACAGCAGCATCCAGCACATCATAGACAAATACACACGGGAGCTGAACATCTCCCTCAGCACTGCTGGCAGAACCACAGGTACTGTAGACGACACCCTTTTGAACAGTCCAGAAATGTCAAATCAGAAGACTGCAGCATGTTAATAGTCTTTCGTCGTCTTTGTTGTTCTTCAGACAGTGAAGGCTCATATGTGGAGGAATCGTGCTCTTCAGTCTCCCAGCAGTCTTTGCTTGGAGTCCCGGAGAGGAGAGGGGGGAGTGAGAGCTCCACCTCCCCTCAGTCTCTTCCCTCAGATTGGGCAGCAGCACAGAGGAGGGGCCTGGTCAGTGACTCACAGTCTTACAGTAGACTAGAGAGGACAGACCAAACTCTGGCTCTAGAGAGGGCTTTTTGTGTTTCTTCTTTTGTGACCTAAAGGCCACCGTACTTCTCTGAGTTGCTTGGACAGTGAGGGGTGATCTGAGGGGGATTCCTTTTCATGGCAATAAGGAATTTTAAACTGTTGTTTAGCCGCTCTACACAGTTACATCTTTTACTTTTTTTACATTAATTGTACTTTTATCAAAATACTTTTGTATTTTTACTTAAAGGTCCCCTATTATACTGTTTTTCATCAATATATTATAGGTCTCAGATATATACAAAACATGTCTCTGAAGTGTTTGGCTCCAAACACCAAACAGATCATTGCAGCATCCCATAATCCCCTCTGTTTCAGCCCTGTTTCCAAAGTGCTGATTCTCTGTCTGTTACTTTAGATGAAAATAAGGAGCCGCTCCCCACGCCCCTCTGAGAGACATTTGGTTAAAAAGAACACAATGGTGCTCTAGGAGGAGATTCAGGTGATAAGGTGGGGGGGGGGGGTTACCTTGGTTGGTGATTGGCTAATGGTTACACAAGCCAAAAAATCGTTATGACATCATAAAGTGGCCAAAATCTGATCAGCTCATTTTTAGACAGGTTTTATAGAAATGGATCAGGAGAAAAAGAGAGAATCTTTGTTCCTGAAACTTTCAGAGTCTCTTTCCACAGAGGGGACACATGTTGATGAAGAAGAGGGGACACATGTTGATGTAGAAGAGACATGAAGAAGAGGGGACACATGTTGATGTAGAAGAGAGACATGAAGAAGAGGGGACACATGTTGATGAAGAGGGGACACATGTTGATGTAGAAGAGACATGAAGAAGAGGGGACACATGTTGATGTAGAAGAGAGACATGAAGAAGAGGGGACACATGTTGATGTAGAAGAGAGACAAGAAGAAGAGGGGACACATGTTGATGTAGAAGAGACATGAAGAAGAGGGGACACATGTTGATGTAGAAGAGAGACATGAAGAAGAGGGGACACATGTTGATGTAGAAGAGACATGAAGAAGTGGATTTTGCAGAATAGGTGACCTTTAAAAGTTATAATGTAGGACTTGTTGGGATTACATGTTTCCTATTAACTCCAACCCATTCCATTAACGATACCTTGTTTTTAATGCAAGGCATTCAAATGTAATACTTTACTCCTGAATCGGTGATTGCAGAAGTCACACACTTCAAGTTACTATAAACCCCTGTGGTTGGTCAGTACCGTGGAGTTGTTTCCATAAGAACGTATCAAAATGTGTATAACCCTGAGTTCTTCTTACACCACTGCACATTATGAATGAAAGTCAGTTCAAAACTTTGCTGTGACATGCCCAGCATTCACATGATTTGTTTTTGCCCCAGGAATGCCACACTGCAGTCCCTCCAGTCCTGGAGCCGCTGTCAGGCGAGGAGCCGTCACCAGCTGAGGACCACGAGCAGGACTCCTTCAGACCTCTGATTGGCCAGCTGACGGACCAGTCATCCTGTCTCGCTGCTGACCACGTGGACTCGGCCATGGAGCAGCTGGTAGGTCAACCATCGGCTCACTCTTCCATGATTGGTCAGCTACCTGGTCCGATCTCGACAAGCTTTGATCACGGCGGCTGGGACTCCACTCTGAGCCGGATGATTGGGCGACTGTCTCATCAGTCCAGCTCTCATTGGCTGAGTGGTGGGCAGGACTTTTATGCAGCTCAGCTGATGGGCCGTGTGCCTTTGGAGCAGTCGGCCGCGTGGTCGGAGGAGGGTCCAGAGAGGAGCGGAATGAGGCCACTGGTCGGGGAACTGGACGAGTCAGCAGGCCGGCAGGGAGCCAGCTCAGGTAAAAGGAGAGACTTAATAATAAACCGACTCCAACCTTCCACTGGTTAACTTGAATCATTTCTTTACAACCATTTCTCATCTTTTTGCAGTTATTGTAGAAACACTGTCCCATGGTTAAACGTGTACTGATGGCAGTCTATATGTTTTGTTGGCACTCAAACATCTATTCACACAGCTCTTTAGGATGAAATACAGTTGAGTCAAAATAAAGTGAATTGCTCTATACCAGGTTATAGCAGCATGAAGTGATCACAATCAGAAAATACATTGATGTTCAAAAGTTTGGAATCTCTTTACAATTTTTCTTGTTTTATTCATTACATTTGAACAGAGATAACATCATTGATTTTCTTAAGAGGAGAATGAAATGATTACATCTTTAATCTTAGATGATTTCCCCACAGTGTGACATGAATTGTTAGTGACTAGCTATCGATATTAAATCACTAAGTTTAGATTGGACTCTAAATATTGAGTTTCTCTTAGAGCCCTCTGCACTCAGTGTTAGACTATAGAGCTTTAAACTGTGATCTGTCAGTCACATGTCCAGCTGATATTCACACAGTGCATCCACTAACATTCTGTTTCTGTTGACGTTTAAAGAACAGCTTTGCTAGAGCAGTTCATTCCAGCTTGTTAGAGGTATTATTGTACACTTGACACTGGACCAGAAAGCTTTTTTAATTTAAATCTGCACACATGTTGATGCTAACAGCTAACTGCTGATTTCTTCTGTTCTTATTGAACTGTTGCTCAGAGGCTCTTAGTTACTCTGCCCGTTACACTGTCAGTCTGGATGTTCAGCATTCTGCCTTCATACAAATAACATGTATCTTTAAAGAGGACTTTCTATAAGCTTAATGCATGAACGTGCATTCAGAAGTATAGAGTAGTCCTCTCATCTGACTGAAGCTTTGGTGGCAGCAGGAGATTACAAACTGTTTTAATGCAGTGTTTGTCTGCTTATCCACTTTCTCAAAGTAGGAAAAGAGGTTTAGAGTGTTCATCATCTCATCTGATGTTTTGCAGATGAACGAACCCATGCTGATCTTGGTGTCTCAACTGAGGCCAGTGTGCCGCCGTCTTACCCAGTGTTTCCTCCTGAAGCCTGGCCCCACAGCGCCTCTCCCGCAGGTGTGAGTCCACTGCAGCAGACCCTGCTCATACAGGCAGCATCACCACCAGACCAGGGTCCAGAGAGGACTGAAGGTGAGCTTTACACCATTCAAGTCATTACAGCCAATTCTAAAATGACCTTATGATGGTTATATCAAGGGGAGTATATTACAACCATGCACAATATGTAACTTCAGCCAAGTTAAAGTTTGATTTAGGAAACTAAATGTGTCAGCCTTCTTATATTTACATGACTTGTCTTACCCAGTAAGAAACTATGTGCTTCATCTTCATGCCCATCTTTAGTGTTTCCTGGTTCAGACTCATTCCACCCGCTACTGGCGGAGGTCCCCCACAACGAGACAGCAGACTCCTCCATGACCTTTCACCTGCCTGACCACCATGTGCCTAGCTGTACTGAAGGACGGCCACACAGCAGGGGGGAGGAGTCTGATGCCAGCTCTGATCCTTCTGTTGAGTCTGAGCCGTCCCCTGAGCGCCTCCGAGCAGAGCAGCCGGCCAGCTGCAGGGCCGCCCCCCCCCTGCATGGATCCTTCTCTCAGCTCATCACTTCCCAGTGCCACCCCAATGAATCTGAGGAGGAGCTGACTGCTTTAGCCATTTGTGATGATTCACTTACTGTGGGCGAAGCAGATAAAGGCAGAAACTCCATTTCTGTTAGGGGTGGAGATTCAGTCCCACGCAGTGACCTCTCTGAGGGGATATTGGTAAGATTGTGTTTTTCACCTTGATAAACTTTGAAAAAGCGTTGTCTTTTAGAAATTCACTGACTATTACAATGCCCTAAAAGGAAACACTATGTAACTTGTCAAAGTTCCCAGTGCAATTTGGGTTTTGATATGTACATCTTATCACCACTGGCAAAAGGCATTGCAGAAATCAGCTCAAGGCTCAAAACAAGCCTATCAAGACAGAGCATCTGCATTTTATTTCCATACCTGATATATTATGATTCAATAAAGTTAGACACAAAACGAGATGAATTATGTTATCTTGCCCAATTGACTGTCTGTAAAGGGAAACATGGAAGCAGTTGAGTAAAATTGAAGTTGTTACTACGTGCACTTTTCTAGTAATACAACCACAAAGTAAGTGTGTGTGTGTGTGTGTGTGTGTGTGTGAGATCAGGAAGCTGCCAGAGAGAAGGGCATCCTGGAGCAGTCAGAAATAACACTCGTGAGCCTGGCAGACACCACACTGCAGGACCCCGACACCACTGAGGAGGACCCCCATCCAGAGGGGGGGGAGGAGGAAGGCCAGCCCACAGAGGTGACTGTCTGTACATGTTTTAGACTACTTGACTTCAGCGGAAGGCTTCCCTGTGATCTCTAAAAACAAACCATGTCTTCTGCAGGGGTCGCGGTCCACGTTGTCACTGAATGACCCTCCAGAGGACAACAACCAAACACACCCAGGTAACCACAGCACTTACAGACTGAACATATCTGAGATAATAAACTGTTGGTAATGCTGCTTGTGGGGATTTTTGCTTTTGACTTAAATATGGATATGATCATGAACAAAAAAGGTATAGTAATTGACATACTCAACACAGATGTATTCCCTTTTTCAGTCAGAACATTGTGAACTTGAGAACCCTTCCCTCCCTAGACTCTCAGTGTGGTCCTGGCAGGGGCGTGACGGAGGTCCAGCAGCAGAGGCTCAGAGCCCTGCAGCAGAGATCCTCCCTCAGAGTGGAGGAGATCAAGGCCAGAAGGGCTCTAGCCAAGGTGAAACCTGAGATCCAAGGTCCATCTGAAGCCAGAGAGAAGTCTAAAGGAAAAGCATCTCCACCAGGCACCTGTAAGGCAAACAAGAAGTCCGAACCTCAACAAAAGCCTAATGCCAAGGTGAAGGGGGGGCAGGCTGAGCTGCATCCAACTACTGAGGAATATGATATCACACGCAGAAAAAGCCCCCGCGTCCCCCTCCAGGTATATTAACCTAATATAGTATCATACTATTTGACACTTTGGGTCATATCACATTGATGTATGAGCACCGCCTAAAAGACAAAGTATACCTTGGTGGGGTATCTTAGGAATCACACATTTTGTGTCTCCTTTGTGACATAAAAACAGCTAGTCCAGAAGTCATTCATATTCCAACATTCAAGGTGATGGTTTCTGATCTGGTGATCTAAATCAGTTGTAAGATATTAGTTCTGAGCCAAAGGGGGTAACGGGCCAGAAAAACAACTAATGGGTAAAACTGATAGAAGTACTTTGACCTCTAAATCAAGTTGTGTTCATAGAAATTGTATCACTCTAATGTGCACATCTGCCCTTTTTGGAATGAAAGCAGCGGGGAGATAGATAGTGTTTTGGTAAGGATTTTCTTTAAAAAAATGAAAGCTAGAATAAAGACATCAGAAGTGTTCTGTAATATGTACAAAATACCCAGTCACTCAGAGAACATCAGGTTGAGTTCTGCTCTTTATTGAATGCATGAGAAAACGTTTCCAATGAAAGAGATTGTACAATGGCTCACGTGCACCTATTAGGTACAGCATAGAATAAGGTATTACAGTAGTTTCCCTGTTTTATACGTCTGTAACCTAAATCCTTCATTAGGTTACTTTAAAATATATATTAATATGTATTGGTCTTACATTAACAGAACCGTGTTTAAATAGGAGTATGACTACCTGTTAACTTTCAAATGATTGTCAGCCATAAGTGGACATCAACATCCTGTGCCATGTCTTTGTCCCCTCAGTGGGGGGTCCCAGGCTGGACCTGGAGGACGAGGTGAAGGACGTCACACCAGAGCAAAGGAAACGGGAAGCTTCTGTGATGCACAGCAGAACTCAGAGGTACATGAAGGTTTAATAGTAATACTTCTATCTTCACTAAAAGCCCAACAACTGATGTTAGAACACTAGTTAACTTGTATAGCCGTTGCAGAGCTTCACTATGAAAGTCAGGAATGGACCACGATAGACGTTTATTTTTGGGGGCTTTTTCCTTTTAGCATTATTCAGTAGAAGAAGGACAGTAAAAGCAGCAAAGGGCCACTACTCATTGGCTCATGTCAGATGCAACATGCTGCCACTAGTTTGAGTTCCTCAGGCCGACATGGTGATTATTGTGCTGCAGCCAATGAAGCAGGTGGTTTATGACAAGATCCTGATTTGCTCTTACAACTATGCTGTGAAGGGAATTCAGAGCAATTGATTAAAAACACGATGATGATGATGATGATGATGATGATGATGATGATGCTGCATGCCACTGTCAGTTCTGCCGAACTCAGGTCTGAATATTAACTGACTCTAAGGCTGGCCATAAACATCTCTGCCTGTAGTCAAAACATGTCTGCCCTCCAGGAAGGCACCAGGCGCTAGTTTAAGATTAACATGTACAGGTGCATCTCAATAAATTAGAATATCGTGGAAAAGTTCATTTATTTCATTAATTCATTTCAAAAAGTGAAACTCATATTATATGGATTCATTGCACACAAACTGAAATATTTCAAGCCTTTATTTGTTTTAATCTTGATGATTACGGCTTACAGCTAATGAAAACCCAACAATCAGTATCTCAGAAAATTAGAATATTACATAAGACCAATAAAAAAAAAAGATTTTTAATACGGAAATGTCGGCCTTCTGAAAAGTATGTTCATGTGTATGCACTCAGTACTTGGTTGGGCCTCCTTTTGCATGAATGACTGCATCAATGCGGCGTGGCATGGAGGTGGTCAGCCTGTGGCTCTGCTGAAGTGTGATGGAAGCCCAGGGTGCTTTGCGGCCTTCAGCTCGTCTGCATTGTTGGCTCTCGTGTCTCTCATCTTCCTCTTGACACTACCCCATAGATTCTCTATAGGGTTCAGGTCAGGCCAGTTTGCTGGCCAATCAAGCACAGTAATTCCATGGTCACTAAACCAGGTCTTAGTACTGATGGCAGTGTGGGCAGGTGCCAAGTCCTGCTGGAAAATGAAATCAGCATCTCCATAAAGCTTGTCAGAAGAAGGAAGCATGAAGTGCTCTAAAATGTCCTGGTAAGACGACTGCGTTGACTTTGGACTTGAGAGAACACAGTGGACCAACAGCAGCAGATGACATGGCTCCCCAAATCATCACTGACTGGAGACTTCACACTGGACTTCAAGCAACTTGGATTGTGTGCCTCTCCACTCTGCCTCCAGACTCTGGGACCTTGATTTCCAAATGAAATGCAAAATGTTCTTTCATCTGAAAAGAGGACTTTGGACCACTGAGCAATAGACCATTTCTTTTTCTCCTTAGCCCAGGTAAGACGCTTCAGTCGTTGTCTCTGGTTCAGGAGTGGCTTGACACGAGGAATGCGACAGTTGTAGCCCATGTCCTGGATACGTCTGTGCGTGGTGGCTCTTGATGCACTGACTCCAGCCTCAGTCCACTCCTTGTGAAGCTCCCCCAAATGTTTGAATGGCCTTTGCTTGACAATCCTCTCAAGGCTGCGGTTATCCCTGTTGCTTGTGCACCTTTTCCTACCACACTTTTTCCTTCCACTCAACTTTCTATGAATATGCTTGGATGCAGCACTCTGTGAACAGCCAGCTTCTTTAGCAATGACCTTTTGAGGCTTACCCTCCTTGTAGAGGGTGTCAATGACTGTCTTCTGGACAACTGTCAAGTCAGCATTCTTCCCCATGATTGTGAAGCCTACTGAACCAGATTGAGAGACCATTTAAAGGCTCAGGAAACCTTCGCAGGTGTTTTGAGTTCATTAGCTGATGACACCATGAGTCTACAATATTGAACTTTTTCACAATATTCTAATTTTCTGAGATACTGCTTTTGGGGTTTTCATTAGCTGTAAGCTAATCCTCAAGATTAAAACAAATAAAGCCTTGAAATATTTCACTTCTGTGTAATGAATCCATATAATGAGTTTCACTTTTTGAATTGAATTAATGAAATAAATTAACTTTTCCACGATATTCTTATTCATTGAGATGCACCTGTACATCTTGGCTTTCACTTGTGTAACTAATGAAGAAAACAGATGTGTGATCAGAAGGATATGAATGCTCAAACTGCTTGTCATAGTTCTCATACTACCCAAGCCAATGTTTTCTCTAACAGCCGAAAGAGACTTAAAAAAATCTAAAATGTGATAACTTCATTAAAGCCAACCCATTGATGTGTGTGTGGTCCATCGTGTGTCTGCAGGCTGTACGAGCAGCTGGAGGAGGTGAAGCATCAGAAAGCCCTCCGGAACAGACAGGAGGCGTATGCAAAAAACCGACTGAAGGCCAAGGAGTTCCACAAGGTAAAGCACTTTAATTCTGAGTGTTTTCAAAAGACAATGTGATCCTAACAGAACTGCAAGCTCCAAAGTTTGTTTTTATTTGCCTGAATTCTGAGTAAAGTATTTTTCTACTATCTTTTCACAGAAAACCTTAGAGAAACTTCGTGCCAAGAAGACTCTGTGATGACTGTGAATGTATACTTAGTTCCATGGTGTAAATTTAAATTATTTTAAAAGTATTGTCAATAAAGCATTTTAAGTTATTTGAATCTCCTTTTCGCCATTGTGTTAAATATTTAAGGAAATACAAGGTGGATGTTAAAAGAATCTGTCAACACTACCCTTCAGATGAGTTGAAAAAACATTCATGAAGTCAATTAGAGGATTACAAAACTGGCTGTTACTATTAAACAGCGAGGGACGATCTGACATCACCTTCTATGTGACAGTTTAAGATTTCACACATTATGACTTACTAGTTGTTAAGTTTGAATAAAAAGAATAGTATCCCATTATCCAAATGCTGTTTGAAAGGTTTTTACAGAAACAATAATGCAGAACTTTGGAAACGAAGGCCTCAAACTGTGGGTTTAATCCTCTGTCTCTGAGGTCTCATTACACCGCCCTTAATGGTCTGAGTGGATGCTGCTGGGAACACTCGAGGGTCCTCTGCCCAGAGAAAGGCCACAGTGGAGGTGTGAAACGACAGCGTTCGGGTTATGAATAGTGTCTCCATGAGGTTTAGAGTTTAGAGAAAGATATCGTCTTAGGACTCTTCTTCTCCATGGAGGCCTGAGCGGACTTCATCACATCTTCAGTCTGAAGCATGCTCATGTTCCAGTTGGCCTGGGAAAGAAAGAACAAGATGTTTATTAAGATAAAGGCTGATCCATGGTCTGACTGGTGGGGTGATGTGAGAAAAATCCTCCAATAGATTCTTATTTTTAAAGTCCGTGCTCTCACCATGTAGTCCAGCCCCTCGGCCACACTGTGGTCTCTGGAGTAGATGAGGTTGATCTTGGTGCCCTGCACAGCCACAGGGCTGCGGCCGGCGATCTCCCCCGCCATCTGCAGAGCTCCGGCCATCATCGCCTCCTTATCTGCAAACACTCGGCTGGAGGAAGCACGAGGGAAAGTGTTAAGACTGATTGCTTAACAAATAGGTCAAAGTTTCTCTTTGAAATTGATGTGCTCTATTTTTGGCTTAAAGTGTATATTAACAATAAGGTGGCTAAAACATTGAGAAAACCAATTATTTGTGCAGCTACTCTAGCCCCTATTGTTTTTAGATGCAGCAGGGGTCTGTAATATAAAGTAGGTCTAATTCGGGGGGGGGGGGGGGGGTCTTAATAAGCTACAAGATTCAATTGATTAAAAAGTGGGACTTAGCCTGAACATTCCTGATCTAAAACGTCTCTGCATGTGATCCATAAAAAGTCTGTTCGCTACTCGTCTAAAACATTTGTAAGTTAAAGGTTGAAGCAGCTGATCACTTGTTGACCAGGAGAAAAGGCCTAAACATCAACACTGACCAAAAATGAACTAAAAACAGCCTGACCTGATGACACAGGTGAGAGTGTATGGTCTGTAGAGAGTGCTTTACCTGACCAGGCCGCTGCTCTTGGCTTCATCAGCGAACATCTTCCTGGCAGTCAGAGCCAGCTCGTTCACCAGGCTGCAGGAACACAGAGATACATAGCATTTCTATATAGAGAGCAGCATACATTTTTAAGAACAAACCAATTTAAATCAGACTGGGAAACATTTTCGTCACAGCAGCAGTTAAAACAAGGCATTGCACATAATGTGAAAAATAGTAGAAAGAGTAGAAAAAACTATAAACATCTCAAAATATTAAATAAAACGGAACTAAAAAAGGTAAATATAAACAAGTTGACTGTGAAAGACAAGAATTTGTAGACTGTCTGACGAATAAACACTATGAAGGGCCAAATCACAGCTAGCAAAATGTAAAGGTTGGATATTATTTACATTTAGTGTGCACGGAATAGCATTTTATACTAGAACATGCATTTCCTGCAGAAAATGCGTGCGAATGCTGTAAACTGTGTACATTTGTTGCTGAATTTAGCTAAAAATGCAGAAAAAGCTGAATATGTTATTAGCTGAATGGTAGCTGCTTTTAGCTACAGAAACCAAGTAAATGTGTTGCTGAACTTAGCGGAGAAATGCAGAAAAGTGAAATGATTTGAATCAAATTGTTACAGCTCAAATGCATTGCAATGACTTTGTTGAAAACTTGAAAGTGAAATGTTAAACTGGAAGAGTAGGACAAATAGTGAAGAAGCTTAACCTGTTGAGCCCCGAGCCTGTTTTCCAGGTCTCAGGCTCGAAATGACATGCCCAGAACAAATGACCATAACTTCACTTCTAAAAAGGGGAAAATGAATAATCTTTTTCTCAAAGCAATGATACACCTGTGAGTTGGATGTAGAAAAGTCAGAATCAATATAAATGTTTTTATTTTAAAGTAAATTCAGATTGAACATGGTAAAAAAATGTAAATTATAGTTTCCGTCCAAAAAAAAAAACATGACTTATAGTGAAAACCACCCTTGAATGATGGGATAGTAGACTAAAAGCTTTAGGAATCCAAACTATAACATATAATAAGTACCCTGTATCAAGATTGATGCAAAACAAGTGAAGTTTGACCTTTTTAGAGAGATTTAGAAAAGAAAACATTTGGGTATATTTGCCATATCTCTGGAACCCATTGGTCGATTTTGGTGATTGACACCTCTTTTGAACCGTTAGAGCCAATAGAATCGAGGGGAGGTTCCTAAATCCACCTACACGTTACCATGGAGGAGTGAGTGATGCGCACGCAGTTTGCCCAAACCGAAAGCTACGTTACGCTCTGAAAACTAAAAACTAGGCTTATTGCCATAAATATGATGATGGATCATCAGTAATCATTTCAAAGGGACACAGAGACATTGGATTAACCTTCAGCAGCGTTTATATGCGTTTTAATGCCATTGAACACAACTTTTGATCAGAAAAAAGCAAAGGTAAGACATATTTGCCGTTTTGGCCCCGTAAAGCTAAGTTGTGTGTTGTCTGGTTTTGCCTTAGCTGCCGCGAGTTGATGACAGTGATGATACGTATACCATTGGAATCTGTGGAATCTCAGCTTTCAGATGATATCTTGTTTGTGCAGATCCGATGAAGTATAAAAGATCGCTAACGTGAGTTATGTGCTAAGTGCGTTAGCACTCTTTCGCTTAGTGCTAATTCAGAGGCTCGGCGTTAGACTTGTTTTGTTTCGGTAAAAATTGTTCATATCGTCAGTTAGCTGAGTTTATTCCCGTTAAGGGTATGACACATTAATAGGTTGTTAAATGTTAAGAAGCCCTGAGACCAGGCACGTGCACACAGACATCAAAGTGGGCTTGAGCCCCTGCCCTTTTTCTTCCTCCAGAGAAAGTGCCCTTTTTTCCCCCTTTTTAATTTTTTTTTATAAATGAATATATATCTACTGCTGTTTGCGCACAGTTTCCCTTTCCAAAAATATATTGATTGAATAAAAAACATCAGGTCGGGAGATTAGACTGTGAAGTTCCGTAGCTCTCCTACCCTCCTACCCTCCCTCCCCGTCTCACGCACAGCGGTGCGGACAGTCATCGGCAGTCACTTCAGACAGACAGGTAGCAGCACCTCCCACTTTACTGTCCCATGTTATGCCGGCTTTTCTTGGCTTGTTTGAAGGTGAGTGAGTGGTGATGAACAAATGACTAAGCTGCCAATGCCTCGAGTTTACAGCTAATTAGCCAAAAGACACATATAGTTAAATTAGGTTAGGTAGGTAGGCTACTAGCTAATGGATAAGTTAGCTCAAGGTTTAGCTAAGGCCATTTATCATGGGCATACAGGCTAATGTACTGTACGTAAGGGGAGACACTTAAAGTGAATACAGTAAAATGTGTATCTAATAACGTCATCACAATCGCCACATTGATATGCAAATTAGGCGTTAACTAGGCCTAATTAAAATGCGCTAATGTGCATGCAGGTGAAAAGGATAAAACAAAAAAACATATCACCGCACAACTTCCCCAGATAGTTACTTACGTTAAGTCAGTATTTTCCCCTGAAATGTTATGTTTAAATGCAGATTAGCTTTAAATCTATAGATGAATTCAGACATGGTAGTAAAACGAACACCATTTATATGTGTTCTTTTTCATTAGAGTGAAAGAAAACATGGAAGCAAAATAGACCAAAATAACAAAATGTACAAGTACACGAAAAAACGATCTTTTTATAAACAGTAACTTCATCATTTTGATTGTTGGCTGCTCATTTAATAACTATTAATTGTACTAGTTTGTTGTCTGCTCTTGTGCGTAGTGAATACTAAAGAAGACCATTGTCTCTGTTTTAGCTGATTATTTTGTAGAATTCTGTTGAGTATTAAACAATTGCGTGAATGTGAGGGTATTCAAATAAATTGGTCAGTTAGTCAGAGATGTGCAACTATATTTAAGTTTTTGTTTTAAAACATTTTTTTATAAATGATTATGGGAAGTGCCCTTTTTCTCACTTGAGCTCCCGCCCCCCGAAATGTCTGTGCACGTCCCTGCCTGAGACACAGTTTTGTGAATATTGTTGTGTACCGGGCTTAACAGGTTAATTTTTAAAAGAAAAGGTTCAAAAAATGTATAAACAACAAAATGTATAGCAATGTATATTATAATATATTCAATGTCCTGAAAGAGCTCAATAATTTAATAGTTGAATGGTTTCTGCAGGCCCGGTTCTACGGGGGTGCATAAGGGTGCATTGCGCCCTCAGTTGAGTCGTAATGCACCCTCATTTGAAAAATGAAAAGTGAAAGAAAAATGAAAAGTGAAAAATATTACATATATAATAACAATAATAATAATAGTAGTAATAATAATAATAATAAGAAGAATATAGTTGAAATAAAATAAATTACATTGTCTGCTGAATTTATTTGGTCAATTTAAACGGTAAGTAACGTTATTATGTCAGGTGCGCGTGACCTGTGCCGCTGCGCATTCGTCATCTGCAAGGTGCTTACACAGCAGTCAATGATGGACATCAGAAAATGGTTAAAACAACCAGCCCTTATCGCCAGCAGTAACACTGCATCTACTGCAGGTAATAACAGTTCAGATCATGGGGACATTACGTTACCCGCGGCCACTGTCGTGGACACTAACGTCCTCCCGCCCGACTCGCCGGCTTTGCCCGCCTCGCCCACGGAGGCGGAGCAGCCGCAGCCGTCTTCGTTGCCCCAAACACCGCCACCCCTCGGCGGCCCGCAAGTGCCTGAGGACCTCGGCAAAACAGAGCCTGCCCAGGTATATTTAAAAAAGTACCCAACTCGCCTGTACAGTGGGGTAAGGCGCTCATTTTGCAGCTCATGGTTTCAAAACAGAGATTGGCTGGAATATTCATGTAAAAAAAGATGCCATCTTCTGCTATGCATGTAGACTTTTCGGTTCAAGTACGTCAGATGCCTTCACCACAACTGGCTACAACAACTGGCGCCATGCTCTTGTACGTGATAAGGGACTGGGAAGGCATGAATCAAGCAAAGAGCACATGAAGTCAGTGGCTTTGTGGAAGGAGAGGTTCTGAAACAGTTCTGTTTCATATGGGTGTTGAGATGTATCCATAGATCTCTTCATTTTGCTCTCAAAGTGCACCAGATTGATGCTTTTAACTTCAATATTTAAAAATAAATCTTCCCGGGGGAGCATGCCCCCGGACCCCCCTAGAGAGGTGAGGACCCCCCTAGAGGGTGTTAGGTCCACTCCCCACTTATAAAAATAGCTCTTTACCACTGCACCCTCTCTAATCTCAGATGCACCCTGAGTCATTTTGTTCTGGAACCGGGCCTGGGTTTCTGTAGCTGAAAGCAGTGTTTGATAACGTTGTCACCGTGGTAACCTTTGATCTCTGGGCTCACACACAGGTGTTTGATAACGTTGTCACCGTGGTAACCTTTGATCTCTGGGCTTACACACAGGTGTTTGATAACGTTGTCAGCTCAAACACAAACACACAGACTGGAGTTTAACAGACTGTCTCAGCCTATTCTTTTCCGTCTGATGGAGACTTCATACTGACTTCAACACGTTCAACATATTTTAGACATTATTGGTGACGTATGGTTTTAGTTCAAAAGTTTGCAGTTAAAATGTTCGGCTGCTTTTCAAAGCATTTTTACTTTCTTTTCTCTTCTTAATAAACATTCATTCACTACTACTTACATTTAATATGTAACTCCTTCAGCCTACTTTCAGCTGCAGAAACCATTCAACTTTTACATTATTCAGCTTTTTCAGGACATTGAGGCTATACATGTTGTTGTTTATACCTTTTTTAAAGCTTTTCTTTTAAATATTAAGCTTCTTCACTATTTTTCCTACTCTTCCAGTTTAACATTTCACTTTCAAGTTTTCAACAAAGTCATTGCAATGCATTTGAGCTGTAACAATTTGATTCAAATCATTTCACTTTTCTGCATTTCTCCGCTAAGTTCAGCAACACATTTACTTGGTTTCTGTAGCTAAAAGCAGCTACCATTCAGCTAATAACATATTCTGCTTTTTCTGCATTTTTAGCTAAATTCAGCAACAAATGTACACAATTTACAGCATTCGCACGCATTTTTAGCAGGAAATGCATTTTCTAGTTAAATATAAGTGTACATTTTACAGTGTGAAGTTCTAAGTCCAGTTAACAAAAGAGGAGCTGTGGAGCAGTGAGCTCTGCAGCCAGAGGGGAGGAGTTATTGCAGTCTGCTGGAAGGACATTATAATGTTTGGAGTTTTTTATCAGTTTTTTTTTGCTACATATACATTTTACTGTATATATATCAATGATTGCTCATCTTGTGTGTTTCCCCAGGCCAGAGGTGTGCTGACCATCTACTGTAAGTCCCCATTTCCAAACCTCTGAACTAACCTTTAACACCATATCCTAACACTGATTTGTTGCGCACACTGATACTTTTTTAAATGGAACCCCCATACCCTACTGGTACCCCAAACTTTAACCAAATCATTATAATCACGTTTGATTTTGTGTTATTCAAGGATTTATTTACCTTAAAAAGCTTTGCACATTCGTTGCACATGCATTTCTGCATACAGCTTGTGACTTTAACACATTTATTTAAATGTTGCTTTACCTGCGGCTGCCGATCACTTTAGGAAGTCTCTGGAGAGTTCCAACATCTGCAGCCAGGCCAATGTCCACCTCCTGTAGAGAGACTCTGTTAACATCGTGCATCGTATCAGTTGCTCTCAGAACATCGCCTGTCTCCTTCAGTACAACTAGGTCTCACTCTTTTAGTTTTTAGTATATAAATGAGCAGTTTATGCTTTAGGAATAGGAACTAAGTATACCCTGGTTTTTAGTTTTTACATTCTTAGAAACTTTGTTTTAATGTCTGAATGAGGATGAACATGACTGACATTTGATATTTTATGACAAAAGCAGTAACATTTCACTAAAAACCTCAGTAACTAATATTAATTTTGTGAGCTATACATCTAAAATATAGTGAAACAAGAATATAAAGCCTTTTCTTTTACCTTTATCCAGGTGATTAAATTAGATAAACCATATTTCATTTTACTCTATTTCTTTCACTAGCCTATTTTATTCATCAGCTCTGTTTCCCAATGTCTTTCTTTCGAATCATTTATCTGTTCTTTGTTTTCCCCGGAAGAACAATTTCCATTTTGTTGCCACATTTGTGAGGATGATAATGAGAAGGACGCACCTTGACCTGGAACCAGGCGTCCTGCGTGCACAGACGGATGTCACAGGCGGTGATCAGGTCCACACCTGCAGCAGAGCAGGAACACGCAGCAGCACACGCAGCAGCACACGCACCGTGAAGAGAAACGTTATATGAAGAAAGTACCATAAAATACCAGCTTAAGTCAAAATATAAAGCATAAACTATACAAGAACATTGGAGACAAAAAGGTAAAGAGACAGGTGTGATCCAAATCAGCAGAGTCATTGTGTATGTACAGTACAGCAGATTTATGGGATATTTATAATATAATGTTTATTAATGTTACTTGCTGTTTGTGTTAGTACAGAGATGTTATATCAGTAAATATAGAATATTCGATTTAATATATAGAAGAAGGTGAAAGGTAGTAAAAATATAGCACAATATATAGTATAGTTAAACAATGTACCATAAAATACTATCAAAATCATAAAGGTAGGCTTTGTGTGTTCATTTTATGGTAAAGTGGAGTTGCAATTGGTCTATGATCTGAATTTATAGCTGCACAATAATAATAGTGATGTGATGATGATGATGATGATGATGATGACCTACCTCCCCCCACACACGCTCCGTGAATGGCCACCACAACAGGCTTTGGACACTACAATGAGAAAAAAAGGAAAAACAGACTGAAACATTTGAATGCTGCCCTTGACCTGTCAGCAGTATGGTCCTTAGTGTGAGGAACAGAACCTCTCTGCTGACCTTCTCTATGACGCTGAACGTCTCTTGGTACTTGGTGATTATTTTTTTCATGTTCCACGACCTTCTGGCCATGTCGTCCCCCTCTGGTTGGAGGACGTCTCCGGCCATGTCCATCAGGTCGATTCCTGGACGGTCACACAGCACAGAATAAATATGGCTTACTGTGAAGACAGTGTCCTAAAGAACATCTGTCCCCCTGACACCCACCAGCTGTGAAGATCTTCCCAGCCCCTGAGACGAGCACCACCCTGCAGTCCGGGTCCGCTGCGATCTCATTGAAGCAGTCCACCATCTCACTGGAGGAGAAAGCCAAAGGCTCCATCAGTTATTAAGCGCTACAGAAACACTGTTGTGTGCATGCTTCAATAACGACTTCCAGTGGTCTACCTTTCAATATTAGAAAAATATTAAATCACAAAGAGAATTACAAACTGACTCTACACAGTTGCCTACCTATTAAGTTATTTCAGACTTTTCAACATCTATTTGAAGTCTTTTGTAGGCTAGTTGCTTTTTTAAATATGCAAAACAGCAAATTAGTATGGAAGCCTGTTTGCGCCACAGGAACAAAAATAAAAAAATCCTGTAAGTCATTATTATGACTTAGCTATCTCATTATTAAGACTTAGCTATCTCATTATTATGACTTAGCTATCTCATTATTAAGACTTAGCTATCTCATTATTAAGACTTAGCTATCTCATTATTATGACTTAGCTATCTCATTATTATGACTTAGCTATCTCATTATTAAGACTTAGCTATCTCATTATTATGACTTAGCTATATCTCATTATAATGACTTAGCTATCTCATTATTATGACTTAGCTATATCTCATTATAATGACTTAGCTATCTCATTATTATGACTCAGCTATCTCATTATAATGACTTAGATCAAAGCAGTACACTAGCTAGCTGTAAGCAATCCTGATTTTGGAGCACTCGTGAAATGTGGCCTTCCTACCAGACGTGAATGTCTATGTCTCCGGTATAACAATAAACGTTGAATATAGCACGTTGTAGTCGGAGTATTGATTGTACATACAGTACAAAAACAAAACAGGCTTAGTTTGATATTGTGTGATTCCTTCAAAACCAATAACATTTCCTTATTAGTGAATCCGCGTCTAAAGTAGTCTTCAATTATAGTATCCATTAGTTCAACTAAGTGTGTCCCACACTTAAAATTGCTCTTATATGATAGTAAGTCATAATAATGAGATAGCTAAGTCATAATAATGAGATAGCTAAGTCATAATAATGAGATGGTAAGTCATTATAATGAGATAGTAAGTCATAATAATGAGATAGCTAAGTCATTATAATGAGATAGTAAGTCATAATAATGAGATAGCTAAGTCATTATAATGAGATAGTAAGTCATAATAATGACTTACAGGATTTTATTTTTTATTTTCCTGTGGCGCAAACAGGCTTCCATAAATTAGCTTTTAAAGAACTGACTAATATGTATCTTATGATACAACTATGTCTGGTTTGTTCTGGCAAAATGTTTTCTTAATTTTTCAGTTCTGCTTACGACCTTCTAAATTGAAATTCATTTTAGCATCAGTGCCACCATACAACCATGAGCTCAACATGCTCATTATTAAAAGCAACGTTACTGTGTAACCTTGTTCAAAATGAATTTTGATTAGGGATATTTTTTCATTAAACATTTCATATGTCAAAATGTATAGTTCATGTTTATTTTGTATGTTTTCTTTGTCTTGGAAAAATGATTGCACACTGATTGAAGCGTACCTCCAGAAAGCTCTGTTCATGGCGTTGCGTTTCTCCGGCCGGTGCAGCTCCACGTGTGTGACGGACTCCGCTGGGTGGCTGACGGCCAGGGCGGTGTATGGAGAGGGGGGGCCGCCTGAAGAGGACATGGCCCTGACCACAGCCGGACCGAGCCAGCTGCTCGGGTCTGAGAGGGGGGTGCAGGAGCTCATATTAAGAGATGGTGGAAGCTAAATGGCTGCCATAGTAACTGCTCAGATAAGTAAAACATCAGAAATAAATTAAATGCTATTTTTTTTTGTTCAGTCATTTTTTTCAACAAAAACTACTCATTACAGCTTTTTAAATACAAATGGCGATGAGGATGTAAGCCATACAAATCCAAAACAAACCACTGCAGCATTCCAGTTCTAGAACACTCATACTGGCCGTTCTCATTATATAATGACACAATGTTTGCCTACTGAATTGATTCACTTACATTGGATGCATTACGATCCTAATATATTTACTCACACAGACACCATATGTTTACCCAGAAATACCTTTTTCATTTTAAAGAGATTCCCAATCATTTACTTTCGCAAAAGTCATAAGGTCAGAGAGCAGAATCTGCTTGTTTTACATTAATAACTTTCACATCAATTCTTTGTAAAGTTTCAAGCTCATGGAGCCTCATTTCCACTGGTTTTGATACATTTAAATATGTCTATCAATTTGTTATGGTAGATAATCTGCTATTTTGTCATTCACAATGAAAGGCGGTGCACCGTTCCTTCCTGGAGTTCTTCCTGGAGTTCTTCCTGCAATACCAGGTCGATGCGTGGAGTGGACGGAGCAAGCCCCTATTCCATCTCCCTATTCCAAAAATCTATTTAATATATGGTCCCCGGACAGGGGACGTATCGGATAGGGAGGCTGTGGCTCAGTGGATAGTGTGCTGGACTTCGAATCAGGGGATAGCAAGTTCGAGTCCCACTGCAGTCAGCATGTCGTTGTGTCCCTGAGACACTTCACCTCAAATTGCTCCTGTGGGGATTGTCCACAGTATTGAGTATGTAAGTCGCTTTGGATAAAAGCGTCTAACAAGTAACATGTAATGTAATATTAAACTGATAAGAACAGATTTTTTTCTTTTGGGAAAGATTTATTGACACTTAATTCATGCACTTTTCATATTTACATCATTTTTTTAGTCAAACAATTGTATTTTGAGCTATCCTACAATAAATAAATGTACACTGTAAGATTTTATTAAGACATCAAACCCATTTTCATAAAAACATCGCCTTTCATTAAAACATTACTACACTTCATCTTAGCCAAAAGGCCGAGAAGCGATGACTAAGATTAGGCGGGAATCTATGTCCCCGCACAGTCACCTTCACTCACGGTTTCAGTAACAGAATGACCCGATGTTATAGGAACAAAGTACATGGGTACACCAAACACAGCAGGTGAGAAAAGGGCAAGAACAGCAGCAGAATGTGTTATTTTAAGTAATGTCACTGGTTCCGCTTCAGATCCTTATAGTTGTTCTAGGCTCATGTTGTCTATAGTCATTAGGTACAGAGTTAAAAATAAAAGATATATAGCCGAAGAGTTGAGCCATACAAACAACCTTGGCTGTTCCATGGAAACTAATGCCGGTGACCTTTCACCTACTGAGCCTTACATAGCTCTTAATGCTTTTAAAGTTTTAAAGCGGGCAAATTATACTTCTTTTAGACAATTAGTGCAGTCTAACTTACCTGTATAGATTTTAGCTGTCAGGTGCAATATGACCTTTGACCAACATTCAAGTAAATGCTCATTAATATCATAACAAACAGCAGGCGAGCAGAAGAAAGCCTTGTCACTTACATTTGGAGAGAGCTGACCTGACAATCCCTGAAAACATCGCCCTTTGAACGCTGCTCTGCTCAGTGGATAGAACTGCCCGGTGTGTGTGCCTTCACCTGCTCCACCTGAGTGTGTGTAGCTCAGAGTGCTGCTAGAAATGTTAGCATGTAGCTATAGCCTACTGATGCCTGCTACTGCTAACTGCGCTTTAACAGCTGTCTGTGCGCTGCTAAAGTTATCTGCACGCCAGCAAGTGTATAAAGAAGCGTGAACACATCACTGCTGTACACCGGAAGGGAATACAGCCCACACCAAGTGAGACTGTGAGGGGAACACCTCCTGTTAGCTTAGCTAGTTTAGCTTAGTTTAGCCAGAGATACTCCGCTTTCTACTAGTGATGTGTCGGTCGCGAACGAGCCGGCTCAAAGAGCCGGCTCTTTTAAGTGAACGACGGGAGCCGGCTCGCGCCCGAGCCGTTTTTTTTGTTATTTTTTTTTTTGTTAATTAATACAAGACAGAATGATATGATGATCTCCGCGCTACAGCTGCTCCGTGCATGCATGCAGTGACATGTAATATCCAAGGATTAGAGACTGTTGGATGCTGCTGTTTTGAGCATTGCAATACATTTATTTGTATTATGTTTTTTTATGATTAGAGACGGTTGGATGCTGCTTTACTGAGCATTGCAATATATTTATTTTCACTATGTTATTTATTTATGATTATCCGACCTTAGGCTCAGCAAAGATTTGATGTCAGCTGTTGCTGTCTTTTTTTCTATAGTTAATACTGAAATAGAGCCCTGCTGTTTTGTCAGGGCCTTTTCTTTAAATATAATTTTAAAATGTCGATACAGTAGCTGTAGCTGCTTTGTGTAGCGTGGTTCTACAAGCAAGTCAGTGCATTCATGGGGTGGTATCAGAGTTACAAGGGTCTGTAAACGCAATGACAACAATTGGCCACAGCAAATAATTGATATTAAACATGTAATTTTCACATATAAATCATTAGTCAAAACAGGGCTAAATTTGATTGAATTATAAAAGGTATAATATGTGGTAAACTGAAGAGCCGTTTGGGAGCTGAAAGAGCCGGCTCTTCCTGGTGAGCCGAGCCAAATGATCCGGCTCACCAAGAAGAGTCGGAATTCCCATCACTACTTTCTACAGACAGATACGGTGGCCGAAGACACTCAATCTCTTCTTCTTCTTTGGGATTATTGGCAGTTCGCAACTACCTACATGTCATATGCTCAATAGAGCGTTTCAGCTTCTTCTTGTTACACTTACTGACAGCCTTAGCAGGAACCCCACTTGCACGTTTTTATATACATCATTCTTAATCTTCAGAGATCCTTTTCAGTCAATATGTGATGTAAAAATGCAATTATTGCATATATTTGAGTATGATCTTTAACGCTATTAAATGTTATTTGTTACTGACAGTTCTTATTTTCTTTTAGGAGCTGTAAGGATGGATCTGGGAGAGTCAGCAGTGAGTGCATGAGGTTACTAAGTACATGCCACAGGCAAGGAGTCAGTATGTTATTCCCAGAGACTCTCAGTAGACTAACACAGAAATAGACTTACAGCTAAAGACAAGGACAGCAAATATGAACAAAGGTTACTCTTATTTAATTACTGAAGAAGAAGAAGAAGAAGAAGAAGAAGAAGAAGAAGAAGAAGAAGAAGAAGAAGAAGAGAAGAAGAAGAAGAAGAAGAAAGGACCACTTTGTAGCCTACAGATATAGATTCACTACTAACCACAGTTTTGAATAGTTTATACGTTAAATAACACTACATGGGTTGAAAGTTACCCAAATTAGTTTTAATTGTAAATATCTTTGCAACAAATAACATTCATCATTCAGAATTCCAGGTATTCCTGAAATAACTTGTTTTTGATCATCACACAGTCTTCCCTTTCTTACTTTTTCAATAAAAAATCTTTTTTGTATCACTGACCCGTATTATTTATTCCAGGCATGGCTGAGTGTTGTTTTTGCTATATGTTTTAAAATCGATTTATTTAGTTATTAATATTCAAAGTATTCATTAAATATCATGTTTTTTTTTATTTAAAATAAAATAGTTTTTGTATTACATCAGGTACCACATGGGTCCTTTTTTACCCATGTATTCAAGTGTGATGATAACATAAAAGACATACTAATCATTTTTGTTAAAAATGATTATTTGAACAGTGATTTGGACCAAGCATTCACTATGGATTTTGATAGGAACCTTTGATTTGTGTTTGCAGTTAGGAACACGTTTACTGTGGACAACTTTACACATGCCTCACAACTCAACAGGCTTTTGCTAATCTGATTCATGTACGTCTTATTTTACAATTCTTTTACCTAAGAAAATATATGATATTTTATGAAAGATAACTGTACATAATATTTCAAGGTTCAAGGCTTTTAATGGTCATACGTACATAGCTAGGGTGTAGTTATGACGATGAAAATCTTAGGTCACAGGCTCCTCCAACAGTGCAACACAATAAAGCAGAAAAAATAGTGAAATAGTGCAATAAGAGTCTACAAGTGATTGGAATATGATATATTAGATAAATAATTTGTAAGTTGCAGCCAAATGAATGTTATGGATGTTGTTTCAAAGTTCAGGTGTTTAACAGTCTTATGGCCTGTGGGATGAAACTGTCCCTGAGTCAGGTGGTTTTACATTACTTGACATCCATAACTAGAGAGAAAGACACTTAATCTTTACGTCCAAATACACTGGAGGGACCGGCCAAATACTCTACATTATTATATTTTAGCTAATGTTAGCTAGGTCAACATGTTGACATATTCTATTCTAGCTGGTCAACAAAATAAAACTTAAAATATTACATTATAATTGATCAACTGACAGTTGAAAATATTCTATTGATTTTCTTTACTCCCAGTGTTGGTATGGCTGTTGGCATACTAGATTTCCGACTCAAATTGTCTTAGAGAGGATACATGTAGACCAGGATGAGGAAGATGAAGCAATTCGTCGTCCTGTTTCTGAGTCTTACATCTCTGATGCTCATGACCTGTGCCACATGGTCCAGCTGGAGTTGTGGGTGTGAATCCAGCTCTCCTGGATGAAGTCTTTTTTTTCAATCATAGGTCGCTAAATCCCAATGGACAACGTCTTCACCAGTATCCCTCTGGCTGAGAAGCTCCTTGAGAAGAACTGACCATTGTGGGGACTCTTCGCCAGAACAAACCAGACATACCTGCTGTCATGAAACCATCCAAATCGAGGGAGGAGTCTATAAGATAATATATATATAATTTGGATTCAGTGGTTACATGACCATGGTGAGCAAATATTAAATATATTGTTTGATCATAATTACTGCTATAATAATTATTATTTTTAACAACATTATTATTATTTACCTATGTGTGTACATTAAAGGTGGTGTAGGTAATTTTGGAGAAACCAGCTCGAGTGCGCTAGAATTTGAAAATACACAACCGGAAAAAATCTGCCACTTCCTTACAGAGCCCCTCCTCCAACACACACGAACGCGCACATGACCAATGAGGGCACGAGATAAGTTTGTGCACAGATGGAAGTCTGACAGGCAGGTAGGCCATCCAGTTATTTTAGCCGGGCCGGCTAAAATGATTGGTCGTGCTTTTTACAGTACTACGGCTTCCACAGATGACATTTTTTTATGGATTTTTTGTCAAAGCACTTAAGATATCCATTGCTATCGGGATGTTAAGAGCATTCCATGGAATATAACAACAAGTGTATCTCGAGCCGGTTTCTCAAACTTACCTACCCCACCTTTAATGGCATTCAAATAGTTATTTTATTTCACAAATTAAAAAATATCAAATGAAAATAATGATTTGTTGTCATCAGAAACTAGGTACTTAATGAATAATTGGAATATTAAATGATTAAATAAATTGATTTCCACAAATATGGTAAAGAAACACTCAGCCAAGCATGAAATAACACCAAGGGTCAATACGGTCATTTTGGGCCCATGTTAGAAGGGGTTTGCATAGATTGTGAAAAAAACAAACTTGAATGGTATTTGTACATAGTTTTAAAGGTGATGGAATAAATGTGCAACGAGTAGCTAATGTAGCCCAAAAATGAATCCAGTGTATTGCCGATAACAAGAAATTGCTATAATATGGTGCAAAGCAATAACCATGGGAAGAGAGTACTGCACAAGTAAAGAAACGTACACATAGAATAGAATCTAGGAAATAACTGCTGCCGGTATAACAGCGGTTTTTGGGTCCCTGCGATGTTACAATGAAGACGGTGTTTTGTACACACTAGTTGCCTTACTATTTGCTAGCAACACCTGTATAAACAGTATTTACAGTGTCAGGCTATTTATGTATTATTTATGTGTGGCCCAAGCGGCAAACTCTGCGGAAGAGCCGGGACGCCAATACGGAAGTGCCACAAACTGCAGTTCATATATTGGCCGATAGGCGATGACTGCAGAAAGGAGCAATTTCCATAGACCCCCATGTTAAAATGCCCAATTTTACAGCAGAAAAAACATGTTTCTACCCCTGGATGCAATAAATATTATTATGGATATAGTTAGATTCCACCTTCATGATTATGAATATGAGTGATTTGTTTTCTAACGCGACCCTTTTATTTATATTAGGTCTTAAAGTATTTGCATAGATTAGGACGTGGTCACATTGAGTGACAGCTCTGTCAAGTGACAGCTGCTGTTAGCTTCTTGTCTCTCTGCTAGCAGCTCCGTGAAGCTACAGGGACTCTGCCTGCGCAGTTCATCCAGGGAACACAACTTGACTATTGTGACTCGCTCTGCGGTTAAAACAGACGGTGCATGAATGCAGTTTTGCAGTAAGTGAAATTCGAGTACTTTATTTATGTGTTTATGATTTTAATCAGCTACGTAATGAATGTTAAGGCTTGGGTTAGCGTGTAAGCGAGTGGTAGCTACATCTGTGCTAAGGATGCTAATCGTAGCCTCCAAGTTAAAACCATAGACTGTATATATAAAGGTTAAAACGTAATAGAGAAGTGTTTAGCATTAAGTGGGATAATACTGTAGAACAAACGGCTTCTGTTTGAGATTGGTAAAATAAGGTCATCCTTGTAACTTAGAGAGATATTTTATTATGTAGGTAGGAACTGTATGCATCGCTAAGGTTAATTTAAATTGGCTATGCTCAAGTATGTAGACAAGCTAACATCGAAGTAGTGTATGTGAAAACAACCTCACAATAAGATGTGTGTATATTACAATTATTAATGTCATATTTCAAGATGATTACTTAGATATTACAATATGGTTGGTTGAGCTGGAGTTCATTATTGAGCTTACACATTAACGTCACAGACAGTCATATCTGAAGAACAACCCAAACCTTGTTGTTTTTATTAATTGCATTACCAAATTGGTATCAAATAAACAGTAAGCATTGGTTACACAACTTCCAAAGTTACAGTAAAATAAAAAGGACCCTGACTCGGACAATACACAATCCAACATGTTCAACAGAAGAGAATAAGTTATATTGTTTGTACACATGGTTCTTTACATATATCTGTTTGTTTAAAGTGTCCAGGTGATGCAGACAGGCTGGACCAGAGAGTGAGAGACAGAACTGGACTCCTCACAGCAGTGAACTTCAGCACAGGTATAAAGACTCTTTTTTCATACTGTACAAAGAATCAAGAAAGATATTGGTTTAAATAAATGAAGTATTGACTTTATTACAGTGATATACATTCCATTAAACAATACTAAATACTAGATCACCTACACATCAGTGAAGTTGAGGGTTTTTCCATGCAAAAGATTACATTTAGATGTTAACAAGCAATATGACTTGGTCAGCTTTCTAATTTAATGTATTGAAGGCAATGATATTTAACACATAGTGAGAACTGCTACTATTTATCTCTCAATATTGTCTGTAAAAAACGTGGTAAAAGTTATTCTTTCAGTGAGACAACAGAGCAAGCTTCTACAGTTGCACTACGTTTTGATAACAGTTATATATTATTTTGATAATAATAAAATATATTTCAATGTTGATGAATTTCATACTGTTCATTCATAATGTGATTGTCTTTGTAGCTCACTGTTGAAATAAAAAAAAAACATTACAATTACAAAATAATTATATCTACAGCCCCTAAAAACACAAACACACCTCTTTCATAAATAACACACTTGTTTTGCAATAATATGATTTCATGTTTCCTGTCATTTTTGTTAGGAAAGGACATGCCTGAAAGACACGACTCAACATTTTCTCCTTCTCTGAGGGTCAAGGAGAACATCCAAGAGGAAAATGAAAAGCTGATGTTATGAGATTTTAAGACCAGTACAGGACATTCACTAAGAAACTACTTTTATTGTGAAAACAACATCAGCTGATTATTTCTATTTGCCTCACTTTATGAGCTTCACATCACCTGTGCCTTGTACCGCAGAGTTTGCAACGTCACAAATAAATGGGGGCCAATCTTCAGTCAGATGTGAATGTCTAATCTAACATTTTCAGTAAGAATAATGGACAAAAGGAGTGCAAATACAAATACAATTTATTAAAATGTGAACCAAAAGTTAATCAAATGTTTTAAATAAAAAGCACATATGGACAGAAGGTGTAAACCTATTAAATGTATAAGTAAACACATTTAGTCAAATAAAGTGACAGACTAGGCCTGTGCAGTTGGTATCGGCTATACCCAGCATGGGCTCCTCCATCAGGCCTGGTCCTCCTCGCAGAGGAAAGACTCTCAGTCCTCTCCAAATTTATATTATGCTGTTTGGAGGAGGCCTCACAGGTAAGAGCACTAACTAGCTACCATCACATGTACCTTAGCTTGACTTAAATGTATTAAACGTATAATTAAGTGACAGCAAAATATAAATAACTAATGTCATACAAACATATTAATATTTGCTTGATTGCAGCGTTGCATTTAGCACAATTGCATACAAACGTCAAGGGATTTTAAGATTCTGAAGTATTATGCTAAAAACTCAATAACTTAGATTATTATTTATAGTTTTGCTGAATAGTTTCATGTCCACTTACCTTAGAAACGTAAAAGGCGACGGCAGTGTGCAGACTAGATCAGCCAGCTCTGGAACTTCCAGCTCGGTGGTAGGAGGTCCCGCCTCGGCTCCGCCTCTTTGCCCTTATTTGGAGCAGGCTGGAGCAGACGGGAGTTGAACTCTGACGTCACTGTCGAGCCGTTAGTGGTCGACTCCGCCTACTAAGGGCTTCTCGGCAACTCTGCAGAATCCTATGGGTGACGTCACGGACCCTACGTCCATTTATAAATACAGTCTATGACTCTATGGTGTGGCCAGGGAAAAATTATTGAGGAAGCCAAGGATCTCCGTCTTTTTTTAAGAGTCTTGAACATGCCTGTTCTCCACAGCGACGCAAATGCACACTCACATGTTGTGAAAACGATGTTTGCAAACCGAACCCCTGCAGGGGTCTGGGGGGTCCCTGCTGCTGCACAGCGGGAGCAATGTTAGTTTTCACTTTTTATATTAAAAATATTAAAAGTTTACTAGCTTGTCCAAATTGCACATCTTGACACTAAACCAGTGTTCTTGATTATTACATTTCTTTGTCAACGCTATTTTTTTAGAACATTTATAAGTTATACTTAAAATGGTTGGGATCAAATTGGCCATTTCAAAAAGTGGGGGGGACATGTTCCCAGCGTCCCTAGTGCAAATGACTCCTATATGATCTAGCATGTTTTACGAGGAATACCATGAAAATGTATCTTCGACTTAAGAGTAACCTGTAGTATTCACAGCGTGCCGTTCACGCAGTTCTCCACCAGAGTGCGCTGGAGCTCTGTTTGTCTCCACCCAGCTGTTACACTTGCTTTCTTCTTTCAGAGAGGAATTTTGAAATAATACTAAGTTATGCTCACGTTTATGATTAATATTACCTTAGATTTGCTTAAACTGGAAGTTACAGGTCATTTTCTGACAGTAAATACGATAAAAATGTATTTCAGGGGAAATACTATTCTAATTGGACTAAAACGTGACACGTGATCAGACCGTTCTAGAGCGGCATCAGCGACATTACTTAAAGGTCCCATGTCATGAACATTTTTACTGAACATAATTCCATTGTTGAGGTATACTAAAATAGATTTATATTTTGCAATTTTCCAAACTCACATTGGTTTCTCATAAACCCAGCCCGAAACACGCCCGAGCACACACACACCCGCAGCCTGGCTGGGAGTTTGTGTGTGTGCTCACACACAGACTCACAGCCTTGCCGCGTCCCGCCGTCTCAGGGAGGAGAAATCGGCGGAGCTGCAGCTGAGAAAAGATTGAGTGTGTGTGAGCAAGGCACGCCTAGGACACAGCAACAAAGAAGAATCGCATCGGTGCTCATTCGGACGAAGGAGCCGGAGCCACACGGGAAAAGGTCAAAGCAGCGCAGGCCTGACTCTCCGGGAAAGGCAGGTGGGAAGGAGCAACAGGGTGGGGTCTCCTCTGAGCACCTTGACAAGATCCCGAGAGACACAACCTGTTAATGGGGAGTGGGATGAGTTTCTCTTGATAGGGATTCACTGCGCTCCTGCACAGCAATTTACTCAATGCACCCCCTTTCTAAAGACTTTTAAAGGAAAATTGTTTGCATATGACAGGTATAAAATGTTTTAATGAAATGCGATGTTTTTATGAAAATGGGTCTGATGTCTTAAAAAAAATCTTAGTGTACATTTATTTATTATAAGATTGCTCAAAATACACTTACACTAAAAAAAATGATGTAAATATGAAAAGTGCGTGAATTAAGTGTCAATACAAAATTTCCCAAAAGAAAAAATCTGTTCTTATCAGTTTAATATCTGATACGTCCCCTACCCGGGGACCATATATTAAATTCATTTTTGGAATAGGGAGATGGAATAGGGGCTTGCTCCGTCCACTCCTCGCATCGACCTGATATTGCAGTACCTCCAGGACCGGTGCACCTCCTTAAATGTGAAAAAATAAAACAACGCTTACTTAACCTCAACAAGATGATAGGCATATTTGAATGCAATCTAATGTAGGGTTATTGGGCTCCATGACGCTTGAAACTTTACAAATAATTGATGTGGAAGTTACATGTGTAAAACCAGCAGATTCAGCTCTCTGACCTAATGATGTGCTGACTTTTGCAAAAGTAAATGCTGGTTATGGCGTCGAGCTGAACGGCAGCAACTAACCTGCCCTGACGCTAACTTCAGGAAAACTACTGCAAATGAGATTGTTCAATCTTTCAAGTACCTGGGTGTTCATCAGAACAATAAACTGGACTGATTACTCTGCTAGGGACAGAGCAGACTGTATCTGCTGAGGAGACAGGTCTTTTGGGGTGCGGGGGGGCCTCCATCATTCACGTTATATGGTGGGGCGGCAGCATCTCGGCTGCTGACAGGAAGAGACTGAACAGACTGGTAAAGAAGGCCAGCTCTGTCCTGGGGAGTCCTCTGGACACTGTGGAGGAGGTGGGAGACAGGAGTCCTCCGGACACTGTGGAGGTGGTGGGAGACAGGAGTCCTCTGGACACTGTGGAGGTGGTTGCAGACAGGAGTCCTCACTGTGGAGGTGGTGGGAGACAGGAGTCCTCACTGTGGAGGTGGTGGGAGACAGGGAGACAGGAGTCCTATGGACACTGTGGAGGGAGACAGGAGTCCTCTGGACACTGTGGAGGAGAGGAGGTGGTGGGAGACAGGAGTCCTCTGGACACTGTGGAGGTGGTGGGAGACAGGAGTCCTCACTGTGGAGGTGGTAAGAGACAGTAGTCCTCACTGTGGAGGTGGTGGGTGTGGAGGTGGTGGGAGACAGGAGTCCTCACTGTGGAGGTGGTGGGAGACAGGAGTCCTCTGGACACTGTGGAGGTGGTGGGAGACAGGAGTCCTCACTGTGGAGGTGGTAAGAGACAGTAGTCCTCACTGTGGAGGTGGTGGGTGTGGAGGTGGTGGGAGACAGGAGTCCTCACTGTGGAGGTGGTGGGAGACAGGAGTCCTCTGGACACTGTGGAGGTGGTGGGAGACAGGAAAATGGCAGCCAAGCTGTCCTCCCTGCTGGACAATGTGTGTCCCCCCCTCCAGGACACCCTGTCCTCACTGTGCAGCTCCTCCAGTGACAGGCTGCTGCACTCCTTCCTTCCTTCCTGCAGCAGTCAGGCTGTAGACCCACCACGGCCCCTGGTAGACCCTCACACCAGTGGCGTAGCCAGGAATTATTGTGTGGGCCTGGAGAAATGTAGGTGGGCCAGGGGGAGACTTATTGAGCGTGGGGTCTGAGCTGAAACTTCATTAATGATTTTATTTATTTTTGAATGCACTAATTGAACATAAGCATAAACTAGCAGTGAAAACAAAAACATAGGCACGGTGGCCTCAGAATGTAAAACTGACATCCACATGACTGGCTCGGCGACCTCAGAATGTGTGTAAAACTGACTTCCATATGACTGGCTCGGCGACCTCAGAATGTAAAACTGACTTCCATATGACTGGCTCGGCGGCCACAGGTTGTTTATCCTTGACAGTCGCACAGTGGGCACACACTGAGAGTCTTTTCATATTCAGCAAATGTGTACACGCTTCACTGCAGACTTCAAGAAGAAATAAGACTTTCATTCACTCACGGCAAAAATTACTTTACTTACTAATTTACTCACGGTAAAAAAATGCACTCCCTCTTCCATTGTCATGAAGATGGAATCTAACTATATCCAGAATACGTTTTATTGGATCCAGGCTAGAAACATGTTTATTTCTGCTGTAAAGTTGGGCATTTTAACATGGGGGTCTATGGAAATTGTTCCTTTCTGCATCCATCCCCTGTCGGCCACTAGAGGAACTGCAGTTTGTGGCACTTCCTTCTGGGCTTCCCGGCTCTGCCCCAGAGTTTGCCGCTTGTCAGGAACGTCAAAATCGCTATGGCTGTGGGTGGGCCAAACGTGCATGTGGGTGGGCCCAGGCCCACCCGGGCCCACCCACAGCTACGCCACTGCCTCACACCAGACTGCCTTACCTTACATTACATAGGGGTGTTGAGTTGCTGCTTAACACCCCTATTCTCATAATTTGTTTTGCCTTGTATGTGTACTTACCAACTTGTCTTTTTTATATTCTATAACTCGTGTGCTTTCCTTCTATATATTATTAGCTTATTCTGTATTATTGTGTGCCACTTTTGCTGTAACAATGTTAATTTCCCCACTGTGGGACTAAGGGATTCCTGATTCTGACGAAATGGCAATATATGGAGAGTTGCAGTGGTTAAACCATCATATCTGGATTCAATATCTCACACGAGTCTATGTGACAGTCTGGTTCAAATGATTTGTCACTATATGCATACATTACATGTCACTTGTTAGACGCTTTTATCCAAAGCGACTTACATACTCAATACTGTGGGCAATCCCCACAGGAGCACTTTGGGGTGAAGTGTCTCAGGGACACAACGACATGCTGACTGCAGTGGGGTTTGAACCTGTGACCCCCTGATCCAAACACCAACGCACAACCCACTGCACCACACCTCCCTGCTTAGCTTTCATAATGAGTATGCATTTAAGACTTATTTGGTCTTGATATATCTACATTTATTGCTATGGCCCGAGATAAACAGTCACTGCAGATATGTACACTTCATTTGACAGAAGACACACTTTCAAAAGGATGGCAGAATAAACGCAATTTAAATTGTTTTTTTTATTTTCTTAGAACAAAACAGAACAAAAATGATCCGTCTGCATATCAGACACAGACGCAGAACTGAATAGGTAAAATCAAAACAAAGCAAAAAAGTGAATAATAAAAGTTTCAAAAGACAACTAACAAAACTTTGTTATCTACTGCCACTGAACCAACTGAAAATAAAACCAAGTCTTTCAAATATGTTTTCATGTTATGTTACTGTATAAGCATAATACAAAAAGTAAAAAGGACAACATATTATTGAAGACACGCAGGTACCAACACTCTACAACACATGTGGGGGATAAATATCAAAACTTTTCAATGATCGTTAGCATTTGTTAGATCTGTCTAATATACCAAATAGGAGTTTTACTTTAAGGATCAATTACAATGTGAACATTTTTCACAGCATTTGAAAATCTAATTTCTCTACGAGTGTTGCAAGCAGTCATGGTCTAAGTACATGTGAACATGGGAATGGTGGACCAATCTTCATTATACCAGCTGCTCCTAGTTGGCGTGCTGAACGGTGGAGAAGCACAGTTTCAGGGTGTACGGGTAAGGACCAGCTGGAAAAAAAGAAACAAGAGACATTACACAAAAACATGACCTGAGAGAGGACTCGGTCTTCAGACTAACACCTATCAGTGGTGTTTCCATGACAACATCAAGCTGCCCTCGTCCAAGTTACTGTACCCGAAACAACTTCTGGGATTTATTTTATTTAAGTTCTTTGTCTGAATCCTGCTCAGTCAGGGTTGAGACCTCCTAAATTCTCAGGGGCTTTTCCTTACCTGCATTTTTCATTTGGAAGTGGTTTATCAATGCCAGAGCCTCCATGGCATCATTGATGGACTCCCACTCTAGCAGCCCTGAAGCACTGCGGTCACTGGGAGCTGCTCCACCTGGGGGTCAGAGGTCACTTTAACTACAGGAACATTTCTATGTGCAGAGAACAGTGCATCTCAACATTCAATGTTTGTCTACGTCCAGCCTGGCTGGAAAAATGTTTCAGACAGTTTTTTTCCCCATGTCTATTGAGGGCTTCCAGAGTTTTCTATACATAGTCAGCGAGTTAAAAAGTGAACAAAAATAAAGCATGAGCAGAATCAAAGCAGCTTACTCTTTCCTGTGAACATTTTGACGTTGACGGGATTCTTGACACCAAGCTCCTCACAAATCTGCAAAGAATAAATTCTTATTAGAGAATTACATGCTTGTATTCTGACAGTCTCAGCTTGAAACCATTATTTATAGTACATGAAAAAATACTTTTGAAATTCCAGTTCAACCAAATACAAATCAGCAGTGATGAAGAATGTTGCCTGTTCTTTAATCAAGAGTCAATGTACATTTAAAAACTGGTATGAACTTCTACAGACCTGAGTGAAGATCTCCGGTGTGACGTCTGGCTGAGCGTTGAAGAAGTGCAGCACGTTGCTCGGGTGCTGGATGCGGTTTTTGGCCGCCTGCTCCGGCGAGGTGAAGCGGTTGTTCCTGGAGCCGTGGAAGTCTTTGAAGCTGCTCGAGCTGTCCTCCAGCTCATAACACTGACCGGGGACGATGGCCTGCTGCTTGGACACACTACAGGGAAGGAAAAGTCACATTTTAAATACAAGAGACACCAGGAGAAGCTGCATTTTTTCTTCGAGAGTCATCACTACACTATCTTCCTCAAGCCGTTTGTCTGGCCTAACACCTACATCAGCACTTGTGTCCCGATAGCATGAAGCTTCAGAGGTTAAAATATTCTTGAGACAGGGCTTTCTTCTTCTGGACTACAAATATGTATCCAGAATATAGGTTAGAACTGACAGGATGAACTCACCACACATTGAGCCTCTGTCCAAACAGGAAGTTGTTGTTGAGGTGAGTGATGGAGCGGTCCACTGCATAGCAGTCTCCCATCTCCACCATGGCAGCGCCAGGCTTACTCTTCATGAACTTCACCTGCAGAGACAATCAGAGAAAAGATGAACCAGTGCGCTTCACCTCTGGGTCATTTTTGGATTTGAAATGTATCAACCTTTAAAAAAATGTAAGCCAAAATACGGACACTCAGTCCCCTGAGGACAAATTTTACTAAGAAAGTAAAAATGTTGATCATACAGCCTTTACAGCATAAAATCATGCATTTTATTATACCTCGCTTACAATCTAAAGCCCGGCTGGCTTGTTTTGACTTTTTTCCCCACTAGAATCAGCCATACTCTCCTATTTGCCCTTTAGACAAAAAGCAGGCCACATTCCTGATCATTGCTGCTCTGTCCTAAAAAAGGGACAAGTTATGTTTTTCAAATGGTCATCAAATTATACATTAAAACATTTGTTTTATTCTCCTATCGTCTTGTTTAGCAGCAGCTGACAGACAGATTGCCGAGTCAGCAGGGCGTGATCTGTTTCGCACTAAACTAACTCAGTGAAGCGTCTCTTGTTCCGACAAGAGACATTATCACTGCTTACAACGTACTGCTACCACCAAACAATGGTGGCATAGTTCAAAGTGAATATCTCAATCATATTTATGATTGAGATGCCAATGTTTAAAAAAACTGGAATAATGTTAAACCACATGCACATCAGAGCAACTCCCTTATAGTGACACTCAGGGGTTAACTAGGATTAGCAGGGTTTGAGAGGCTGTCTCAAGGCAAGGGTGTGTGAGGTTAGGAAGTTAAATATTCCAGTTATGCAACATAGCCATGTGAAGTGAAAAAAGTTGACTTTTGTCTTGAAATTAGACACTTTCAGTAGGTAATCTGTTGTTTTAGTCTAAATATCTTTACCAATGTGTGTCCCACTGCTGACTTCAGCCTGCGTTTTAATGCGTGGCATTTAGTGAGAAAATAAAACCATTACTATGTGTATAGTAGCAATTCATGGAAGACAAAAATGACAAAAATGTGTCTTTACTAAAAACCCATTCTTATAAAAAAAAGAAAAGGAACTTGTCCCAGGACCTGGAATAAAAATGAAATGGATTTGCTTCTCTAGCACAAGTTGTCTTTCTGTACATACTGTATTATAGGGTTGTTATTTTGTACCAGATGTTGAACTAATCAAAAACGTTGGAGCTTCCACATTCACAAAAAACAGACACTGACCCGCTCTACGTTGCCATAGAGACAGAAGATGTTGAAGACCCGGTCGGCGTTCATCTTGACAGGCTCCAGTCCGTACAGCATTACGACCGGGGACTCAGCGTGGCCCCCATACTCCCCAGGAGGAGGGGGAGGGGGTCCATAGTTGGGCCCGTAGTTGGGCCTCCCTCCACGCCCTCTCATTGGTGGACCCATGCGGCGACCCTCATAGGGGGGGGATCCGTAGCTCTCGTCGTAGCCATGGTAACCACCTCCTGAATAATGATGCAAGAGAATGAGAGAACAGAAAATCTACAAATCAAAAAAGGCGAGTTCGACTCTAGAGAACCGTTTTACTAGAGACAGAAGAGACACTAAGAGCCCCACTGATTTATTTCAAACATGTGTAACCTGAGAGCCTTACCGTACTCTGGAGGATGGTCGCCCAGCAACGCAGGCTGTCTCTGCCGCTTGTTGGGGTTTGCATTAACGTCATCTACGAGAAGAGAAAGAGAGAGTAAGGCAGAAAAATAAAAAAGGCACATTGATACCAGACAAGCCAACTAGATGCCTAAACCTGCACTCATGCACCCCCTCAAATAAGTACTTAAGACGAATGCATGCATTGCTGATTCATCTTGCAACCAGCAAAAGCATAAACCCCAGCTGAAAAAGCAGCTGACAGTATTTTAGTGATTGATCTTTGTCTGTATTAAATGGAAAGGGAGGCGTAGGGATGTACGAGATGTCACTGCTGCTGACACCTTATCCACAATGGAGCATACCAAAGGGAACAGGGGGAGATTGCAAACAAAGATATGGATAAGTTTCACAAATGATTTTGTACGCGTACACAAACACACACACCTGCATTACTCCCATTGCCATCTCCTTCACCATCTGTTCGGGTACACAATAATCATAGTCAGAATGGAAGCTGGGTTAATCAAAAAAGGTAACATGTTGTGGGTAAATGTGAATTCACCCCAGTTAAAATGTAAGGAGGGCACAGTAAAACCACTAAAGACAAAGCCGCCTCAGCTGCCCTCCGGACGCATTTCAGGATATAAAATACCGATAGTTTGGAAGAGCCCCGGTTGATTACCTGCGGATGTACCAGATTCTAAAAGCAATTTGGCAATTCAAATGTAAAAAAGCATGCAGATTTTGGACACCAGCAGCCACTGTGGCTGGTGGATGGAAAGCTATTCCTGCTTTTTGATAAACAGCGCATCCTGCATGAATTAATATTCAGCTCACACCCTCTGTCCTGATTAAACACATGATTTAATTCCCAAAGAAAGTCCAAGGAAGCCGGTATAGATGAGACAAGACTTTTAAACGGACAGTAGTGACAATAGTTTGAGGCTCCGACAGAACCCCGACCTACACCCTCTTCCACAAAGAGAAAGGTTAAGCCTGCATGAGGGAGAAAGATGGAGTCATGTCAGTCTTGTGTGGCAATGTTGGGTGCTGGGCTTTGGGGTCATGTGGTGCTGTGCAGTGATGTTCCCTGAGGAGGGCCTTGATTTACTTACTGCATGCTTACAAACAGTAGGGAGGAAGATATTTGCTGCAGTAGCTCCACCACTCTCCACTCAATTCATTTCATCCAACACTCATCCATTTCCTTTCTTGGGGAACAACTCTCCACCTCAGGATCGAGTCCTGGTTCTATCAGGTTGAAAGGCCCATTGGTGGGTTGGTTGGCCGTTTCCATCCTTTTTGTCCCTTTTTGGTATAGTCCGCTTAGCGCCCACTGGGAGGCCTTGAGGCTGCCATAGAGCACATTTCAGTTGGGTAGCTGGCTCCTCTTAGCCGCAAATTGCCAAACCTGCATCACATGGAAGGTGTTACACAGCTTCTAAAGACTTTAAAATATCAATGAAAAAAATTGCACTCAAAAAGGGGATAGCTTAACAGGGATGCATGTAGTAAGAAAATCAGAGGAAAAGATGAAGAGATGAGGAAAAGAGCGAGAGGGAAAAGCTGAATTCCATGTGGGAGGAAACACATAAAACCAAAAGTGGGCCTGAGTGTGCTTGGTGGTGTTGTCAGCAGTGTCTTCATCAGTTGTCTTGTGTTGACTCCAATGGAGCTGTGAGCCATCTATTGGATCAGTTGGTTCGGCGTCAGCGAGTGTGTAGCTGGAGTGTTTTGTTTTCATGTCAACAAGCTTGACGGGTAACGCGGCCCAAAACAGTACAGGAAGGGGCTTGAGGCTTTTACAAATGTGATCTTGGTGGACTGGTGAGTATCAGTCTACATCAGTTGTTGTACTGAGATGTCTGTCTGTGTCTTCTCTGGTATCAGTCTCCGTTTGGTGTCGACAGTGGGGTGCTGGAGTTGTAGATGCGAGCTCTGGCCTGCTTCTATGTGTCTTTGTCTCAAAATGGGTACAAAGTAAGAAGGGGGAAAGGAACCGAGTGTAGCTCAGTGCCAAAAGCCCCGCTGTGTGCGCTGTCTTCATGGCTCTTGTGCTGGAATACGGAGATGAGGCATGAGTGGTAAATCAGTCCTACATCGGCATGTTGAATGGGTGGTGTCTTGTAGTTTGTCCCCTTGTATCTCGGGGGACATTTGGCCCTCTGTGTGATAGTGGCTGTGTCCTCACTGAAGAAGTGGATACTTGGTGGTGTTGGCAGAGTGGTGATGTTGTCAGCATGTATCTGCCTCTCCCTCTCTCTCCTGTGCATGTTTTTTGGACTTGCTGAGATCACAGGTTTATCAGGAGGTAAGTGTTACATGACGTCACAGATAGCCTGGTTACGGAAGTTGGACTGTTCTCCCTTATCACACAAACCACACCACAAAATGAGGCCACCTCAAACGCTATTTGGTCAGAGTCACTTTGATTTACATCAAACCTACGTTGGCTGCCTGAGGGGAGCTCTGACTATACATGTTAGACTTCAGTATGGTGTTTGTAAAAGTATAAAACACTGAAGGAAATGTAAGGGTTAGATGAGAGTGGAGAGGCCCGCAAACATTTTGGTTGGCGAATACATTTGTTTCTGGAAAATACATGTTGCCTGAACTGCGGAATAATTGTAATGTTTTTTGTTTTAGTTCATTATAAGTTAATGCAACATGTTTAGGTGTGGTTAGGAAGCCAGGAACAAATGCTGGCTAAAGAAGGCTTTGCAGACAAGAGGGACGTGTCATGACCCAAATCTGTACACAAGATTTTTTAAGAGGTCATAAACAGCTCACAATTCAGCAGTCCACACAACCTAACAAAAGGCTTCTTAGTCATTGTGTAAACTACAGAAAACTCACAAATCCTGGTTTAATCGCATTTAGCCTTTATATTGGCACTTCAACGAGTTTTACTCGAATAAAAAAGAAAAAAGAAAAGACGCCTAAGAAGTTAAGTTAACCCATGTATGTTTTTGGCTGATTTCAAACTCAACTTCCCCTTTAGTAATATCGTGTGCTTTTGATATGTCTGGATAGGTTTGTTTATCCACCGCAGTTAACACTGATGCTGTGTTATTACCGGCAGTGGTTTCTATGAAGGCGGTTAAAAATGTTTTTATGACCAGGTAGAAATAGTTCCAGCTCAGGCATTTCAACTTACAGTCACCTCAACCTCAGCTGTCATGACATATTTATTATATTCAAATTCAAAGTAAATGAGAACTAGACTTGCTGAGGGCTAAAGCCAGCATATGTAAACCAGAAGGACTACATGCCATGAAGAACAAGAATGCTAGCCTGAAGCTATAGAGAGCAGCATACCATTTCCAGACAAGAGACTTAAATAAAGATGTAATCTTTTTCTTTGTCAGCTAATTTGTTCCTGCCACACAATAGAGCTCAGACATTTTTTTTAATCAACTTGAATGTATGGGTTTTCATCTCACATGTCTCTTCTGGTGCTAAAAAGATTTATGCTCACTGTTTTGACAGGATTTTCAACACTAATGTGTCTGGATGGTTATCTGTTATATAACTTATTATATTAGGACCCTTCTTCAAAATGTCTCACTGCATGAACCCTGAGCAGTGTGTTTTGACAAGCGTTAAGAGTAAGACCCAAGTCAACACTTCAGTCATAATGCCACCAGGTTCCTTACAAACAAAATAGTATATTGGACACAATTTATATCTTTGTAGTAGCATTATGAATGAAGGGTGTTGCTGAAACTCCCAACAGTGGCAGCATTAGGCTTCAGATACAAAGCATGTGGCTCAGCAGATGTTTGGTGGTGTGTTCAAGTGCTTTAGGTTTTACCTGGGCCTCCCAGGTTGGGGTTAGTGTAGTCCCAGGTGTCTTGGTCATTCTTGAACACATTCAGTCGAGTGGGCTGAGGAAACACAATTTGTATGAATACAAGCATAATCATATATGAACTATAGTAATCCACACAGTATGATCATCCTCTTCTACAAGTCAGGCCGCATAGAAAGGAGAAAGTGCTGCGGTCCATCCAACACACAGAACCATTTTGTGGTCAAGAAATAAACCATTTTATATGATAAGAAGTGCTTGGAAACTATGAGCTGAATTGTAAACGCATTGTAAAAATGAAGTTATAGTCGTCAATACAAAAGTGTAATGGGGTTATTGTTGGTCTGCATTACTGTGCAGTTATGTAAAAAAACAGTCTGGCTTTCTTTGCTTTAGCTGGCTCGACAGAACCTGAAAGCCTCAGATATAAAACAGCTACAGCTAAGATGGTCATCAATTACTGCTGTTTAGCTGGATTTTCCCTAAAGTTCTCATAAAAAGGGGATGTTTCTCGCTTTGACTCTTATACTGCACGGAATCCATTGATCACCGCCAACTTTCACTTTATACGAACATTTGTAAGAACATTAAGGCAGGATACAACCGGTGGCTGCAAATAAGAGAGGAATGAAGGCAGAAATGCACCAAGTGTGAGTTAATTAACCTGTTGAGCCCCGAGCCTGTTTTCCAGGTCTCAGGCTCCAAAATGACATTCCCAGAACAAATGACTATAACTTCACTTCTAAAAGGGGTAAATGAATAATCTTTTTTCTCAAAGCAATGATAAACCTGTGAGTTGGATGTAGAAAAGTCAGAATCAATATAGATTTATTTTAAAATTAAATTCAGATTGAACATAGTAAAACAATTTAAATTATAGTGTCTGTCCAAAAAAAAAAAAAACATTACTTATAGTTACTAATCAAGTGTTTCCGCCTTCCTGCTCACAGATTTACTGTAAAGTGGGGCTCTTGTCAAAGGAACTCATTAGTGGACGGTGCTTTTTAACTGAAATAAAACCTAGTTTGGAGCAGGTTAGGTTTGCAGCTTAAGTTGCGATGGCGATCTAGGAAGTTTAAGAGAGCCACCTAAGGCTCAGCAAGCCTGGCTGACACACAGCGTGCTCCGCAGTACACCCCTCTGTTGTTTACGATGTTTGTCAATGAACAATGGCCATGCTTTGTGTTCTGCAGCGTACCTTGGCATACTCGATCTTCAGCGTGCAGCAGCCCGAGTAAATATCGGCTCCGTTGAGTGAAGCTTTGGCCCGCTGCGCACTTTGCACTGAGTCGAATGTAATGAAAGAGTTAAGGACAAGACAAGCAAGTACCAGCTTTGATGAAAATTATAATACAGATTACTAAAAGCCACAAAATCTAAGAATAAAATAACTACTAAGATTGTCTACACTATAGAAGTTTAAAATATATTTCACCAGTAGAAATGATGGTATTCGTTGGACAAGTTCCTGTTATAAAGCCATGTATTCTGTTCATTTGTGTTAGAACTAGCAGGAAATACAGCCGTGCCAGCTTATTTCTTCTGTACATTTCTGGCAAACTGGTGGTCAAAAATCAGTTTGTGCCCCTGTCAGAAAGAACCAATCAAAAGGATATTCAACCATGGCCTGGACACCGTTCTTCCTGAAGATGACGATTCTCTGGACAGGCCCACAGTTGTTGCAGATGGTGTAGAGGACATCCTGTTAACAAGTAAAAGGTTTAAAAAAACTGATCCACAAACAAGTGTGTTCTCCGTTCAACAGCCAAACTTAACAGAGGCATAAAGAAAAAGTCTACACCGACTTTGCTTTTAATAAAAAGGTTGCCAATATAGACTTTTATGACAATAGCTGATCCACGTTACCTGACAAGACGTAGAGGGCTGCTGCTGGGGTTAACCAGGACTAACAACACTTAAGATGTATATACAAATTAAATTCACCGCCAGCTGCAGTGTATAAGCAAAACAGACAACAGTCTCCCTTTAACCTGTTAGAGGGAGTTAGCAGCCGTGATCGTGAGCGGTGTCGTGGACACATGTGCTTAAGAGTGCTGACATTTTAACAACAATAACCCCTGGCATGGCTTTTCTCCCCAAATGTAAAACATGTCACAAACTTGATGAAGCTCGACCATTCAAGCAAAACAGACAAGCGGAAGTCCAAAGATTTGCATTTACCGAGGTGATGGGGTAGATGGGGTTCATGATGGTGAGCAGAAGAACATTGTTAACACTTCTAGAGTCATCAGCGTCTCCCGGCCTGGATATCTTCTGGCTGGTGGAGTAGTTGATGAAGGCTGGGTGGCCGGCGATGTAAACCTGGTTGTCTGCAGCATAGGTTACAGATGTGGATGCTCCATTCATGTCTTCGTACTCGACCAGTGCCTGCCGCTTCTTGGGCATCACCACAACATAGCTAAAATCAGAATAAATAAAAAAGTTGTTTCAATGCAATGTGAAATGTGTGATCTACTGGGTCACATGTGCAGCCATTTGCACAAGACCACTTGAAAGTGAATATCTTGCAGGTGAAAGGTTACAGGTTTCCACCTAACTAAACCAACCGTGAGCCTGACTTTCAGCTTTGTTAAAAATCCAGGTAACGACCTAAAAGGGAAGTATGCATTTCTTCGCACATGAAGAATGTTCTCCTCCTCTACCTGATTGCTCCAAATTCTTGCAAGGCCTCCACAAGGTCAGCCTCTGTAACACCGTCGACAAGCCCCCGGACATGCACCACCACAGACGGAAGGGTCTTGTGTGGATCTTCGTATCCCTTAGGAAGAAATCAGAAAATTAGCATACGTGTTTCGTGGGAATATTTACACGTCTTATCAAGTGTTGGGCATGTGTGGGAGCCTTATGTAACAAGGTTGTATTGAACTGTATTCTACCTTCAATTTAAATTGAAGGCCTATTTGCAGTTTTTATTTATTATAATCACAGCATAACTGTGAAGCAGTGGTTGGCAATTAAATTCTTACTCGCAAATATAGAATGAAATCATCTTTAGAAATGTTGCTGAGCATTGGCCATATAAAAGTAATTACATTTTTTTTTAAAGGATTTATAGGTTAACCTTATTTTTACCTTTTTCTCCAGTGAAAACAATGCGTCTCAAAATTGTCTGATTTAGAATGTAAATGTTTTTCTGATAAATTCAAGGTTAAAGGGATTTTCTGAGCAGTACAAGTTAAAACAAGCACAACCTAAACATCAGTAAATGCGACATACAAATTAATGCAGCATTACTTTCCAAAACATTATTTATAATAGTGTACACTGACATCGATCATTTAAAGGCAAAATTACTCATTTGACTTAGGATACTTTACTTTGCTACATTTTGATGATTATAAGATTATGGTTTTGAATGCTGCAATTTCAGTTGGCGGGGAGAATTTTCTACAGTAGGGTATTATAACCTTTAGTTAAGACGCAAGTCATTTTAACGATCCACATACTTCCACTTCTGAAAAGGGGCACACATCCAAAACTGTTACTGGATGCTACAGCTTAATCGTTTTCACCTTAAAACGACAAGCTACTTTAGGTTGCAGTTGGGGGAGGAGGCAGTTGACTTAATCTGCGTATATGGTTTAATTTTTACTACAATGGAAAGACAAAGTGGGTGGGTAAAAAACATGCAGGCTTTTTTTTTTAACACTACAATGTTGCCCGACATGACCTAGCTGCTGCACCAATGCTGCATAGTATGATTACAATGTGTTGCTAGCTCACAGCTAGCACATGGCTAATCGTTACCGGTACTAGAACAAAGCCGTTCCCAGGCAAGGCCCTTCGAACCACCCCACTCAGAAAACACAGCAAAGCTTTAAGCACGACATGTGTTTCTGGATGTTTCTTTCTGAGCCACAAGCGTATACTATACTATACATAATAAAGATGATACAACGGTGAATGCACGATACCCCTTCACAAAGACATATATTTAAATTGACCTGCGACGCAGTGATATTTTTTTTCCCAAACGCGCAAATCAAATTCAACCACGAACACTGGGCAGCGTGTGTTCGATAAGCAAGGGAAACTAATTTCCACTACAGCTCACACAACTCACCGTGGCCATTCCGTCAGTTTTCTGTCGTTTTGTTGCCCTGCCGTCTTCGCTGTAGTAACGGCTCGCTGCAGTAGCCATGTTGTCCCGGTTAAAAAGGATGGTGGTAGTGACGATGAAATGAAATGGACGAAAAAGTCAAGAAAAGCAAGGCTCGTTTATCCACGCCCAGTACAGCGGCAACGCGGGCTGTGATTGGCCCTGGAAGCTGTCAATATATATGTTACTTCAGTGATAGCCAATAGAGAGGCGAAGTCCCTCCCTTTCCGGTGGACCTCCATAGAGAGGCGAAGTCCCTCCCTTTCCGGGGGACCTCCATGGGACCTTATAGAGGAGAAGGGTCTAGCTGCGGCCGCGGCCAGTACACGCCACTACACGACACTACACGACACGCCCACCTGACACGACACTACGGTGGCTGAGAGACATTACCGTACATGGCAGATTAAAAGCGAATTGACGACACTACACGACACGCCCCCTACACGACACGCCCACCTGACACGACACTACGGTGGCTGAGAGACCGTACATGGCAGATTAAAAACGAATTGCAAATGTTATTGTAGCATTTTAAGCAACTATTAGGCCGAGTATGACTGGAGGTAAGCTGGAAACATGAGGAGAATGCTAATACAATTTCCATTAAAGTGTACAACCCCTGATGCATATGAATTTATAATATTACATATATGACTTCTTTATACCATCTTGTCTTATCAGTGAGATGGAACTTTGTGCCCATGACCTCGCCAAGAACATGAGTGAGGAAGCACAACAAAGGCTGAAGGACTTCAGTGAAAGATTCCGAAGAGCTTTGGATTCCGAGGAGTTTTTAAATAGGCTTTAACCTCCTGCAGGTCAATCCTGGCTGCTTACATTTTTATTTAAAATCATGTTGATTTTACTGTTGGGATCAATTTAAAAGGCTATTTTTTTTTTTTTTTAAGCAGACCAGCTTGAATGGTGCCCCTCTGATTTTCCACATGATGTTCTGTTCAATAAATGTTCATTGAGGAAAACGGTATCAGTGTCTTATTTTATATTCATCACAGTGAATGCTGAACTTGCCGGACCATATACTGTAGTTGAAAGTACACAATGAAACACTGGCTTGCTTGTATCAAATCAATACAATTCCCACATGCCCTACCCCGGAACCTGCGGTCTTCAGACTCTGGCCCCCCGCACCAACCTGCGATCCTTCGGGGACAGAGCCTTCAGTATGGCAGCCCCCACTCTCTGGAACGCTCTCCCTGCGGAGATCTGCAACATCCCCACGCTTGACGCCTTCAAAAGGGCCCTCAAGTCCCATCTGTCTGCCAAGGCCTTTGGCCCCAAATCTATTTGTTGTTTTGTCTGTCTAACTGTTCGTCTGACTGCCTTTTGTTATGTTTGTTTCTACTCCTGTTCTTCTTTTTAAAGCGACCTTGGGTCTCATGAAAGGCGCTATATAAATCCAAGTTATTATTAATACATCCCATACATCATTGGAACGGTAAGAATCTCAGCTACAACACTGACTAAAGCCTTTCCATCTCCAGTATGCCTACATGACAAGCATTTTTATAATATACAGTAAACATATCTTTGACTTATTGCAAAATTATAAAATGAAATTCACCCCTGCTGTCATTCTGGCTTTGACTGTTCAAATGAGATGTCAACCATCAAAATGGGATAAGGGGTTCCAGAAATATCACTGTGCAAAACACCGGCCAATTTTGACCGAAAATAGTATGGGAAGGGGGTATGACCGAACGCAAGAGAAGGGTTACCTTGTGCGTTGAAAACCATTTTTAGGTCATTGCAAATAGGACTTGTTATACAGAAGATGTTATAGGAATTATTTTATAAGATACAAATATTCTCCTTTAGCAAACATACTATAATTGTTAGTCTTATATTCATATTTCTAACATCAGATGTCATTTCATTTCAAGCCTTTATTTAACCAGGTGAATCCCATTGAGATCATCGATCTCTTTTTCAAGGGAGACCTGCAGCAAAGTCGGTTACACATGAAAACAGAAAACAACAGAAAACAAAAAGGACATCATACAACATATTTACAGGGCTACATTTACATACCTATCGACAATGACCAACAGTATCAAATTGCATAGCATCTATCCGAGCTTTAAAATCATGCATTGGAACCAATTGCTCAGTTTCAAGTCCTTGCACTTGGCACATGTAACAAAAACACATCATGAGATCTCAGGCAATAGCTACTTGCAACTCTCCGTGTGATCAGAGAGCAGATATAAGATGGGAGTTTACCCAACATGGCTTTATAGATGAACATGTACCAGTGACTGAGCCTCCGTACAGTTAGAGAAGGCAAACCTGCCCTGGCATACAGGGTACAGTGATGAGTAAGTACTTTACAGTTAGTAACAAATCTCAGCGCACTGTGATAGGGGGCATCTAACTTGATCAGGTAATGGGCAGGTGCATTCATATAGATCAGATCACCATAGTCCAGCACAGGTCAAAAGGTCACAGAGCCTTTTCCTGGCCTCAAGCGAGAAACAGGACTTGTTTCTGAAAAAGAAACCTAGCCTAACCCTCAGCTTTCTAAGCAGATTATTGACCTGAGGTTTAAAAGAGAGACAATCATCAAGCCAGATACCAAGGTATTTACAACAGGCAACCACTTCAAGTACTTTTCCTTTATGTTATTGTTATTTGGTTTTTATTAGTGCTTTTGTCGTTTTGAAGGAAATTAAAATACTGTATTGAGTTGGTTTCTTCTGTTTTGGAAGCCTTGTATATCTTTTTGGTCTTGTTAGAAATACCCCATGGTAAAACTGTGTTCTAGCAGCAGTTAAAGAAGCTTAGTTTGCTGTCTTAGACTGCCAGATGTATTAAGATGGTTTGCTCTATCACAATTTACACATAAAACCTAAATGTTCATCTGTTTATTGTTCTTCTTCCTTTATATTCAAGCATGTTGATTGTCTATTGGCTATATCTTGACATTATGTTCATTTGATCATACTTGCCATACATTTATTTTAATTGATGCGATTCCTTCAAAGGTTTTGTAATAGACCCCTAGTACTCTTAATTTATAGCGTAATAATAATACATGTGAATGATTGAGCTCATTAGTGGCCTGACTGGCCCTCCTAATTTGGTCCTTAATGACCCCATGATGTGATTATGTATATCTTAAAACCTTTAACAACTATATTTAGATGTTCACAAATATCTACATTAATGTATAAATACATGTGTAGCAGTTAGACAAACATAATTAATAGATTAACTCATTAAAACCTATTTTATATATTAAAAAAAGATTACTAAACCACCGTTTTGTTGACAAAATGATTTGGATTGAAAGTTATACTGTTGTGTCTCAAACGGATAGACTAGGTTATTAATTTATTTGCCTAATAGTTGCCTAAAATGCTACAATAACATTTGCAATTCGTTTTTAATCTGCCATGTACGGTCTCTCAGCCACCGTAGTGTCGTGTCAGGTGGGCGTGTCGTGTAGGGGGCGTGTCGTGTAGTGTCGTGTACTGGCGTGTACAGGCCGCGGCCGCAGCTAGGCGAAGTCACGCCCATCTACTTCCGGTCCATGGGACCTTATTTCGGAAAAATTATGTATGTCAATGGAGAGAGAAAACGTATCTTTCGATCCCGTTTGAATTGTGCCATGAATTACACATATGATGTTTGTCAATCTTAAAAATATCATTTCCATGTCAAAAAAGTCACAGTTTGTCTTAAAACTGTTGAAATATAAGACTATGAAAAATACGCAACTAGAAAGACTACAAATCCCAGAGTAATCACGTAAGTGATGTCATAACTGATGTCATAATTGTTTTCCTCCACTAAATATAAGAGATTCATCCCCTATCAATGCAGTTCTGATAGAAGCAGGAGAGACACCTCTGGAGATCAGAAGAGAGAAACTTGCTATGTCATACTGGGTCAGGCTACAAGGAAGTGGAGAAGAAAATATTACCAAACAGAATATTACAGGATTGCTGGGAATATGCAAAGTTCCAGGGTTTGGCTGGACAAGTAAGGAGAGAACGAGGGCATATGGAGTGGAGACCATCTCGTTTGCCAAAGCAACCCCATTTAGTAGTGTTCCCCCATGGCTTTTCCCAGAAGCTAACATAGATATGAGTATTGTAGAAAGGAAAAGAGAGTGGCAAATAAATGAAGTGGGAATTAAAACAAGTATGTATCTGAACGAAAAGTATTACAATTACCTAAAAATGTACACAGATGGGTCTAAGAACAAGGAAGAGTGTGTTGGAGTTGGTATATACATCCCAGACTTTAAAATATCGATTTCAAAAAGAGCGTCTGATCAATTATCAGTGTATACAGCAGAAATGCTGGCTGTAATAATAGGATTACAGTGGGTTGAAGAGGTCAGACCAGATAGGGTGGTGATATGCACAGATTCATTATCCATATTAAAAAGCATACAATCAACAGCAACTGTTAGAGAAGACATTCTCATAGAACTGAATCATAGCCTGTTAAGACTTCACAGAGGCGGGATAGATCTGCAGTTCTGCTGGCTGCCTGCACATGAGGGGGTGAAAGGGAACGAGTGTGCTGATAAATTAGCAAAAAGTGTGCTACAAAAGGAAATAACATTACCAGTTCAACTTGGAAAAGGAGAAGGAAAAGCAGTAATTAATTAATTATGAAAAAAGGGATGGAGATCTGGCAGAAAAGGGGGGAGAAAGACCAGAAAGGCAAAGAGTATCACAAAGTACAAAAGACAATTACAATTAATATTTATAAAGAAAGAAACAGAAGGGAGGAAATCATGATAGTTAGACTCAGAATAAATCACACAGCATTGTATGGTACGCTGTATATCATGGGGGAAAAGTGAGTGACAAGTGTGGGAGCTGTGGAGTAAAAGAAGATGTAGAACATATCTTGTTACATTGTGACATCTATAAAACTGAAAGAGAAAAACTAAAGGCTAAAGTTTTAGAGGCAGAGAGGGAATGGAGTGTGGTTGGTGTTTTGGGAACAAAAGGAGCTACCAGAAAGGCACTGTTTACATTCCAGAGTGAAACTGGGGTAGGAAAAAGAATTTAACATTAGGTCAGGAAAGATCATAGATTTTTATTTTTGTTTTATTTATTTCATGTTTTTTGTTGATTTATTTTTGATTAGATCATAGGTTAGGAGATGGAAGGATATGATGACTCATACTCATGGTGGCGGTATGCACCTTTATGCACCGGTATGTACCTTTAAAGTTGTTTGCAATCCGCCAAAAACCGTTAGAAGAAGAAGAAGATAACTTTAACAAGATGCCTGTGTGCTTAGTACCAGGTTGTAATCATACCAGCAATGGGTCTTGCTCGTTCTTTCGCTTCCCGTCTGATGAAAGGACCAGGAGTGGCTGGATCAAGTTAGCTAACTAGCTAGTAGCAAGCACGTTAGTTAGCATTACAGCCTTAGCCTTGTCATTAAATAGCCTTAACATGAAGTAACATTGAGTAACCCACAATGTTAAACAGTAAGAGTAGTAGTCCTATTTCGTGAACCCTTTGAAGAGTACTGTCACACCGGTGAGATCATTCTATTCTACACCGTTTAAGCCCGGATGCCCCCTGGGGAGACATGCTAACGCTAACGCTACATTAGCATCGGCGATCTTTTCTACTTCATGCTATCTACACAAATGGTTAACATTGAATATTAAAAAGATCAGGCAGTTCAGGGAGAATCGAAGGAAGGCAGGCAGGTAGTGATGGCAGTTTGACACTGAAGCTTCGAACGGAGCTTCAACCCTGGACTTCCTTTTCCATAGAAGCAGTGATTCGAAGCTTGCTTCAAATCACGTGACATATGACGTCAGAAGCAGCAACTGCTTCAAATCACGTGACATGTGACGTCCGAACCAGCAACTGCTTCATTTCCTGAATGAATCAACTCACTGGTTCGCCGTCCAATCAGGTGATTCAATGCACTGCCTTGTCTCTATTCTGACAGGTGACAGGTTGAAACAGTTTCGAATTTGAGCGCTTCAACACTTTATAACCGCTCTAAACAATGCGCAATGTGTGGGTTGTTGTCGTAGTTTGCGTTGTTGCTGTTGAGTTGTTTGTTGGTATTGCAGAAGATAGGTCGTTCTGGCTCGGGAAACACTTCAAAATGTGAAGTTGTGAACAAAAAGACAATTATGAGTAATATAAAAACAGTTTAACTTTTTTAAGGAATAGATAGCCCAGTGAATAGAGCCGGCGTCCTGAATGCTGTGATGTCCTCCGCGCAGCTGGTTCAAAGCCTGGAATGGATGAACTTTTAATCATTGCTTTTCAACTTTAATACTTTAATAACTGATAAAAGGCCGTCTCCGCCCAAAAAAATGTCCAGCACTCTCTAGTCTCTTCTCAATAACCCAATACACACAATTATCAATCTTTAATTGCAAATAGAACATGATATTCAGTCTTAGTGTGTGTGTGCATCGAATATTTTTCAAGGCAAAGATACGTTAAAGCAACTGCAGCCTTGCACTTCGCCAGGAGAGGTCGCTGTAACTGAAGCTTCGGGAAATGAACCTATTTCCGACACAATTGTCCAAGTGGTTCGATGCTTCGTTCAAAGCTTCATTTTGCCATCACTACAGGCAGGCAGCTTTGCATGACATTCTTCTGGACGTGTTTCATTGTGGTGATAGTGAGGGTAGTCAATCCCTTTTTTGGCAAGACAGTAGTGACGGCCATCTTGGTGACGTGTGTTCTTCTTCTTCTATCGATTTTTGGCGGATTGCAAACAACTTTAAAGGTGCATACCGCCACCTACTGTACATGAGTATGAGTCATCATATCCTTCCATCTCTTAACCTATGATCTAATCAAAAAATAAATAAATAAATCAACAAAAAACATGAAATAAATAAAACAAAATAAAAATCTATGAACTTTCCTGACCTAATGTTAAATTCTTTTTCCTACCCCAGTTTCACTCAGGAATGTAAACAGTGCCTTTCTGGTAGCTCTTACTCCCTCTCCTTTTGTTCCCAAAACACCAACCACACTCCATTCCCTCTCTGCCTCTAAAACTTTATCCTTTAGTTTTCTCTTTCAGTTTTATAGATGTCACAATGTAACAAGATATGTTCTACATTTTCTTTTACTCCACAGCTCCCACACTTGTCACTTTTCCCCATGACATAGAGTAACATTCAATGCTGTGTGATTTATTCTGAGTCTAACTATCATGATTTCCTCCCTTCTGTTTCTTTCTTTATAAATATGAATTGTAATTGTCTTTTGTACTTTGTGATACTCTTTGCCTTTCTGGTCTTTCTCCCACCTTTTCTGCCAGATCTCCATCCCTTTTTTCATAATTACTGCTTTTCCTTCTCCTTTTCCAAGTTGAACTGGTAATGTTATTTCCTTTTGTAGTGCACTTTTTGCTAATTTATCCGCACACCTCGTTCCCTTTCACCCCCTCATGTGCAGGCACCCAGCAGAACTGCAGATCTATACCGCCTCTGTGCAGTCTTAACAGGCTATGATTCAGTTCTATGAGAAGGTCTTCTCTAACAGTTGCTGTTGATTGTATGCTTTTTAATATGGACAATGAATCTGTGCATATCACCACCCTATCTGGTCGGACCTCTTCAACCCACTGTAATCCTATTATTACAGCCAGCATTTCTGCTGTATACACTGATAATTGATCAGACGCTCTTTTTGAAATCGATATTTTAAAGTCTGGGATGTATATACCAACTGCAACACACTCTTCCTTGTTCTTAGAACCATCTGTGTACATTTTGAGGTAATTGTAGTACTTTTCGTTCAGATACATACTTGTTTTAATTCCCACTTCATTTATTTGCCACTCTTTTTTCCTTTCTACAATACTCATATCTATGTTAGCTTCTGGGAAAAGCCATGGGGGAACACTACTAAATGGGCTTGCTTTGGCAAACGTTATGGTCTCCACTCCATATGCCCTCGTTCTCTCCTTACTTTCCCAGCCAAACCCACGTCCCTGGAACTTTGTATGTTCCCAGCAATCCTGTAATATTCTGTTTGTAATATTTTCTTCTCCACTTCCTTGTAGCCTGATCCAGTATGACAGAGCAAGTTTCTCTCTTCTGATCTCCAGAGGTGTCTCTCCGGCTTCTATCAGAACTGCATTGATAGGGGATGACTTTATCGCTCCAATACACAGCCGCAATGCTTTATATTGTATTCTATCCATTTTTAAAAGCGATATTTTTGCTGCTGCTCCTACACTATACAACCATAGTCTATTGTGGACCTCATAATTGATCTGTAAATGTCTATTAATGCTTGTTTGTCTGCGCCCCAGTTGCATCCAGCTACAGCTCGCAATAAATGTAATACTTTTTGCATTTTGTTTCCACTTGATTAATATGCATTTTCCATGTATATTTGGTATCAAACCACAGTCCTAGTTATTTGAACTCATTCACCTTTGTCATTGGACGATCATATAGTGTTAGCTGTTGGCATCAATCTTGCGTTTATTTGTAAATACCATGTAGCATGACTTGCTTTCTGACATTTTGAATCCCCAGTTATATGACCACCTCTCCACTTTTTTAATCGCTCTAGCTCAGTGGCGAGCCGTGACTTTTATACCTAGGCCCTCTGACCCCCACCCCTTCCCTCGAAAAAAAGGAAAAGAGTTATTACGTCACAGCGTACTTCAGCGGAATATCAAAACAACAGCCCGGGGTGCAAAACGCATCAATGACAGCGACCCTGTACCACTCAAAACAACACCTGTAAATAACTCAATTTGTGTTCTTTGAAATTGAAAAGGATATTGGATTGTGTTTGTTACTTTCGTTGCAGTTGTATGTATTAACTGTAATTTGGCATGCTTTTATTTTGAAGGCGAGTTTATGCTGTTGACAGGAAGTTGTTGTTGCTATGGAAACAAGAAAAGTTTCACAGCGGGCGGATCTTGTCATAAAGTCCGCGATAGTAAAACCCACCCATTTAGAGGGAAGATATGATTGGTCAATTGTACTGTCATTTGACATTACTCTCTCGTTCAGTTACTATAGCTGGGCCCTCTGTGAATTCATAGCTGGACCACCAATCAGCTCCTATCTTCACAGAGACGAGCTTCTTTAATTTAACCCTTCACATTCAAACAGAAACTGAATAGGCAGATTTCGAAGGATTTATTTCTTTGGAAATGTTATTTTAAATACAATTAAATCAAGTTATTTTGGTAAAACTAATGAAAAATACAACTAAAAACATATTTTAAAAAAAACATTATTTTTTTTAATGTTTTTAAATATTATTTTGTAAAATATCTTAGGCCCTCAGAGAGGGCCTAGAGGGCCCTGACGGCTCGCCACTGCTCTAGCTATATTCTCCATTACGTATGGGGCATTTCTTCCCCTCATCCAAATAGCCCCATCATCTGCGTATAGAGCCGAGTGGATGCATGTGTCTAAGCATGTAAATATATCATTAATCATGATGTTAAATAATATTGGACTGACTGCACTCCCTTGGGGAATACCATTTTCTATTTCAAAATAATTGGAAATATCTGCTCCAACCTTTACTCTAAATGTCCTGTCTGTTAAAAAGGCCCTTACCCAATTGTACATTCTCCCTCCAATACCCATTCTACTCAATTTGATCAGTAATCCATCCCTCCACATAGAGTCATACGCCTTTTCAATGTCAAAGTACACTATTGCCATTATCTCTTTCATTTTCAATGTTTTTTCCACATCATTACTCACTCTTACTGGTGACGTGTGTTGTTGTGCGAGACCAGAGATGTATTTCATTGAGCGGTTTCACACAAAAAAAAAAAAAAAAGTCTTACTTCACAGTTTTACGGCAAAACATTTTTTTTTTACTTGCAAAATTATATTTTAAATTGACAAACATCATATGTGTAATTCGTGGCACAATTCAAACGGGATCGAAAGATAACTTTTCTCTCGCCATTGACTTCAATACATAATTTTTCCGAAATAAGGTCCCATGGGGCGGAAGTAGAAGGGCGGGACTTCGCCTCTCTATAGAAAAACAGGATCAACAGTAAAGTAGTAATCCCATAGTGTTTGCAACGCAGCGGAAACAATATCAGAGACGTTTTAGAAAATAAAAGCATGTGTCCATATTTTGATAAATGGCTTTGTGTATTAATGCGTCCATGCCGATTATTTATTTGGACAGTTACAATAAACAATGTAACAATAGGCTAATCTAAAATGTTGGTTTTATTTCTATCTAGCTTTGTCGTTCTTGCTTTAAAGGTAGGTTAAAGCCTCCAGGAAGTGCGCCGGACTCTGTGCCCAACATTCGTTGTGTCCAAACGGCGGTACTGCAACTTCCGTATCAGTCCGTGACGTCAGCCGGCCCAAAACAACTTTTTCCCATTGACTAACATGGGGAAAGAGACGTCTGTAAATCGGTGGATAATTTTTTTTTAACTAAATAAACTACCCAGTATTAACTATTCTATAGCCCTTATTAGAATCATTCGGTCCTTAAAGTTGTAAAATGCACTAAAAGCCGAATCTAGATTTATTTTCTCTCTCCGTTCATTCTAGTGAGCCGAGAGGTGGAGCTCGGGGGGCGGGGCTTAAGGGACGCATGCTCTGCGAGCGCACATACGGGTTCTTCTGCTCTGGCAGGCAGGCATGACGGGTAATCTGTGACGTTTCGATCTCTCAAAAGTTGGGCCATTTTGACTTCATGCGCCAATGAGCAGCTCTCATAGGAAAGAACGAGACCCCGCCTCCCACGCTGTATCCAGTTCTTATTATACATCCATGGGTAGGGTAGGTAAGAATGGAGAAAATAATTGGTCGTGCTTTGTGTAAAAAGCACGACCAATCATCTGAGCCGGCCCGGCTAAAATAAGTCGATGGCCTACCTGCCTGTCAGCCTTCCATCTGTGCACACATTTATCTCGTGCCCTCATTGGTCATGTGCGCGTTCGTGTGTGTTGGAGGAGGGGCTCTGTAAGGAAGTCTGAAGGAAGGGGCAGATTTTTTTCGGCTGCGTACTTTCAAATTCTAGCGCACTCGAGCTGGTTTCTCCATTCTTACCTACACTACCTTTAACTGTAAGCCTATTTGGTGTATGTACATTTGAGCAACAAAAAAGTGCTGTTTGAACTTTGTTAAAGTCCCAGTAGTAGAGCTGTATTTCATCACAAGGGCACCAAAGAAAATGTAAAATGGTACTGTTTTGGTGCCTGTAGTTGAGAATCTGGCATATTAATATTTTTATAAAATAAAGATACCTGTAAATAATACCTGCTGATATCTATATATATATACACACACACACACACACACACACACACCAAAACTTTAATCAGCAAATCAAATGTACCAAAAGGTGAAATAAAGACCACTAAGGTATGTTTAAGAGGTTTATTCTCAAATAAAACTGCCACTGTCTTTCATATAAGCAAGGAACAGCTCAAAGCTGTTAAAGCAGTCCTACATAAATCAAATTCAGCACTGTGTATACTGTAAAATTAAAAGTGACTGGAAAAAATCCGAGAACACATGGGGAACATCAATTCAGCACACAGTGAAACTGATTAGGTTGATAAAAGGGAAAGTGCAGGACAGAAACAAACAGTAAAAATGTGACGTCATTTTAATGGCATGGCGGACAACAAATACCTCCGTATGCCATCATGAGAGGAAGCATTTAACAGCATCAGATTTCAGAAATCAAAATGGAGGCATTACAATATTATAATATTCAGCCAATTCTCAATGGAGAAAAATAGTTTGAGATTCAACACATTTTAGGGAAAAAAAAAAGTTTTCACTGCAATGTCTCTAACCTCAAGAACTCAATCTTAAAGTTTACTTTTAAACTGCTCAAAACCTTGCTTAAAGTCAATGGCGACATTTAGTATTACCTTAACAGGAGTGTAGCTTCTGCTACCCCACTTTAAATAAGGAAGATAAGATATGCAGCAGAAGCAACAATTAAAACAATCAAATAGAAACTAATTTATTTTTTTACTATACTGACTAACAACCAAAATCTGCACACAGAATACAATCATAGGGAAGAAAATGTAACTTAAAAAAGATTCGGAATAGTCAGCCAGTGAGAGCAGACAGGTGCAGGGGTTGAGTCTGATAAGGAATAATAAGTCTTCTTCTCTCAGTCGGCTGCAGGCGCAGGGCTGCGGTGAGGGCTTGCTGAACGGGAACGACTGAAACAAAAATAAAGAGGGATTAGCTTGCCACAGGGGAGGATGGAAGAATGATCAGACAGAAATTCCACAGTTCTCAACATCTGACACAGTTTTAACCTTTTGAGAAAGTTCATGACCGGATACACACTGATACTTGTAAACAGTCTGAATACCTCTTTAACCTGTCAGAACAAGCTTTAATGTGAAGAGTCAAAAAGTATTTTCGTACACCTGTAATTGTTTATATATATTTGTCTAAGGCGACTAAACTTTGCATTTCAAAGAAATAATTGTCCAGGGTGAAGAGTGAAATACACACACACACACCTGGGGAGAAAAGTCTTTTAAAAAACTAAAAGGTCATTGACCGTCTCCCCACCTGCAACTACAGCAGATTGTTAACATAGTATCTCTGAAGAGACATTTAGGTCTTTTTTATTTTTACGAGTGTTTAATGTCATGACCGGAGAAGGAACTGCACAATTAAAAGCCACCATATTTTTATTGGTTATTATAAAGTTCTAAGGAGTACTAAAATACGTTTTTTAAATGTTTATTATAAAGTTCTTAGGAGTACTAACATAAATACTTTATTGGTGAAGTAGCCTAAAATGGTCATGTATGGCAGAAGCAGGGCTCGAACTCAAATGTGTGCATTCATCCCAGAGATGCAAAAAAATGATTGGGGATGATAATTACATTTTGGGACATGTACAGGACAAGAAAGTAGATATAACCTAAGAAAAAGTAAACTACAAATAAACACTGATTTTATTCTCTGACAATGTTTTCGCTATAACATATGTGTATTTAACAAATAATTAAAAAAATACATTTAGCAGTTTGTATGGTGTTATATTATGCCAGCCATTACTTTTAACTAAGGATATAGAATTTGGACGGCCACCAAATACTTCGGGGATTGTTTAATTGTATTTGTTGCGGTTTGACACAGTGGTAAAAAGGTTTAGTGAGATCTGGGCACAAGAACAAAAAAAACATTTGACTATAGGCGCTTTCACACCAGAGTACTTTTCCCAGGAATAGTTCCGATAGTTCCTGGGATTTTGCGTTCACACCAAAAAGATCTGGAACTAGAACTTTTTTTTGCGAACCGTTTCACCCCTTTTTAGTCCCTGCTAGAGAGCAGGGACTAAAAAGGGGTGAAACGGTTCCAATTTCTATTGGCTGGGCGAATTGCAAACCACGCCCCATAAAACTCGGAAAAGTTTTTTGAAGCCGCCATTGTATTTGCCGGCATTAGCATTATTAGCATTAGCATTAGCCCAGCGCACCAACGGAGAGAGACTAACTTATGGCAACACAAAAAAAAACGTGGGAGCGGTGGAGAGGAGGTGTCGGCGTTCTGGCGATTTACTCGGAAGGCTTCAGTAGAAGCTGCTTGGAGTCCCAGCAGCTTCTACTGAAGCCAGTCCCCAACTCCGGGGACTTCCGGCCGGGGACTTCGGGTGGCAGAATACGCCGTGAAGTTGTTTGCGGCCTGCCAGTAAACCCAAAGCAGAAGAAGAAGAAGAAGTGACGTCAGCGGCTATTTGCCTAATCCTCCCTCAGGAAGTTATTCCGGTGTGAACGCGATCTGCTCTTTAGTTCATCAGAACTCTTTAGTTCATCAGAACTAAAGAGTTCTGAGGAACTAAGTACTGAGAACTAAGTACAGCAAAGTACTTGGTGTGAAAGCGCCTTATGCCCCCCTCAGAAATATAATCTATTGAATCTCATCTTGTCTCTCTCTTGCACTCACTCAATCATCCAGGCACTCACGCATACAAACACATTTGTACTCTGAGCATGCTTGTTAAAGGCTCAACTATAGCTCTCTAATCACCAGTTTTGAAGACTACACCAAGCCTGTGCATTTCTTTCACCATGAACATGAGCTTTTCAGGGGGTTTGTTTTTTGTTACCTTTGGAGACAGTGGCAGAAACAACAAGTACAGAGAAGCGAAGGATGACTACAACTCGGAGAGACTGCGGTGGGAGGCTCTTGAAGTCTGATCTCTCGTCAGCTCTTTCTCTCCCTTTCAGAAGCTAAGACAGAGGCCGAAGAACTCTGGTAGGTAGGGGGGTCTGGTAGGTAGGTAATGGATTTAAATGATCTGTGTGGGTCAGCCCTCTGGTACTTCTGAAGACTCTAGTAGAACAACTGAATGTGTGCACGGGCTGATCTCGTCTGAGCGTGTGCGTCGGTCGAACAGACGGTCACCCATTCACTGTGGGGGGGTAGGTCGGAAGGTCGACCTCTTTCTCGCTGTCTAACACCAGATGCAGGCGAAGGCTGATCTCAGGTCAGCGCTTAGTCACCCTCCCGCAGGACGTACACACCGCCAGCTGGCAGACCATGGGCCTGGGATCAGCTGTGGTGTCAGTGCAGTGCTCAGCTCCCACCACACGCTTTAAAGAAAATATGAAAAATAAACAAAACTGTGCTGCAGAGATGCTTAACTTAAGTCACACCAAGGGTGTCGTCAGCTAATATTCTTTCTAGAGAATTCCTTTGATCTAGCCAGATTCATGATAGGGAATTTAAGAAGAAATTAAAACATTGAAAATACTTCCTGAGACCATCTTTACTTAACACTTATCAATCCCATAATTACAGTTTTCTCTCTTGCAATGTCTGCACTTAAATTCATTTCTATAAAATACAACTACATAGTTTGTGTCTTTAAAGGAAAGCAAGAGTACAGAGGACATGTCCCTGGTTTTAGCTGCTAAGAGTCTCAACAGTTTACTGGCTCTGTAGAAACAATCTTTCATGTGCTCTCTTTTCAGGCTTTAAGCTGAGGTTAAATAGAGCTATCAAGAGCTGGAAAAGAGAGCACAGGAGAGACGGGGACATCTAATCTTTCATTTACTCATACTTCCCTACACCAGACAGAGGACCCAAGTCACTGTCGCTACCCATCCCCCACTCCACAGCTGGCCCCCAGCAGAGCAGAAGACTTGGCGAAGATGCAGATCTCTCTGCGTCGAGGAGTCTCGCTCGTCCATCTCACTTCTGGCGGTTGTTTGGTGGCAGAGTGACGCTCCCGGGTGGATGTGGGGGTTATTTAATAGTAATTCCCTGGCTAGGATGGAGCGCCTAAGTTCTGGCTAATATGAAGAACATAACTAAGCCTCTCTTAGAACGCAGGATAGTTGTGGTCTTAACTATCTTAATTCTATACTGGTTAGTCTAGACCTTACTTCTTCCTTATACGTTTTTACACAAGTTTAAAATGTCTGGTTAAAACACTGACAACTGGCAGGACTAAGCAACTCAAATCTTGTTTTAATGAGTGAGAGACATTAAGACGGTTTACCTGTTCCTTTTGTGGTCGGCTGAATGAGATCGTGAGCGGGAACGTGAGACGGAGCGCCCTCGGGGGGGGGAGCGACCTCTGGGTGGGGAACGACCTCTGGGTGGGGAACGACCTCTAGGCGAAGAGCGCCCTCTGGGTACAGAGGTGGACCGAGACCGAGACTTGGAACGACTGGAGAGAGAAACAACATGATCCACTTTTGAATAATTAAGAATTCATTATTTTCTTCACAGATGAACATGTAGTGCTGACCTGACAGTCAGAATCAGTGCTGCCCCTAAGCGAAATGTTGTCATGAGACCCACACACACTTCGTCTTAAAAACCAACTATTTTAATATCATTTTTGCCCATTATGCCCATGACTGTGTCCCAACTGGCCATAAGTGATGCACTGCTGCGAGGAATGACTGAGCCGTGAAGTTGAAATGATGAGTCACTTTTTGTTTAGAAGAGCACACATGCTCGTTTGCCATCAATACTTTTATTTCTAACTAATCCTATTCAGGCGTGAACTTATGTAAACGTATCTTCAATTTATAAAAGTGACATTATGTGACTCCCGTCACTCACTGCATTCATGTCACACCCAACAATCATGTCACAAGGGTGGAATGTTTGCTATACAACAGCAGTGCCTTTCAGATACAAGCTGTGTAATTGTGTCATGAAAAACTGTCGCACACACAACCTACCTTCTCACCGACGTCCTGGACTTGGAACGGGCTGGAGAGCCAGACCTAATGTTACAGAAAATAAATATACACTATACACAACACGGAAAAGGAGTGGCCACATCTGTCACATACTGTATATCGCAATTACAAAACCTAGAAATGGATGTATTAACATAACAGTTATTTATAGTAAACCAACTTTATTCTTACCGGCTCCTGCGTCTGGAATAGGATGGAGATCGGCGGCGGCTCCTGCAAAAGTACGACAAAAGTGAGTTAACAAAAGGTTCGCGTGATGGCCGGGCTGCCATATAAAACAACGGGGATCACATTCTTATTCTGAAATGTCTAATGCTGCACAGCTTTGCATGTCTATTCATTCTGTTTAGTATTTCTGCACTGTTAAACTTAAGTTATACTTCTACGACTTGTATGATAAAAACATTTCCAATAGGTCCAGGGCAATGTAAATTAGTTGCAATTATTAACCTGCAGAGACTTGAATCGACAGCAACTTACTACCCCAGATTTATTCAGAAAAACTTCAAGAGAGACCTTGAATGTAACAAAAGTGGGCATTATTACAGTTTTCAAAACTAAATGATCAATTTAGTTATTATCCTGTGTTAATTCATGTAACCTTAACTTCAGAAATGCAATTCATCTGATCTAATCGGTGTGATTTGCAGCACTCAAACCAGTACATTTAGACTTAAAAGCATTAGGTTTCATGCAATAAGTACCAAAAATCAGAAGCCAAAAACCACTGAGGTTCTGTGCCTACATACCTGCTGGGGCTACGGCTGCGGGAGCGAGAGAGATAACGGCGCCCACGGGACCTGGACCTTGAGCGAGATCTAGAACGAGAATGGGACCTGAAACGAAAACAAACTCATTTATTCCCGACCGTCTTTGAGGTACAGGACGGCCAGAGCTGTTCTCATCAGAGCAAGTGTTTCAGCCACAACCTCGTCACCAGACAGTAATCCTTCACCTGCTGCGACGGCCTCCTCTCTTGCTAAAGCGGTAGCAGTCATAGGCGTAGTGGCCTCGGTCCCCGCACTGGTAACACCGATCCTTGGGGTCAAACTGGCGTCGGCTGGGGCGTCCACGGCCCTTCCTGGAGAGGCCTGTCGAGAGCTCCACACGAACACGGGAACCACAAAGAATCCTGAGGAGAAGAAAGGTCAGGGCAGAGACAGGTGGAGTTCCTGGTCCACATGCCAGATGTAAGGAATAAAACCCTTATCGAGTCCCCTTACATTTAACTTTTGCATTTCTTAAGTCTGTTACAAGGCAACACACCCATCATTTAACACGTTTGAAGATGGAATTTGTTCATTTCATAAGGAAAATATTATTACTTACTTTCCATCCATGCCCTTCACAGCATCTTCTGCATCCCTGGGATCCTCAAACTCCACGAAGGCAAACCCAGGTGGGTTCCTGGCCACCCAGACGGTCCTCAGTGGGCCATAATAACTGAATGCTCGCTCCAGCTCCCCCTTGGCAGCACCATTGCCCAAGTCACCAACGTACACTTTACAGTCGGTGGCCCGAGACGAGCTGCGGGAGGATGAATAGTGAGACATCTCTTATTGCCTCCTGGGAAAAGAGGAAAATAAGCATAAATTAGTAGTTTTGTTCATTAAACAATAATGTAATTGACAGATTTGTTTATTTTTATATTACTAACACATGTGTCTGACAGCTTTAGGGATTATTAGATTTCAATTTTTCATTGATTTTCTGTTCAGTGAAAACATGTTCATGACCAACTGTGTTGATTTCAAATGTTTGTGATAAAACAAAATGCATCTTTATGCATGGCGAGAATCATCCCACTTCTTAAGCTGAACAACTATTTTAAAAGCCTCTTGGAACTGCTGGACAATGCATCGCCACCAAAGCTGAACAAAGGGATGTTTTTCTGATCTCAATCCTATACTTTTTAGAGATATGTGGTTTTCTCAGGAGAGTGATACTACAAACGTTGATGATCATATAGAATATGATGCATTGAGGTAGATTTAACTACCCGACAGTATATAAAAGGAGTTAAAAAGAGCACAACCTTAAACATCTACAGCAGTAAAATGCATCATTAACACAACAGCAAAAAAAATCCAAAACATAAGATACAGTACACAGGCAGCATAGACAAGTAAACCCACTCTGAAACCTAACCTAAGGAGAATGGCAGCCAAGCTGTCTCCCCCCCCCCCCCCAGGACACCCTGTCTGCACTGTGCAGCTCCTCCAGTGACAGGCTGCTTCCCCCCCGCTGTCTCACTGAGAGATACCACAGGTCCTTCCTTCCTGCAGCGGTCAGAACACACACACACCACACACACACACACACACACACACACACACACACACACACACACACACCACACACACACACACACACACACACACCACACACACACACACACACACACACCACACACACACACACACACACACAAACACACACACACACACCACACACACACCACACACACACACACACACACACCACCCACACACACACACCACACACACACACACACACACACACACACACACACACACACACACACACACACACACACACACACACACACACACACACGTTAAATACCAACTGTTATGACCTGGCTGGAGTTACTGCAATCAATGCAATCACCACAGCACAGACAGGACAGCCACACCCTCTAATGATGAACCCACAGGGGCATCACAGCCCCCCCCCCCTTAAGACGGAGCCCCAAAGGGATCCACGACAAACCAACATCCTCCTGTGTATATTGACCATCAGGTGTATGTCCAGGGTGGACTTTTTTCATGTGTCTTAACAGACCACTGTTGAGTCTGAATACTCTCCCACATGTTGTGCAATTTAACGGCTTCTCATCTGTGTGGATTCTTATGTGGACCTTCATGTGACAATGCAATCCAGATTTGTATTTAAAACCTTTGTCACATATCTCACATTTAAATGTATGACATTTTGACTTAGTTGTGCTGTTAACCTTGTAGTTTTTCTCCTGAATACAGAGCTGCTGCTCAGAGACAACCTCCTCCTTTGACACAGACGAAGGGAGATCAGGCTGTGAGACCACATGTTCAACACCACTTTTGCTACCCCCCGAAACAGGCGGGTCAGCAGACATTTTACAGCTCTGCGCACGCGTCACAGCACAAACACTCGGAAACTGCCAACCGCTCTCATCTGGCTCCACAGATGCCAACGGCCTGGAATCCACCACAGGCGGAGGCACACCAGTCCACACAGCACTACCAGCGAGATTGTTGCCCAAAATCATATGTACCCTATCAAGTGGCAACGCGGGACGCACGTCGATAGACACAACTCCCCGCACCAGCTCACAATCCAGCACTATTGTATGACGTCGCACAGGAATCAAGCCCATCTCCATGCCCCTCATCAGCACAAAATCCCCAGTCTCTGTCTCTGACGAAAAAGGCAACACTGACTCAACAATAAATGAGTATCTAGCTGCTGTGTCACGCAACACCTTAATCGGAACATACTTGTCACTACCGACTACTGACACAACGGCTTCCGTTATGAACGGCTCAAAACCAGAACCCACATCCAAGTCGGCACAAACCAGCTTCTTATCAGGCACCATGCCCGATCCTACACCCAACGGCTTTTTAACCAAAACGGCAGAACACATGGAGGCTGGAGCATGTGATGAAAAACGAGGCTTCCCCTCAGGTTCCAGCAACGGACACTGATCCTTCCAATGACCCTCTCCTCGGCAATAATTACATTGGCCCACTCTGGCGCCCTCGGGTCGCCCCGGACCTGCAAATCTACGGGAGGAGCCTGGTGAAAACTTTGCACCACCGCGGGAATACCACCCATCTTCTCCAGTCTCCAATCACCCCTAGAACACTTCTCTGTAAAACTGCCCTTATGCGTCAACACAAAATCATCCGCTAATTCGGCAGCTCTAAGCGCGGTGGAAGGCGTCTGCTCATTTACATAAGTGGCCACACGCTGAGGGATAACCTCTTTAAAACTGTTCCAATACAATCAGCTCACAAAGACCGTCAAAACTGGCAACCTTTGCTGCCGCGCACCACCGCTGAAAATGAGAAGTCAATTCACGGATAAACTCCACATTTGTCTGCTTATCCCCCTTGACCCAACTTCTGAACTTTTGACGATACGCTTCAGGAACCAGTTCGTATGATTTTAACACCGCTGATTTTACTCTAGCATAGTCCAAAGCATTTTCGCCACAAATAGCTGAATAGGCCTCTTGTGCTCGCCCAGTGAGTACACACTGAAGTAACAGCACCTTGTCCGAATCTGACCAGTTTCTTGCCGCAGCTACGCGTTCAAATGTCAGGGTCACGCTCATTAAACTTTGGCACTAACCGCAAGTTAGAAATAACATCGCCACTACCTGATGCCGAACCATCAGAAGAGAGCTTGCCCTCTCCAATCAGCCGTAATCTAGCATGTTCCACCAACATGTCATCTTTTCCACCTCCAGCACCTTCTCCACCTCTAAACACATCTCTACCTCCTGCTGCTGACCCCTCAACTCCAACTTCTCTTGCTCCAACCTCAACTCCAACTGCAACCTGTCCACCTCCAACCTCAACTTCTCCTGCTCAAACTGCATGGCCAAAAGCTCTTTTTGCTGCTCGAACGTCAAACCAGCTGTCTGAACCACTACCGGCACGACCCCTGCCACACCAAACTCACTCTTCTGCAACACCCCCTGCTCAAACAAAGATGACACGATGACAGCCTTAATCTCATCTTTCCGCTTGCTCCCTACAACAGCAATTTTATAATGCTCTGCTATATCGACCAACTGCGCCTTCTTGCAATCATCTAAGAAAGACACCGAGGGCGCATCCACAAACGCGACAAAGAAGCCATAATATATTACCTATACTCAATCAGAAAGCAAAATGTAAAACTGACAATAAGCATGGGCAACAGACAAACCCAACAGAGAATTTCCCCCTAACTGCCTAACCAAAATCTTACTAATCTCACCTAGTCTTCATGTGGCTTGCGGCGGGTAATTACGCACTGAAACCCAGCGGAGTTGTGGAGCGACCTGCACGCAGGCAACACCACAAAATCACGCGGACGTGCCCCAGAGACAGCTGTCCGAAAACAGCTGACACTAACCACGTCGCCACAACACTATGAAAAAAAACAAACGGACGCAACCCAAGGGGAAACGCCACTTAAGCCTATCGGGGAAATCCCTTTAAAACAGCGTTTCAAACAGCAACATCCTACCTTCTGATTGGCACACAAAACCTGACGCCATGTCAAACACTAAAGCTTCCTGAAACACAAAAAGACGTGTCCCCCAAATAGCAGCGCCAAGCCAGCACACAGCTGGACCACAACAACTGATCAGCTGCTCAATGACACCATGTGCTCTTAGCACTACACAAACTTATAACCAAATAACCCGTCGGACGAGCCCCATTTGTTATGACCTGGCTCAAAGGCCACAACAAAGAGGAGACACACCATATCAACGGTTAACAAAAGATGTTTATTTACACAAACAATTCAAATCAACCAAATTAATGAAGTGCAAAGTAAGTAAAGTATGAGGTGTGGACGTCAGTGGTATCAGTAGTGTAAATGCAGGGTGAGGGTTGCATGACATGTATGTGTGAGGTGTTGAGGTGCACAAAGTAAAACAACTGAAACAACCAATAACATACTCAACCGAACCGGGTGCCTGTATGAGAAAGCAGAGAGGAGCAGAGGCTTTAAATAGCTGCAGGGCACCAGACCCAGGTGCCCTGAGTTACTGCAATCAATGCAATCACCACAGCACAGCCACACCCTACCTAGATGAACCCACAGGGGCATCACACCAACTATGTGCAATATGTGCATCGTTAAAAACTGTGCAATATATACCTGGCTGCTAAATCCTCAGAACTGTTACAGGGTGTGTATTTTTGTAAAATGTGTAACTTCTTTATTATAATTTCTTTTTTTATCTTTAGTACTTTTTTATGCATGCATGTACATTCCCCCTCTGTGGGACTAATCAAGGTGTTCTGATTCTAACTCCTTGCTCCTCAGGGGCACCACAGCAGGGCCCAGGAGGTGAACTGGGACCTCTGAAGTAGCAGTCCACACTCCATACGTACGGTCTGGTCGGGGACTTGAACCGTTGACCCTACGGCTCACAGTCCGAGCCCCTACTGACTGAGCCAATGCCAGACATAAAGTGGTACCTAACCCACTGAATCGCTCAGACTTATTGCTGACAACAATTGCACCACATGGGAAATAATTGTCTGGAGAGTTCAGTAAGAACATTTTTTCATTTCATAAGCGCAGGAGAATCCCAAAGCAAGTGCCTCAGAGCTGGCATAAGCCAAATTGGACTGACCGTTTCATCCCACACAGTAAGACGCTGTTTAGCCTTTGCCAAGGCCCATATTGATAAAGGTGAAGACTTTTTGGAATCAATACTCTGGTCAATCTTTTCAGATCTGGTGGCATCAGAAATGTATGGCGTCGCAAGGCGGAAGAGTACTCTGAGAAGTGCATGGTCCCTACAATGAAGTACGGTGTGGTAAAGTTATTAAATGGGCATGTATGAGTGCTGCAGATGAGGGGGAATTGTACTTCATCAATGGCAACATGAATTCACAGAAGTACTACACAATCTTGAAAGATAAGATACTACACTGTCTCCACATCCTGGGCACTCTTTCAATGTGACAATGACCCTAAACAGTCTTCCCGCTGCATTTTTAAGGAAGAACAAGGTGAAAGTACTGCAGTGGCTAAGTATGTCACCCAACTTCAATCCTATTGACCACATGTGGGGAGTGGAACACAGGACAATATGTCGTGAACTTGTACACTCGATGCCAAGAAGGGTCAGTGCAGTACTTGAAAGTAACGGAGGACATACGAAGTATTAGAATATGACATTTGTTTAATTTAATCTAGGGTGTACTTCTTTTTGCAACCCTTGATTCAAACAAAGTTGACTAATTCACTTATTTTACAGATATTGATGACATATACATACATATCTTTCTATGGTGTTTTTATAAATGTTTAATACTTTTCTATGTTGTATCTTTCCATGAATTGTAATGGTGATCATTGAATAACATTAAGATATACGGGGCATTCTACCGACTTAGTACAAAGTGCGTCCCACAACAAGAAAAACTATTTAACAAAACAATTAAGTATTCAGACATAGACATTTACTAAGAATATGTTATGGTGTATTTAAACACAAGGTATTAAATTAGATAGTATTAAGCTTAATATATACACAGGGTATATGCAGGAATCCTGAAGTCAAATTGAATACCTTTTAAGACCCTTTCCATACATTTTAAGACCTCATTGCAACTTCGAGTTCTAACCGGTTACATTGGCGACACACTTTACCTCACATTTACTATATAGATTGTAAGATAGCACAACTAAACAGTTTGTGATAACTAAACTCCTTATCATAATTCAGATAGAACAAAGCACAAGAGAATGAATTGTGTGACCAACCCAATGCAAGGTTTATTAGAAAAAGAAACCATTAGAAAGTAGTATTTGATTTAGGCATTGTTCCCAAGACATAAAACAGACAGACTACTGAAGCTTCCTCTCCACATGAACTTCAACCTCTCTGTCAAGGTCAGGTTTAATGCAGTATGCTGCTTTGTTGCTTCTGTAGACACACTTAGTGCTCTTTCTGTAGACACACTTTGAGCTCTTTCTGTAGACACACTTTGAGCTCTTTCTGTAGACACACTTTGAGCTCTTTCTGTAGACACACTTTGTGCTCTTTCATTCCAGTCAAACTCCTCAGAAACCATTAGAAACCAGTATTTGACCAATAAACAAAACAACTGACAAAACTTTGAACTATGAAATATATTAAACTTTGGTGAGCTTCAGCGGGGTAATGCCATATAGGAGCTCCCTCACAAATACCCAGGGGTTAAATTGGGCCGGGGCTGTCCGGGGCTAAGCCCCGGCACATAGGACGATGCTCTGACGTCATCACCCTCGCACATTTGTCATATGTTTACAAAAAACGATATATATGTTAAGACTTTTCTTGTTCTTAATATAGACTATATTTAGGGTTGATATGTGTTGACTTTACTTTAAAATAGCAGATCTCTGTGACCGGATATAGTTTTTCTGGCTTAGTGAACGTGTGGCTCTTCCTTGGAGGAGCAGCATCGCCCGGACTCCGCTGCTGCTCCGTGGCTCCTCCCTGCAGAGAGTCTGCACTGCAGCGGTGTGTGTCAGCGACGTGCAGTCAGGGGAGGCACGGATTGGCCATCGGGAGAGTTGGGACTTAAACGCCGCGGCTTTCTGGCTAGCACTTAGCATGTGGGACCGGACAGCTTTGATCCCCATCGACAGTGGCGATTCTAGAGACTGTGGGGGCCCCTCGAACCGGCTTTCATCACCATCAGTGGCGCCCCAACACACTCTCCCCCCCCCCCCCCCACAGAGCGGAGCAAGGCAACGAAACTTAAAATAAGAAGCAGCATTTTACGGCACGCTATGGGGCCGCCTTGAGGGGGTTTCCCGACACGTCGTTGCAGTAAATTAAAGGGTGTTTCATGTTGTCGTTGCTGTGGACCTTCTTAATACCTTGGAAAATGCCGTTTAATACTTTTTAATAGCCTTAATTTTCGCTAATTGATTTATCAACTTTTAATACTTTTTAAGACCCCACGGACACCCTGATACAAAAACATCATTTATAGGGTACTTTCTATTGGGAAGTAGCTGTCCCCAACCCTGACATCTACATTTCAATTTGTCTAAATAACACTGAAAACATTTTTTTAAATTTAGTTCAATGGTGTATTTAGAAGATCTTTATGATTACATTCAAACAGAAGTTGGAATATTTAGATTTATTGTGGGTATCATTTTTTAATAAAAAAACTATACTAAAAAAAAATCATGTGCCCAGTTTTCATGTCACTACGGAAACACAAGGGGTTTTAGTCCAATGGCTGAGCCTGGTTTTTAGCCACACCCCTGCATTTTTGACTAGGCAGTGACACTGCGACCCTGTCCCTCATGGCTGAATGGCAAGTAGCTACTTGCCATTCAGCCATCCCATATCCCATACTTTTGATATAAATCTGTTCCAAAATCTGAAAATCGGCGTGTAACCTTAAGAATTGTCACTACCGAACACATATTATCTTCAATTAAGAAAACTTTTTCGGGGTTTTATGCAAAGTATTAGGTTTTTATGTGTGTAAACCTCTTCAAAGACGTGTATGCTAGCAATGTACTTGCTAGCATTCTTAAGTTATGCTCAATTTTAGCTAGAATCGTCACTACCGAAACATATGTGACGTTTCGGTAATTGACATGATCGTTTCGGTAGTGACAAAATGGAATGGTAAGCAGGTAAATCCCACCATTTTGAAATAAACGTGTTTTAAAGTCTGAAAATCAGTGTGTTACTTTAAAGGTCTCTTATTATACTATTGTTAGGCATATATTATAGGTCTCAGATATATAAAAAACATGTCTATGAAGTATTTTGCTCAAAATACCAAACAGATCATGCATTCTAGCCTCATCCCCCTCTATTTCAGCTGTTACTAAAGTGCTGATTCTGGGTCAGTAGCTTCAAACATTCACACTTCAACATAAGGCATGTTATGAGTTAAGATTAAGCAATAAGGTTGAGGGAATATGATACAACCTTGAGAACAAAATACTGTGGTCACTACCGAAACAGTGGATGTTTTGTAAAAAATTAAGTATTTTGATTTATCAACTAAAATGATATGATACTGATTGGTTTAATGTATGTTCAATTTCAACAATCATCAAATCTGGAATCAATATGATCAGTTTTGTGCATTTTACAAAGAAAGTTTGCATTATGATTTTTATGAATTGTATAAATTGAACTTTGATTAAAAATTCACTTTTATTAATTTAATTGTGAAAACCCTTAAGAAATATTTGTTAGAATACTATTTAGAGAAGGGAAGGTAAAACAATCTTAACAGGTTAATATAATACTTTTTTACTACAGTGTATGTACTATGTTTCGGTAGTGACCATTTTTGGTAGAGGAAGAACATTCCAATACAGTCTGAAAATACGATATGAAAATGTACGGTTCTTTTAGTAGATATGTGTAATTTAGATATGGTACAAAATATATATGGACAAAGTTTTGGGGAAAAAACATACACAATTTCAAAACATTTCCAACCTGACTTTGGTCTAATTAGGTAGAATGGCCCATTACATGTTCAGAGGGGATGTACTCATTTATGATTGTACTTTAATAGAAAAAAACGGATAGGGATCTTTTAACTGTACAGAGAATAATTGTTAAACCTTTATCTAAATGTTGTATTTTTAAGGAGTTATGAGTTACTTGTAGTAGAGTATTTTCAAGGTAAAAGGTCTAGTTCCTTTACTTGAGTTAAAATCAGAATACTCCTTCCACCTCTCCACCTTTAGCAGAGGGAACTGAAGCACCTTGTTGGTAGATCAGCAGGTGCAACAGGGCTGATGCTGCTGTCTGAGCGCCAAACACAGCCTCCTGAAATCTCTTTAATTAAACATCTCTCACGTCCTATCCGTGTTTAAACTGTTTTCACAAGCATGAACGATGTATTTGTATTTGAATAACCGTCGTAGTTTACTGCTAAATACATGGCCGCAGCGTTATTAACCAGGCTCGTTACATAAACCCAACAGTCTATACAATCTCATATGATTATTCAGGGTAAAGTTTTCTGATTGCACAGTTTTTTTACTTGAATTAGAGGATATGAGCGGATCAGTTTATATAACGTGAGCTTTTCTGCATTCAAGTGGAACATGGAGCCCTATGTAGCTGACTAACCCTTCATTGAACAATTTATTATATCATTTTTACAGATAATTATTCAAATTAAATACACAATACATGTGCTGTGTGTATATTTAAGTGGGTTTACCCTGGAATTAGCCTACGGCCTAGCTCTCTGCCTGCGTATAAACAATGGCGATTGCTCGCGCTAACGTTACCTTCTTCCGCTGTTCCGCTGACGAATCTACACCGTCTCTAACGGGGTTTTAACCGAATCAAGATTCGTGTTGCAAAGTGAGCTAGCTAACAAGCCACTCTTATTGATATTAAAGATACAGCCACATATCTGGTCCACAGTGGACCGGGTTAACCATAACCATCAGAAACGAAATACAACCCCTTTTTGTGTTTGTACACAATGATGACGTAGAACGTATGCGCGCGCATAGTGGCAACAGAAGGATGGCAGAGATAAACAGCTTGTCAAGCTACGCAAGGGGATTATCAACTAAAGATGTGAATGTTACCTTAACAAGTTGACTTTGACAAATGGTGTCCGACTTCCAGATCCGTGTTCTATTGATGAGTGGGTTGAAGACGTTAGCAAGTGGCCGAATATACAGTGGCCAGATATACCTATTTAATTGAGAAACCGAGCGTGTACACCAGAGAGAAATTACGAGCCTATAAATCACTGGATGCTTACGAATACGTTGTCTGTGGTCATGTACAGAACGTCAAATACCATGACATAGACTCAGAGTTTTGTATTTTGAGATCAGAAATTCTCCCTAGTCAAAGACAAGGACACAAGACAACGATGTAAGGAAGGAAGCCAGCAACATGGTTATGTAGGAAATGTCTGAGAGTTGAGGCTTGAATGCCTTCATGTAGGAGTGGGCAATATAATGTATTGTATTGTGATAGGAGACCAGATATGGTGTTAGATGTCGGTTATGGATTGTCTTTCCCTGGTTGTTAAAGTTGCATTACAGTTGAAACAATGAATTCATCATCAGCCTTTTCTTTACATTTGATGTTGTTATTGACAGCTGTGTCTAGATGCACTTCAGTGCAACAAGATATTTTAAGTTTTATTCTGTAATGCTATATATGTATCCATAGAGATAATTTGAGACCTAAAATTATTATTTACTGTTTACAACATACAGAACCAGTTTGATTCTAATATATTGTACATACTCCTACTTTCCATGTTGTTAATGTTTAGTGGCACTTTAATGGCACCTGAATGGAATGAAACTCTGTTAGTAACAACATTACAAATAAATGTGATACTGCACTCTGAATTGTTGAGATAATCTGGGGGGGAAAGGACCATTAGACACACCAGTGGCAGCCAATGTGGGGAGGTTTATTAAAATGCATTAAGTTTTAAGTACAGTAGGCCTATATACATGTTTTACAAATGTAAAATCACTTTATAAGTCATACATGGTTATGTGTAACTCATTTGGGAACAACACTCTTACAGAGGTTTGTGAGGGCACCACATACAATAACAACATCATCTAGTATGTCAACCTGCGACAAAGGAATAACTGTTTGTAAAATCTTAAAGTTTTTCCACCGACCAATAACTCGCTCTACATGGATCCTCACACGAGAAAGTTGTCTAGATGTGTCCACTTCCTGTGCAGAAAGCTGCTTCTTTCCTTTTGTGAAATGAGGGATACGAAGGGTTGCACCATAGGCCGCAAGCTCGTCTCTGATGAGAAATCCTCTGTCTGCTAAAACCTCATCCCTAGGCTCCAAAAGTTTGAGGAAACCTGACTCCTTAGTGATCTGCTTGTCTGAAACCCGTCCACCCCACCCAGGAGACAGAAATGAAATTGCACCAGCTGGAGTGATGCCGATCAAATATTTAATGGTGTTGTTGTGTTTATAGTTTGACCATGTCTGGGCCCTGGAAGTCAGATTACTGGGTCTAGCTATGAACATTTCTGTGCAATCTATTATGCACCGGCATCTTCTAAAGTTGCGCTTGAATATTTTTGGCATATTTTTAAGTACTGCACCCTTACTTGGCCATTTAATGAGTGGCTTGAGGACCAAGGCCATAGCAGGGACCCAGCTCCGCAAAATATTTGATATGGTGGTTTTTGATACCTGAAATCTATAAGCCAAGTCAGTATTACATAGGCCCAACCTTAATTTCATCAATATAATCAATAGGTGGTCCTCTACTGTAAGTTTGTTGTGAATTCTTTCTACGCTGCCCATCATTTTTGTAATCAGCCACGCAAAGACCACAGAGGTCAGTCCTGTGAGAAAATTCAATTGTCCAATGTTGCACTTAACAGTGGTGTAGGAGAATGTAGATTTTTGCAGCTCCTCTTTCAGCTTTACATTTTCTGCTCGTAGTGTGTCAAACTCCTGTCGCAGGTTGACATATTCCTCCTGAAGTTGACTGTATCTCAGGTTCAGATCATCGTACTCTCTCTTTGGAACTGGGATATCCTCTTCAGCTTTAATATAGAAAAGTGAAAAATTAGCATGTGCTGCAACCAAGTTCAGAATTCAGGGGTTCTCACACATTTTTACCAATGAATTTTCAAAACTTTTCCATGACAGAAGAGAAGATACATTATTGATCCCAGGGGGAGATTTTTCCTCTGCATTTGACCCATCCAGGGGCCAGTGTACACGTCACACACAGACATACATAGCAATTGGAGCAGTGGGCCTGGCAGGAGCACACACACACTAGGAGCACACTGACTCTTTCAGTGAGGGTGGGAACCCTGACAATCAATCAGTTAATTGTAAGATGATATATTCATATATTCATAAATATTCATACCAGGACAATGATCCATGCTGCTGCATTCTTGTTCTGGAGTTTCAGAAGTAACACGTTGATTTGCTGCAGTGTCAGCTCTCCTCCTTTTCCTATGGTACCTACAGTAACAGCAGAAATGTATAGTTAGACTAATCCATATCTCAAAACAGCAGCTGTAGGCACCAAAGCTTATGCAAGAGAGGAAAACAAAACAAAAAACGACTGAGAGGAGGGCAACTCTAATCTTACCTGTCCATCTTTGCATTTGGGTTCTGGCTTTGTTTTGTGTACATGAACACAGATGGCACAAAATCAGGACTACTAGAGTCCAATGATGCCTCGCCTGCAAAAATAAAACACAAACAAGTTTGTTTAGCCTAGCAAGCTACTAGGCAAATCTAACGCCAGCTTATCAAACTTTAGCTGCATTTGATTATTATTCTACATCATACAGACAATGTAAACAAGGCTTTCCCGTAAAATCAAAGAGTAGGCTAGATAACCTCATTACCTGATATAAAGTGGGCGCTGCAGACGCGAGCATTTTTGATTATGTCCTCATTCCAGTCCACACGTTTAATCGCCTGCAGCCACAGACGCCGCCGGTTGCTCTGAAATGGTCATGGTCCTCTCGGAATCCTATAAAACTTTAGTCCGCCGGTGGAATAGCGATTCGTACAACCGTATACGCAACAACCAGACATGTTGATGCTGGGTACAGTTTGTAAATGCTTGCTAACCAGTTGCTACCTCGTCTTTGTCATTCAGAACTGCTGGAAAACAACACCACTTCTGTTGCCCACATGCGCGCGCAACTTTTTGATGACGTCGGCTGTAAAAGGGTCTATACAGAGCAGAAGTCCCTCCCTTTCCGGTGGACCTCCATGGGACCATTTCGAGTAGCACGAAGCTGCAGCGTCGGAGGCTGCATCTCAGGGGTGCGTTTCACTTCGGTTAAATGGATTCCTTGCGTCCCTCACTTGCGTCGTTTCCCTGCGACTAGTCCCTCCCACCAGGGAAGCATGGAGAGACGCAAGGAAACCACGAGAAGCAGGGAAATCCTCCGGAGCGTCACGTGAAGCGACGTCCGTTTGTGATGACGCCGCACAGCTGATCGTCTGACAGCAGCCAGCTCTTTCCCCGTTATTTTTCACAAATACCCCCGCCTCTGTTAGTACACATTTACTGACATAAACATTTGTATCATCTGTTGTAGACCCAAATAAATAAAATAAAATAAGAACTCATTCTCAAAAAAGATAAACGCCATTCTTAAAATGTATAAACAAACAATAGTTTGATTAATATTGATTAGAGTGCACAATAGAAATAAAATAATTGAGAGAAGAAAAAGAGATATGTTATCTATCAAAACCCAGTTAGATTAACATTCATTCACTTTGTTTGTTTGTGTGGATATGTAGCAAATTAACATTTGAAATAGCACTTAATGACTGACTGAATGGAAATGACAATAAATGAAAATATAAAACGAAAAAGCGATCATGAAAATGTTTCCAATAAATGAATAAAATTATTTTTGACCACTTTGTTGTTCAGATATATCACATATTTGTAACTGAATGATACATTCATTGAAACAAAACACTGTATAAACTTTAACTGAGGAGTGAGTCCCGTGAGTTTCATGTGTTTTCTTCACTCCGCTGTTAAACTGCTCTCATGTCAAGAAGCAACAGATCAGTGCATGCGCTGCATCGTCCAATCAGTGAGCGATACACAGTAAGGGGGCGGGGCAAGTGTCTGAGGATTTCACCGGAGGATGGTCTGGTGGTTCCTCGGTTATCGCTCCTCCGTTATACACGACACTACGGTGGCTGAGAGACATTGATACCGTACATGGCAGATTAAAAACGAATTGCAAATGTTATCGTAGCATTTTAAGCAACTATTAGGCAAATTATTTAATAACCTAGTCTATCCGTTTGAGACACAACAGCATATGACTTTAAGCACAAATCATTTTGTCTAATTAATAAATTAAAACAAAAAGGGGGCTTAGTAAACTTTATTTTTTAGTACATATAAAATTGGTAATAATGAGATCATCTATTCATTATGTTTGTCTAACTGCTACACATGTATTTATACATAAATGTAGATATTTATGAACATCTAAATATAGTTGTTAAAGGTTTTAAAATATAAATAATCACATCATGGGGTCATTAAGGTGTCAAACAGGTTCATGTAAGTAGGCCTACTATAACATGAAAACATGATTTTTAAAACTAATTTCTGAATCTCACATTAGCCTGTAGTTTGGTATGTTATTGATATGGGCTGGACACCCCTTCACAATGATCATCATTGACTTTTTTTAGACCAAATTAGGAGGGCCAGTCAGGCCACTAATGAGCTCAATCATTCACATGGATTATTATTACTTTATAAATTAAGAGTACTAGGGGTCTATTACAAAACCTTTGAAGGAATCGTCATGCATTCTGAATGTTTCTTTACTTTAAAAAAGGCATCATGGCTCAAGATCCTGTTCTTGTTTAAGATGATTCATACTAATTTGTGAATTTAACATCCATATTCACTCTTCAAAACTGAAACAACTCAAACATTTTTTTTTAAAGCATTGCAGGCCTAAAGCTCCACGTCAGTGACCTTTATTTAATTTCTTCCATCAAACTTTAAAAATGGCAAACAGCATGTTTTTAAAGATTTAATCTTTTAAGAAACAAAATATCAACTTTGAACAGAAGGGTTTAAAAACACGTTTTTAATGCAAATAAACTTGAAACATAAACCTATTTGTCATTTCAAAATTCACTTTTATTGTCTGCGTGAAAGGCACAGTAGGCTATGAGCGAATACATATCAACATTCAAAAATTACAAAGTCGTACAATATATACCATATGCTACTGTTTAGGACAACCCACTCTCTTCAGTCTGCGTACAAATGACACGACTTTACACATTGGAAATGCGTGCAATAGATACGCAGAAGTCCGATTTTGCGTGCATATGATACGCTAACCATTCCCATTGAGATCTGAGGCCGAGTTTTGCGTGCATATTATACGCCACGTTTCTTGCCTGCACCACTTGTTTTTGTCCGGTCGGGTCTTGGTAGACCGGAAGCTGTGTGGTTCATAAAAACATGTTCTTACTCAATACCAAGCCACGATTATTGTTTTTATTTTAAATCGTATAATGTCGGACTTTTTTTGCCGTCTGTGAGGAAAAGAAATGGGCTCAGAGCTTCAGAATAATGAAATCTGTATTTTTTTAAATCTTTTTTTCCTTCTAATTTGTTATTCTTTTCTAAATAACACACCGTTATTTACTCAACAATAACACACAATTATCCTTGTTTTTATTTATTCGTTTAATTCTATCATCTCGGCTTTTTAGCCGTTCCTCAGGAACTGAATTTCAAAATAAAGTCACCGGAAACAGACGTAGGCCTATAAGGGACATTTCGAGCATCATTGCGATACACACCACAAACCCACTGAACTGATTACCCAAGATCCTCAGCTAGAAGCTCGGTGATTGGATTGTTTAGCCGCAATGCACGCTGGGATATGGTGTTAATGCGATATGAAATCCGAAAAACATTTAAAAAAAGAAAATAATACTTTATTCCGAGTGTGCTTGCTTTTCTCTTTGGAAGTCATCACATAACGGCATTGTAATACACGGTTCGGCTGCATTAAATATTACACATCTGCCGTAGTTCTTTATTTATAGAGCCCTGATTAGAAGACTTCTAGACAAACTGGAAGAAATGCCGCCGAAACTGAATATGTGACGTGGATCATAAATATATCAGCAATTAAACAACATCTTCATTTCTCTTCACACAATACGTCTCCTTGCAGTATCAACACTAATTCGGCTGACTTTTATATTTGATCCAATTGGTAGATAGGTTATATTTACACCATAACGGTGCACAGCTGATATAAAGGACTTGTAGTTTTTAAAGATATTACTGATTTTCTTTGAATATAAGAATGTAAATACTGAGTTGAGAGAATAGTCAGGGGTTTTGGGTGATGGGAGACACATCTATGGAATCACAATTTCAATAGCTTACCATTAAATGACAGATATACCTTTCTGTCTGTGATGTTTTACAAATCAGATATTAATGTGTAGAAGTAAAACATGAGAAATAGTATAGCAATATCCTGTAAAATTATGTGAAAACATGAATAAAACTACACATCTTCAGATGTTATACATACATAAGTGTCCTACACTAATAATACAAAGTTATTATTAGTATGCTGTGTGTACCTTGTGTGCACCGCCTAGTGGTTAAAGCACGTTATTGAATTATTTTTGTTGAATAATGTTATTTTTGTTGAATAATGTTATTTGTTGATGAAAAAAAATATTAAGAGTACATACTACATAGGGGGAAAGTAGAAGGTCAATGATAGAAATATAGAATATAAAAAATCAAGAAGATACTGTAAGTGATCTCTACAATAAAACAGTTTAGTGCCGGATGTACAAAGATATTAATAGGAGGATGTGCAAAACAGACAAACTAATTAACCTTTATTTAAACATTAAAGAATACTTTAGGTTAAGGTCTTCTTTTAAATAAGAAAAAAGCTTTTGGGATATCTACACATAAATATTAAGCCTGACAAAGTACTTAACGTCTAATATATTGCTTTCCTGCCTATGTTGAAGCACTTATTTTAACTGATATTATACACATTAATTATACTCTTATGTATGTAGATAGTATAAGAAATGTGCAGAATTTGACAGTTTAATGGTGGAGGTATACACACATATTGATAGATGTCTTGTAATGCACTGTTGAGGAAGCTGTGACCCAAGTTTTTCATTCATTGCATAACTTCAACATAGTTCAGGTGTAACTAAAGTCTGCTTTAAGGGTTGTTTATATTTCACATCATTAATCAGAATCTGCAAAGTAACTAAATAAATGTAGTGGAGTAAAAATACCAGGTTAACCTCTGAATTGTAGTGGAGTAGAATTACAAAGTAACAATGAGCTGTCATGTGGGTATATATTAATGCTGCCCATTATGGACACAAGCGATTTTCACCCATTTATTAATTACATGTTTTAAATTTGTACACACCAATGTGTTTCCTATCGCCTAAACCTCCAGGGATGTACACAGTTTAATACTGGCAACTTCTAATTGTGGGAAAAACGAGAACGTCTTTTAAAACTACAATTCCCAGTAGAGACCGCTATAGAACATGTTGCGAAACCCATGTGCGAAACACAATAGCCAGCATTTGTAGTTCTGGGGGGGCGTTCGAGTCCAGCTTTCGATAGTCTGCCGTGGTTTCGTTCCATTTCAAAGAGCTGTTTGACGCTCGGCGTAACCTTGGCGCACTGCCACTCCAACATCCAATCCCAGAGCTTGAAGATGAATCACGGGGTTTGTCAAGCAACGGGACTGTAGTCCCAAACGATATCTGAGGATTATGGGTAGTGTAGTGTCTTCGACCATCCTAAACTCTGAAATGTTTTTCGGATATCATATCGCATTAACACCATATCCCAAAGTGCATTGCGGCTAAGGATCTTGGGTTGTGGTTGTCGTGTGTATCGCAATGATTCTCTAAATGTCCCTTATAGGCCTACTAAATTAGAAGGAAAAAAAGATTTAAAAAAATACAGATTTCATTATTCTGAGGCTCTGAGCCCCATTTCTTTTCCTCACAGACGGCAAAAAAAGTCCGACATTATACGATTTAAAATTAAAAACAATAATCGTGTCTTGATATTGAGTAAGAACATGTTTTTATGAACCACACAGCTTCCGGTCTTCCAAGACCCGACCGGACAAAAAGACGTGTTGCAGGCATGAAACACACTACCAATAGAAATACATTGCTTTTAAAATCGTTCTGTGTGACAAGAAAAAAAGGGGAGAATCGTGTTGGTGAACACGAATCAATAGATTAAATGTCGTGACTATAACACGAAATGCCGTGAGACTGGGATGACATATTACACAGATTCTGCACGGCGGCAGCAGCAATAACCATAAAATAATAATTCAAATACCACAAACATGATATTGACCAGTATACAGATTCTGCACGGCGGCAGCAAATAACCAAAAATGATTAATAATGCATGTCTTACCTATTTGAATACCCTAAATGTGGACTTCCGTTCAGGGGTGTTGTCGATGAATCTTTTCATCAGTGGCTGGATGTCCATCCGATCAAGAATGTCACTGTGTACGTGCATTACGGCCAGGTGTCGTCTCTGTGTCATGTTGCTCCGAAGCCAGGTTTTGAGGCGGCGAAGGGTGGAGAAGGAACACTCAGAGGAAGCAGCAGAGACACATAGACAAAGTTCGATCAACTTTTCCACTTCTGTCAGGAGTTCCCTGGTTTGAGGATGCAGTGCTCCGATGAATCCTGCAACATCTTGAGCTGTCTTGAGTCCTTTTGTCTTGGAGAGGTCACCCAGCAATGTGAGCTGCATATGTAGACGAGATTTATCGAACTGATCGGGGACCTGTGCAGCAGTGATCTCTCTCATGCCTGAGTATTCTCCTTTTGCGGCATTGATGGCCTCTGTCTCCTCCGTATCTCTTAAACGGGCAGGGGTTCTGTTGGTTCGTGGAGGAAGGGGCATTTTCAGGTTATTTCTTTCTGCACAAGCAGTCACTTTGGAAGTCATCTCCTGGACAAATCCATCTTCTCTCAGTCCATGCATGCACTGTCGTAGCGCACTCACACACTCCAGTGCCCCCTTCGCACTTGCCTTCTCACTTTGGAGAGCTCTGGCTACGGTCTCGCATGGTCCAAAAAGAGCCTCACAGCACAAAAGGCCAAAGTATGTTTTGGCTTTTGTGGCTTGTTTGTATAGACCAGATACTTTTGCCCGAGTATCTCCCCTGACTGTCTTGTCTTGCTCAAGCATCTTCAGTGTCTGCAAAAGGGCTGTATATGAGGAAACAACCCGTGAAACCGCCCTTGTGCGTACGGCCCACCGAGTCAGGCATAATGACAGCAAGTTGCAAACCGCCTCATCATCACCAAACATGGACTGGAACAGTGTCTTGCGCTTTGATGACTTTTGATAACCCAGCTTCCCCCAAATTTCTTTTTGGTGTCTATCTACGCCGGGATCCTTAGTCGTGGCTGATCCTGTTGCTGTGGTCCTGAGTCCTAGATCCTGAGTCCTGGATCCTGAGTCCTGGATCCTGCATCCTGAGTCCTGCATCCTGAGTCCTGGATCCTGCATCCTGCATCCTGAGTCCTGGATTCCGAGTCGTGGCTGAACCTGTCACTGTGGTCCTGCCTGACTCTCATCATACTACTTCTCTGATGGCTCCCACACGATTGTTGACATCCTCGTGGATTCATCTTCTTATTATAGACACATGCATTTCCAAACATTTGGACATGCATCCTCTGTTGCTCTCCCTGAGGTTTCTCCCATTTTCCCCCATTAAACTGCAGGGTTTCTTTGGAAGTTTTTCCTTGTACGCTGTGAGGGTCCAAGGACAGAGGGTGTCGTATTGTCATACTGATATTCTGTACAAACTGTGAAGTCCACTGAGACAAATGTAACATTTGTGATATTGGGCTATATAAATAAACATTGATTGATTGATTGATTGATGACTCCCCGATCACCACTGAGACACTCCCTACAAAGTTTAATGTGTCTGCAACAACACAAACTTCCCTCGCCACTTCTTGTAATACCAGATCAAGTGCATGGTTACGACAGTGCACGTATAGTGCAGATGGACACTGCTCTTTCAGTTTGGCTTGCATGCCCGAGATGCGGCCCGACATATTCGCAGCACAATCGAAGCAAAATCCCCTGAGACGCTTGTGGAGTCTATTTTTATATGACATTACAAGACTGATTCTTATTATTACATTATATGCTTATTGTGCTCATGAGATTGCTATGACTATAAAATAAATAGACTCAATCACTAATCCCAGGTTCTGATGGGTTGGATACGAAACGAAGGGAATAGTCATAGGAGAGAGTTTTAGCTTGCAATAGAAATGTAGCAAATGCCAGGTGCAGACACTGTAGAAGACAAAGAGTTATTGAGAACAGGAGATCGCTCTGGCCTTGGAACAGTGTGTGAGCTCCTCGCCTACGCATAACTGGGAATCGGCATAATGGAGATTCCACTATCTATCATAGAAAACTTTAGCAAAACAAATTACGTAGGATAGCAACTAGAGTAGGGAGGGAACTTCACCGGCCGGCCGAATGCTGATTGGAATTCGTGTTGCCAAGAGACTTTGTCTAAGTCTGTGCCCCAACCAGGGAGACCAAAGTCTAAACCACGGTTCTCCCCATCTAGTCTCAACCAATCATAAATGTACGGGCAGAGTCCTGAAGGTTCGGAGCTTTTTCCGGAAATAGAGTGACAGATTACAGCTTTGCTGTGATTTCTGTGACCTGATAGAGTCCTTGGTCAAGTGATATATATCTTCCTTTTATGGAAGGTTTGTCGGCGGAGAGGGCCACCAGAGAGTACCACAGCTTCATAGCTGCGGCTCCACAGCTGCTTGCATGTCCCCTAACACAGTTTTATGGGGAATGGAGGCTCAGCTGTGTACTGACAGAATGGGTGGACAGGACACTGGGACTGGGTTACTCACTCCAGTTTTGCAGCGTCCCTCCTCCATTCAGGGGTGTAAGAGAGGCAAATCTATCATCCCAGGAGGAGATAGGTTTCCTTTCAACAGATATTCAGGCCCTGCAAAAACAGGCTGTGTCTGTCGTGCACACAGGACAGAGAAAAGGGGCTTTTTCTCCATGTACTTCCTGGTTCCCAAGAAGACAGGGGACTTCAGACCCATTCTGGATCTTCGCATCCTGAATCAGCACGTTGCCTGCAAAAAGTTCCACATGTTAAACAGTTACTGGAACTGGTGCAGCCGGGCGATTGGTTCACAACCATCGACCTGAAGGACGCTTACTTTCATGTCGAAATTACTCCAAAAACACAGGAAGTATTTGCGTTTTGCCTTCCAGGGGATAGCCTACGAGTACAACAGACTACCGTTCGGCTACTCCCTGTCCCCACGCACGTTCAGCAAATGTGTGGCCACAGCGCTTCAGCCGTTTCGCGACCATGGCATGAGGGTTTTATTTTATCTCAACGACCTCATAGTCATGGCCAGGTCCAGGGAATGGGCAGATGTTCCACACAGCCCAATTGATCTTACACTAACCAAGTTGGGGGTTTGCGGTCAATTGGAAGAAGAGCAGTCCCATACCTCACCAGCAGGTGGGGTATCTGGGGATTTTGCTCGATGCAGCCCCGATCGAGAGCGAGGGGTACGCCCCCATCGAGAGCGAGGTGTACGCCCCCATCGAGAGAGAGGTGTACGCCCCCATCGAGAAAGAGGGCAGGCTACGTGCCACTCTGTCAAAGAACAGACAGACGTCCCTGCTTCAGGCAGTTGGAAGAAACAGCTTTGCTGCTTGCTTTGACTTCTGCCAAGAGAGTATGCGAACTGATCGCTCTATCTGTGCACCCGAGTGGCCTTCTGGTTCGTGGTGACCGTAGCGGGGCGTCACTCTGACCGAACCCCTCCTCTGTTCCCAAGAACCTAAGGAGTTCTTCCAGGTCGAGGGTTATACAGCTAGACGGCTTTGGTCTTGGCTCTCCCTGCCTGCCTATGGGCAGGTGGGGTGCGCCTTCCACTGGGGTCCGTGCACACTCTACACGGGTTATGGCTGTGTCAACAGCCTTGTTCGGCGGCGTGAGTGTGGAGGACATATGCACGGCGGCGTCTTGGTCTACGCCAGGCCCGTTCATAAGGTTCTATCTCTTAGACATGTCTGGCTCCTTTTCATCGTCTGTGCTTGCTGGGGCAACACAGGACTGGTGAAAGGAGGAGGGCTGTGGGTCAGTAAGCTGTATCTGACCCCCTTGGACATAATACACTTACGTTTTCCCATGCTCCTTAGGGACCTGGGAAACGTGGTGCGCAGTGTGTAGTCACTTGCGCTGACACCTGCAGTGTTGATCTATGGGCTTATTCAGACCGATTAGGCTCTACCCAGTCAGGTAAGCTGTGGCCCCGACTTCTCCACGGTCACAACCGGGTGATAGGAAGTTGGGGTGCGATGGCTGTCAACCAAAGGCCGGTCAGGAGCAGTGTGGTGGGTCGATGTTGTGCGACAGGGCGTTTATCCATCGGGGCTCCACCCACTGTACCCATAGAGTCCAGTAGAGGGCGGAGCCTGTGTGAGATAGAACGGTGGGTTACGTATTGTAACCCTAGTTCTATGAGCACAGGCAGAGCCCTCTACCTAGGGGCCCTGTCTTTCCTATGCCGCTCGCTGAAGAGGGTGTAGGATGACAGTCAGGAGGTGTAGCTGCCTTATATACTCTGAGGCCTGCGCGCGCATTCAGGTAGGCTCGCCCTGATTGGCCGGCTACGATTATGCAAATTCAGTGTGTGAACGCTCGCGTATCATTGATGAAGAGTAGTACCCATAGAGTCCAGTATAGAGGGCTCCGCCTGTGCTTATAGAACTACGGTTACAATACGTAACCCACCTTTACTTGTCACTTGTGTTGTGCGTCACGTTGAAAGTAGCCGACTAAAAACTAAAAACTTTTTTTCCACATCTTTTTTATTTTTCTTCCCTGAAACTAAATAATTGATTATATCGTTTTAAATTATCATTTGAATAATAATATATAATATAAAATATATCTCAGGCACAATGAAATGAAATAAAAATATATATATATAAAAAAAAAGAAAAAGACAGCAGCATGTGTGACAGCCGCTCCAATGGCAGGATTGACATCAGTTTTTGAAACCATAACAAAAGATTAGGCGGATTTTCATCCAACCATTTCTGGAGGATTATGAGTCGTGCTGCATACAGAGCAATACCAATAAAATGCCAATGTCCAGGGTTGGGTTGTAACGGAATACATGTAACGGCGTTACGTAATCAGGATACAAAAATCAAGTGTATTCAGCTCGCGTTATATTTGAAAAACGAGTAATCTGATTATAGTTACTTTCGTAAACCTGAAGTGAATACATTTTGGAATACTTATTGGAATTATTGGTGGAAAGGTTTCCTCACAAAATGTAATATTCATTACCGGCAGATCTGTGTGCACAGCGCTGCAGCATGTCTGTGAGAGGGAGAGAGAGAGAGAGAAAGAGAGAGAGAGAGAGAGAGAGAGAGAGAGAGAGAGAGAGAGAGAGAGAGAGAGAGAGAGAGAGAGAGAGAGATATTTGATTTTTGAAACCACCTTTATTCACAATTATTCACAAAACAAACAGACACATTATCACCAAATAATAAACGTTTTGTTTGACATGGTGCTAAACTTAAAATCAGTAACATTTTTCAACTTTCACAAAAAAACATCACAGCTGAGATCAGGAAAAACATAGCATCTCTGGAAAAGAGTCATTGTCATTTGTGAACTTCAGTCCATTGCAGTGAGCAGCGATCAGTGCCAGCTCTTCAGCAGGAGGCTGATCACCCGGACTGACCTGAGGCTCAGACGTGAGGCCAGGCCTGCAGCGTTGTCCAGGCGGGGGCCACACCTCCACCACCTGGCCCAGCGTGAGGATCCTCTCTTCACAGAGTCTCTGTTGTAGAGAAGGCCCCACACCTTGAAGAGACCTAGAAACCCGAGAGATTGTTCAATTGTAATCCATTCAGGTCCATTAGGAACAGCGACTCAGCCAGACCCAGCCCACCACAGCGCTCCAATAAGGCCCGAGCTACGGGTCTCCAGACCAGGTCAGCAGGTCCAGTCAGGAAACTCTGGACGAACCGGAGCCTGAAGGCAGCCCCTCTGCCTGCCAGGTGAACCAGGCCATGTCCCCCCTCCTCCTTTGGCAGGACCAGGACGCTCTGAGGGACCCAGTGCATGCGGTCCCAGAAGAAAAACACCACAAATAAAGATGCTCTCTTAGCATCCCCTCGAGCACCGTCAAGAGCCCAGCTTTATGTCACTCATAAGGAAATTATAATTGCATCCTAACAAAAACCTGGCTGAAGAAAAATAAAAGACAAAAAATAAAAACAAGATGTACTTATTCATCATTCTTCACTGTGTGAAACTGTCTTACTGTGTGTACCTGCCTGTGTGCTTTCTGTGTGTGAAACTATTCACAATCAGAGAGAGAGAGAGAGAGAGAGAGAGAGAGAGAGAGAGAGAGAGAGAGAGAGAGAGATGCGGTGTGTCTGTGAGGCCCCGCCCCCGCACGCAGATGAGAGAGAGAGATCTCTTTTAAAAAATATTGAAAGTTAGAAACGGAGATGGTTCGATAAAATGTGCAAGTTAACGTTTATGTAGCATTTCTTTATTGTTGAAATTATGACATTTCATAACGGGATAAAATCAAAGTGAATGGCCTGCTGCTGCTGCTGAATGCATGGGGCAAGTGACTGGAAAACGTTTTAAACGTTATTACATCGTTTCAGATAATAATAATAATTAATAATAATAATAATTCATTATATTTAGAAGCGCCTTTCAAAGCACCCAAGGACACCTTACAATTCATAAAATATTCTCAGGAAAGGTTTAAGACAGTACAAAAGGACTATAACAGAGAACATGTTGGGAAACAGGACACATGTAGCACTACAGTGAGTAGGCTGATCTGAACAGGTGGGTTTTGAGGAGGGACGTGAATGTGGTGATTGTGTCAGACTGTCGGATGTGAAGGGCAGAGAGTTCCATAGTTTGGGAGCAGCTAAAAGCCCGAGCCCCCATGGTGACTAGGCGTGGGGTCGGGACAGTTAGCAGGCCAGCAGAGGGAGCGAGAGGGGGTGTAGGAGGTCAAGGAGGCTGTCCAGAATGACACCAATATGTTGTGTTTGAGTTGTGCTCTTGATAAGCCATTAAAACAGTAAAATAAGTGTCTCCTGTACACCAAAACATACCCATCTGCTATGGAAAAAGAAAGTATTCCAAAAGTATTCTAAAAGTAATCTGAATACATTACTTTTTTAAGACACGTAACTGTATTCGGATTCTGATTACTTTCATAGCCATGTATTCAGTATTCAGGCACTAATTACATTTACAAAGTAACCCTCCAAACCCTGCCTATGTCTACGTTCGTAATTTAAATCTGATCCGAGGACAAAGTTATATGGGTTAAAAGGTAAATCTATGCCAAAAACTTTTCTGATCTCAGTTTGCACTGACTCCCAAAAGGATAAGATTTTAGGGCACGACGACTGTGAGACAGCGACCCTTTAGCGGGTGGATTTCCAGGGAAAGAATCGACCATGAGAGGATAGGGTTAGTTGCAAACCATGGTGACTTTATTTATCAAAAACACCACAAGAGAACATTAGCCAGCATGTAGGTGTTCACCACTCCCCCTCCGACTGAAGACTGGCTGATTTATAGAGGTTCTTCAGATGATGTACTTGGGAGAAACCATTCACAGGTAATGGTAATAAAACCACATGTCATCATAATTGTCATAAAGAATATTCACAATATTATGTTCATAGCATTACCAGTTGTCCATAGCCATCTGTTAATGTAATCCAAAACAAACATTATAACTGACCAGAATAAATATAAATACATTCCCCACTAAATCAGAAACCCCTGCGCCTATCTCGCCACTTGGTTCGTCCCGGAACCTTCTTTGGTCAGTGTTTGTTCCCCCCCTAGGACCTTTTGGCCGAACACACTAGAGATGGCAAATCCCGATCCTTTTACAGAGATCTTCTGAGTCAGTCATTGAAGAGATCCGGATCATACAAGTCCTTTGAGTCATACGAGTCACCAAGAGTGTAGAAATCCTACCAGTGAAACAGGAGCCCATAGTCTCCAACTTCAAATAAATTAAAATGTTAGAGCTACTAGTGAGGGCGGCAGTCCACTGTTTGTGTATTTTTAATTTTGAATTTGTCACTTGAGATTTGCATTTCACGAGCATATTAAACTAACGTTACATTTACCTCCGCTACACAAACATGATCTAACAACGTTTGTGTCTTAATGCTTGTTTATTGCAGTATTTGGCTTCTTACACTTGACTGGGTGAAGTCGTCAAATTATCTGTGCACAGTATGCATCTACGTTATCACAAACAGAGCTGACACTCACTGAGTCTGAAAACCATGACGAGTCCAAAACCGTTTGCTGTTTCGCGCTGTGTGGAGCAATCCACTCATTCAGTCCGCTCACCGAATCTGAGTCTGCTGTTGACTCGTGCATGATGAGTCTGGATCTCTGGATCTGCTACGGTTACGGCTCCGAGTCCGCACGAGTCTGCTATGTTTTGCACAGTCAGTCAGGATTTGCGAATCTGAGTCTGCTGTTGACTCGTGTATGATGAGTCTGGATCTCTGGATCTGCTTCGGTTATGGCTCTGAGTCCCCACGAGTCTGCAGGAAGTGAAGGAAGTTCCCTTGATTCAGTCAGTCAGGATTTGCGAATCTGAGTCTGCTGTTGACTCGTGCATGATGGCGAGTCTGGATCTCTGGATCTGCTACGCAGCTACGGTTACGGCTCTGAGTCCCCACGAGTCTGCAGGAAGTTTCACTGAACCGCGTCCCCTGAGCAAAACGATAACTTCTGGCAGCTATCCTACTGTTAAAGGCTAGGCAGATGGACTGGGGTACGTTGTAATGTGATTTTACATGTTATAAGGAGGGTAGCGAGTGACGCAATTTATAGTTTTAATTTGTACGTCACCAGGTGTAGGACTCAAAGGACTCGGGTTAATGGAGAGGGGAGACACGTCACTCCCGGCTCATTACTAGGACCCGGGTTAATGATCCGGATGAATCAGGACTCACCCATCTCTAGAACACACTGTAGCGGACACAGGACGAGACAGCATGGTTAAGTGATAGATGTAAACTTTACACAGTGTTCACTTATACAATTATGCAACTTAACGTCATGATATATACACGCTCAAACATATTATTGCGCACAATGATTAATCTCAACCGCTGTCATTCTTACACAAGCATAAACACTTTCGGCGCTCTCGCTAACTCCCCTCTCTTTTCAGGTGGAGCCGAGTACCCGACCAGCATCTTGCTGAAGTTACCTTCGTTACAACCACATGAGATGACTGTAACTGCCACTGATTATTTTACATTTTACTCATAATGAAGAGCACATTGGATCGTATTTACTTCGAATAGCAGGGGTTACTGTACATGCAGTCTGTGAATAACCTTGTATTGGGTCTCATGGGATTTGTTAGCACATGTTATCTTCTTTGCTTTTAGAAAAATGTTTTGCCACATCTCACCATCCAGATGGGACCCAAAGTCTTCCCTCCAGGCCGTTTTAATATTAATAGCAGGCTTGTTAACAAACATCTGATCATAAATATAACTTATAACTTTCTTTTCCAAGGAAGAAGCTTTTAATAATATATTTTCCAATGTATTTATGTTCAAACCACTCTTACATGTTGGTATGGATTGAATATAACTCCTGATTAGTAGGTAGCGGAAGACGTGCGCTTGGGGAAGGTTAAAATCAGTCCTCAGTTGTGAAAAGGATTTAAGTGTCCAATCTAAAAAGAGATATTTAATTTTTAGGATACCAGAAATGTTCCAGAATTTAAAGTCCAAAGCATAACAGGATGAAGCAAAGTCAGGATTACATACAATTGGAGCTAAAGCAGAGTATTGATTTGTTATCCCAAAAATACCTACGTACCTGATTCCGTGTTTTAAGAGTATTTCTAACAATAAAGTTATCTTTAATCCCCTGTGGTGAAATTGCGTTGTTTATAAATGGCATGTCTAAGAGTGCGGGCTCACACCCTATATTTTCCAAGTCAAGAAATGTAGAATTAGGATAATTTTTTAACCATTCTGTAATATATTTAAGTTGTGACACCCAGTGATAAAACATAATGTTTGGAAGTGCTAATCCCCCTTTCTCTAACGGTAGTTGCAATTTCTCCAGCTTAAGTCTTGGGCATTTAGATTTCCACACAAATGTACCTTTTATACTATGAAGTGATTTAAAAAACTTAGCTGGGATATAATTAGGCAACATCTGTATTGGATATAAAAGCCTTGGCAAGACATTCATTTTTATGATGGCAACCCGTCCCAGCAGTGATATTGGAAGAGGGCCCCATCTTTGGAGATCTCTTTTGATCACATTCACCACCGGGTCCAAATTCATTTTTATCATATTTTCAAAATTATAGGAGGCAAAAATGCCTAGATATTTGAACCCAGTGGTTGCCAATTGGAAAGGAATTTGTCCCAATAAACCAGAGCGTTTTAAATTCCCAAGTGGCAAAGCCAATGATTTCCCGTAGTTAACCTTATATCCTGAAAATACCCCTAACTCATTAATTATGTTGGTAATAGCTGGGACTGAGGACAAGGGATTACTCAAAAACAGAAGGACATCATGAGCATACAGAGAAATTGTGTGTATGTTTTCTTTGGTTTGGATACCGGTAACTAAAATACTGGATCTGATTTATTCTGCTAAAGGCACCATCACTAGTGCAAATAATAATGGAGATAAAGGGCATCCTTGTCTTGTACCTTTACTTATTGTGAAATAAGAAGACATAAACCCATTAACGGAAACTGAGGCTTGTGGTGCAGAGTATAGTAATTTGACCCAATTAATAAATCCCTCTCCAAAAGAGAACTCATTTAAAGTTTTAAACAGATACTTCCACTCTATACCGTCAAATGCTTTTTCTGCATCTAGCGTTACCACTAAAGCATTCAGATTTGTAATCTTAACATACTGTAGAATACCCAATAATCTTCTGATATTCGAATATGACTGCCTGTTTTGGAAAAAAACCGGTGTATACATTAAAAGTTAGTAATACATTAGTAATACATTAAAAGTGGACAGCTGCAGGGATTGGGGAAGGGTCTTGATTAATAAGGAGTGTTTAAACATTTTTTTTAAGATAGGGGAGAGAATGTGTTTAAAGGCTTTATACACTTCTCGTGGAAGACCATCCGGTCCACAAGCCTTTCCAAATGCTAAAGTACCTATCACCTCTTCTACCTCTTTATTAGTAATTTCCATGTCACACATGATTATATCTTCTACTTTAGGACGTTTTATATGGTGACAAAAGTCATAATTTTTATTTATTTAGCTTACATCCATTATGCTTATGTTCATATTCTGCTTCCTGTAACTGTATTTGAAGGCGTCTTTGTTCTTTCAACTTTCTTTTCTTTTTGGTTGAACAATATGATATAATTAAGCCCCTTAGGAATGCTTTAGCTGTTTCCCATAAGTTTGAGGGATCTGTATATTCATTATCATTCTCCTGGATGAACATCTGCAGTTCTCTTTGGGCTATGGCGCAGAAATCGGCGTCCGATAATATAGACCTATTGCATTTCCAGATGTATGTTTTTAAATTAATTATGTGAGTCCAACTTGAGACTTCACAAGGTAGCATCAAAAAGTGGACATGTGATGGAAGCCTTCCCTGCAGAAGATCGTGCTAAGGATCTGAAGGATTTGGACCTTGGAGTTGACCCTCTCCCTCTTCAACGGGGCCTGGGACTCACCTGGAACCTGGAAACAGTTTCACGTTCCTGGTGTCCAACGAAGAAAAAACATTCGCACGGAGAGGTATCTTGCCCACAGTCAACAGTCTGTATGACCCTCTTGGTTCGTAGCACCCATAACAATGCAAGGAAAAGCATAAGTCAGGGAACTCTCATCTGAGCAGAGTGAGTGGGATTCTCCACTCATCCCTGAAAAATAAACTGAATGGAACACATGGAAGGACTCTCTGAAGGCTCTTGAAGACCTAAACATACAGAGGTGCTACATTCCAGTCTCGTTGTTTTCAACTCAGAGAAGAGAACTTTGCATCTTCTCAGATACTTCCTCAGTAGCTATAGGAGCTGTTGCCTACTTGAGAGCTACTGACACTGAAGGACAATATCATGTTGGATTCATCATGGGGAAGTCCAAATTGGCCCCTCGGCCTGCTCACACCATTCCACGTCTCGAGCTGTACTGGCTGTTGAACTATACGAGCTAATCAGAGATGAGATCGATTTGGATGTGGATGCTGTCAAGTTCTTCACGGACAGCAAGATTGTGCTTGGCTACATCTACAATTCCACAAGAAGGTTTTATGTGTATGTTTCCAATCGAGTGACTCTCATCAGACAATCCACGCACCCTGACCAGTGGCGCTACGTCTCCACAGACAGGAACCCAGCAGATCATGCAACCAGGTCTATACCAGCGGCCCACCTGCAGCTGAGTACGTGGTTCTCGGGTCCCGCCTTCCTGTCTCATGCCAATGCAGAGGAGACACTTGAGTCAAGTCTCTTCACCCTCGTGAAGCCTGAAGCCGATGCAGAGATACGGCCTGATGTGACGGCTCTGATCACTAAAGCCGCCGAATCCCAGTTGGGTTCTCAACGCTTTGGGTGATTCTTGAGCTGGAGAACTCTCTGTCGGACTACAGCCAGACTCATCAATGTTGCCGCATCCTTCCATGCGGAGAATGCAGAACACATGGGCTGGAAGTGTTTCAAAGAAGGGCTCAGCACAAGTAAGCTTTCACAGGCTAAAGACGTCATCATTCACTCCGTCCAGTACGACGTCTTTAATGATGAGCTCCAATGTCTTGAAAAGGGAAAGACACCCCCTAAGCAAAGCCTACTCAAGAAGCTCAACCCTGTTCTGGATGAAGATGGTCTACTTCGGGTTGGAGGTCGCCTCGCATCTACAGAAGTGCCAAAGGAAGAAAAACACCCTCTGATCATCCCACAAACTCATCATATTGCCACATTACTTGTGAGATATTGTCATGAGCAAGTGGCACATCAAGGACGGCACATTACGGAAGGGGCCATCCGAGCTGCAGGATACTGGATAATTGGCAGTAAGTGTCTGGTTTCATCTGTTATCCACAAGTGTGTCATCTGCCGCAAGCTAAGAGGGAGGTTAGAAGGCCAGAAGATGGCAGACTTGCCAGCCGACAGACTCACTCCACAACCATCATTCACCAGTGTCGGACTCAACGTCTTTGGTCCATGGACCATCATGACGCGTCGCACAAGAGGAGGTAGCGCAGACAGCAAACGCTGGGCTGTGCTTTTATGTCTACAAGAGCTGTGCACATCGAGTTGATTGAGTCAATGTCAAAATCCAGCTTCATCAATGCTCTGAAGAGGTTTTTCTCTATCCGTGGTCCAGCAAAACTTCTACACTCTGACAGAGGGACTAACTTTGTAGTTGCTTGCAAGGAGTTAGACATTAACATGGACCATGCATTAGTTAGAAACTATCTCCAGGATAAAGGGTGTACATGGGTGTTTAACCACCCCCCACTCATCCACATGGGTGGAGCATGGGAAAGGCTCATCGGTGTAGCCAGGCGTATTCTGGACGCTATGTTACTTCAGACAGGACCTACTCGCCTCACACATGAGGTTTTGAGCACTCTGATGGCAGAAGTCATGGCTATCATAAATGCAAGACCCTTGGTCCTTGTGTCAGCGGACTCAGACATGCCAGCAGCGATGCTCCTTACTCAAAAGATGAATGCCATTTCAGCCCCTTCTGGAAAGTTCGACATGGCTGAACTGCATGGCAAGCAGTGGAAGCAAGTCTAGTATCTTGCAGACACTTTTTGGAAGAGATGGAGAGGGAGAATATCTGTCCACACTACAGAGCCGCAGGAAATGGACAGATGAGAAGTCGAACGTCAAAACGGGAGATGTCGTCCCTGCTGAAAGACAGCCAAGTACACCGAAATGAATGGCCAGTGGGACTGGTTCTAAAAACTCTGCCGAGCAGCAACAAGAGAGTCCATAAGGTGGAGGTGAAGATAGTCAAGGAAGGGACTACAAAGGTGTTTCTGAGGCCAATATCAGAAATTGAGGTCCTTCTTTACGAATAAACCTACAGAAAGGACTGAGTATGTTGAAGCCAAAGGGCTTTCTTTTAGAGTATGTTGTAGTGTACAATGGTATTATACCAAGCGGAGAGTGTGTTGCCTTTCTTTAAAGGGGACATATCATGCTATATTTGAACAATATATTGTAGGGCCATACCTATATAAAGTATATAAATATAGTTTTTTTTTCAAAATACCAAACAGATCCTGCATTTTGGCCATGCCTCATTTCGCTCTATTTGCTCTTTCCAGCCCTGTTTTTGCAACTGCGGTCAAGCCAGCCGTCTTTCACTTTTGCGTGGTCAAACCAGCCGCCCCTGTATTTCGAGTGCAAGATTAGTTACAGGTTTACGGTAATGTGATAAAACAACCCTGGGAAGCTGTTGTAATTAACCGAAGTGACTTTCGAATACAGTCTCACAAGTTGATCTTACAGAAATACTTTAATTATTCCCGGTAATGAACTGAATGAACATCGAATAAATATGACGTTTCGTATGTGCAGTATTATATATTCGACCACTTTAAAGCTACAGAAATCCCACCGAGGAACACTTCCGGTGAGGATTTCAAAGCAAAGGATGGCATGTGGTTCATTTCTATTATTTGCGATTGAGGAACAGGGTAATTTATGAGAATAATGTTAGGACTTATTGCTTCATAAACTTGTTGCACAAATACTATGAACTACTTTTACTGTGTACTTTTTGAGTAATTTGAGTTTCAAAGTCCTCTCCAGAGAAAAAATATTGAGCATTTTCATCTAACTTTGATGTGGGATAAAAAGCATTTCTTCCATAAGTAGTTTATGACACTGCCAGGTTTGTACTTAGTACTTCTTAGACTACTTGCACAAATAATTTGAACTACTTTTACTGTGTACTTTTTCAGTAATTTGAGTTTCAAAGTCCCCCCCAGAGAACAAGAATTAGCATTTTCGTCTAACTTTGGTGTGGGATAAAAATAATTTCTTCCATAAGTAGTTTATGAAACTGCCAGGTTTGTACTTAGTACTTCTTAGACTACTTGCACACATAATATGAAGTACTTTTACTGTGTACTTTTTTAGTAATTTGAGTTTCAAAGTCCTCTCCAGAGAACAAGTCAATCGTCAAACTACATAGAAGTTAAAGTTAACAAATACATTTAGTGGAGTAAAAACTACCATATTTGCCTGGAAAATATAGTGGAGTAGAATTTATTTATTAATAAAGTAGCATAAAATGGAAATTACAGTGAAGTACAAGTACCTCAAAACTTTATTTAATTACAGAACTTCAGTTAACTTTCTTAGTTACATTCCACCTCTTAATTTGTGGCATTATGGATTGGTATGTGTAAGGAGATGAAAAGACAACATGCCTGGTTCCTGTGCCGAAGAAGATACATCCACGCACACACAGTGACTACAGACCGGTGACAGTTTTGCTGTTGTGCTGCTGTGTGAATATTGTATTTTGCTACTCTGGCACAACAATTTCCTTCGGGATGAATAAAGTATTATCTTATCTTATCTTAACCTTAAGGAAAGAATGATAAAAGTGAATCAAACCAGCAGTCAAACATGGTGGTGGAAATATTACATTCTCTAGGAGTGACTTTGCCATTGGATTACTGAAAAAGTACACAGTAAAAGTACTTCATATTATGTTTGCAAGTAGTCTAAGAAGTACTAAGTACAAACCTGGCAGTTTCATAAACTACTTACGGAAGAAGTGTTTTTTATCCCACACCAAAGTTAGACGAAAATGCTCAATCTTTTTTCTCTGGAGAGGACTTTGAAACTCAAATTACTAAAAAAGTACACAGTAAAAGTACTTCATATTATGTTTGCAAGTACTCTAAGAAGTACTAAGTACAAAACTGGCAGTTTCATAAACTACTTATGGAAGAAATGCTTTTTATCTCACATCAAAGTTAGACGAAAATGCTCATTCTTGTTCTCTGGAGAGGACTTTGAAACTCAAATTACTGAAAAAGTACACAGTAAAAGTAGTTCATATTATGTTTGCAAGTAGTCTAAGAAGTACTAAGTACAAACATGGCAGTTTCATAAACTACTTATGGAAGAAATGCTTTTTATCCCACATCAAAGTTAGACGAAAATGCTCAATCTTTTTTCCCTGGAGAGGACTTTGAAACTCAAATTACTGAAAAAGTACACAGTAAAAGTAGTTCATATTATGTTTGCAAGTAGTCTAAGAAGTACTAAGTACAAACATGGCAGTTTCATAAACTACTTATGGAAGAAATGCTTTTTATCCCACATCAAAGTTAGACGGAAATGCTCAATCGTTTTTTTCTCTGGAGAGGACTTTGAAACTCAAATTACTAAAAAAGTACACAGTAAAAGTAGTTCATATTATGTTTGCAAGTAGTCTAAGAAGTACTAAGTACAAAACTGGCAGTTTCATAAACTACTTATGGAAGAAATGCTTTTTATCCCACATCAAAGTTAGACGAAAATGCTCATTCTTGTTCTCTGGAGAGGACTTTGAAACTCAAATTACTAAAAAAGTACACAGTAAAAGTACTTCATATTATTTTTGCAAGTAGTCTAAGAAGTACTAAGTACAAAACTGGCAGTTTCATAAACTACTTATGGAAGAAATGCTTTTTATCCCACATCAAAGTTATACGAAAATGCTCAATCGTTTTTTTCTCTGGAGAGGACTTTGAAACTCAAATTACTGAAAAAGTACACAGTAAAAGTAGTTCATATTATGTTTGCAAGTAGTCTACTGTCCTGTTCCTTAATTGCAAATAATGTAAGTTAACCACACGACATCCTTTACTTTGAAATCCTAACCGGAAGTATTACACGGTTGGATTAGCGTTAGCTTTAAAGTGGAAACTATATAATATTGTACATACGAAACCTCATATTGATTCGATGTTCATTCAGTTCATTACCGGGAATAATTAATTCTTTAATTTAAAGTATTTCTGTATGTAAGGTGAATTCCAACAGCTCCCCAGGGCTGTTTTATTGCATTACCGTAAACGTATAACTAATCGCGCACTCGAAATACAGGGGCGGCTGGTTTGACCACGCAAAAGTGAAAGACGGCTGGCTTGACCGCAGTTTTTTGCAGGGGGCTGATTCTGTGAGCTGCAGCTGACCACGCCCCCCTGCAGGAGAGGGGCGCGTGCTTTGAGATCAGCTTCTGGGCTGTCAGAAGAGGGGAGAAAAAGAGATCTCCGTCCTCCGTGTTTTATTCTTATATATGATTATATATAGTCATTATTCATTTGTTTTAAAGGTCAATAAATAACAAAGAAGACCTTTGACCGGCACTTTTCTAATTTTGTCCGGAAAATTTAAACTTTAACGGACATGTTGACCGGCGAAAAAAAAAACTGACTGAAACTCTGCCGCACGGTCCCCTCGTTCCTTGGAAGAGGCGGAGAGATGGGTGTTTGTCAACTGCTGGTGGACTACCGGAGAGAATGAAAGTGCTTGCCTCGACGGGGAGGGATTGCATTGATTACAGCAGCAGGAGGGGCAAACGCTTCCCTCGGGGAAGGAGAAAAAGAGCCACAGCGGTGAATAAACAGAAGGGCAACCATGGCAACCATGCAAGAGAAGTCTTCTTCGCTGCTTTTGTGGCAGACTACAGCGCCACTTACAGGTCTGGCATATGTACTACAGCGTCTCCAGCGCTTTTGAGCGGCAATGGCCGGCCGTGGCCCAACCCCACATTCCCCTGATAGGTGGAGAATTGACCACTAAGCGGAGCACCACTTTTGTGACGTAGAAAGAATTCAAATCTGGATCAGTCTGTATCAGATCCGTTGCAGCCCCGTTTTTAGAGATTTGGGTATGGAGGAAAAGAGAGAGGGTTGTGTTTTCTGACACTTGGTGAGTTCCCTGGAACACCGGGGACACATATTCATGTATAAAAGATGTACACAAGTGCATTTTGCATGAAAGGTCCCCTTTAAAGGTCCCATGACATGGCCATTTCTACTGATCATAATTCCATTGTTGAGGTCTACTAGAATAGATTTACATTGTTCAATGTTCCAAAATCACATTGGTTTTCTCATACAGCATCTCATAGTATGTGTATTCACTCTCTGTCCTACACGCCTTGTTGGAGCTCCTGCCCCCCCTCCCTATGAGCCCACTGTGCTCTGATTGGTCAGCTTGCCCACTCTGTTCTGATTAGTCAACCACCGTTACAGCTGGACATCAGTGATTATGTGTTACAATGGCGTTTGTTAGCAACCAGAAAATGTCACCAGTAATGACAAACAGATGAGAATGCTGCGTGGGGTCTGGGTCAGCGGCGCCGGATTCATTTCAGAAGTGGGGGGGCCAATAAGTGTGTGTGTATGTGACATACAGAGGCGCGGGAAGGTAATTTGGGTGGGGTTTGCTGAGGTGCTGTCCGATGTGCTAATTACGCACCAACGGGTTGGCAAAACCACACACACACAGCATAACAATGGACTCCAGTGAACACTATTACAGGCACTAGAGCACGCACAAAAGCACTAGCACACACCCTACAAAGATGTAAAATATTATTTTACCAACAATGTGGAATTTATTGGCTACTTATTACACAGATTATGCACGGCTGCAGCAGCAATAACCATAAAATAATAATTAAAATACCACAAACATGATATTGACCAGTAGGCCTATACAGATTATGCACATGATTTTGCAGATTTAGCGTTTTTAGAGAGAAAAAATTCCGAGATACGTTTTTGCGCCATGTCAGTTACTTGTGTTGTTGTGCGTCACGTTAAAAGTAGCCGACTAAAAACTAACAAAAAACTTTTTTTCCACATCTTTTTTATTTTTCTTCCCTGAAGCAAAATTATTTATTATATAGTTTTAAATTATCATTTGAATAATAACATATAATATAAAATATAATCTCAGGCACAATGAAATTAAATACATATATATAAAATAAAAATAAAATAAATTTCCTGACAGGGAGCTCCGCACCGCCTGCCTGCCGCTAGGGGGTGCTGCAGCGCCCTCAGCACCCCCTTCCCGCGCCCCTGGTGACATACTTGCCAACCCTCCCGATTTTCGCGGGAGACTCCCGATTTCCTCCCGGGGTCATATTTATCCCGCATTTCTCCCGATTTCTGACTTAATCTGTTTTGTGAGTCACGACCTGTTTCATTCTAACATAACGCTCCAAATGTTACTGTTTCCACTCGGACTTCAATACAGCTACACCATTGTTTGGTTTCCATGGTAACGCGTCTCTTTAGTAGCGCGCGCAACTGAAAGTCTGAGAGGGTGTTCAGCATGAGGAAGATAGTCACAGAAAACAGAACAAGAATGGACCACTCTACCCTCTGCTCACTCCTTTCCTGTAAATTAGACTATACAGGTCCAGCCCACACATATGACAGCGCAGTTGCTCCATCATTCCATCTCTCCTTTTTTCCTGCTCAATACGCTCTTGTTTGACAAGCTGAATGTTGACTGGTGTTTGACTGAAGTAAGCGCACTTTTTTTGAACACACTCTGTGAAAAGCTCCAGTTATTAACTCCGGTATTTACAAAGCTGTCATCTCCACATTTGGAAAAAGTTAAAAGCCGTTTAACAGCAGCAAATCTGCATATTTCACAGAAGGCTCGTTCAGTGGTTTTGCAAAGAATTAACCACTCTCTGTTTTTGTACCATTCTGCATTGAAGTACCTTCATCTTTGCCCAAATAAGCTTTTATTTGCCCGTCTCAATGTCCCGATAACAAACCTCCATGCAGTCGGAACCAGCCTGTTTCGGTTCAACGATGCCGGCGGCGGCGGTTTTGACAGTCTCTGCGGCCGCAGAGCTGCTGCTTTGGGGTTCATCTGGCTGCGCTGGTTCTATGGTTGAAGGGCCAGGCTCCGGAGTTGTGGATGTCAGGGATGTGACATTCAAGTTGTTGAATTTCAGTTTAGTTTGACTGTATTTTATTTTCTTATGCGCCGGTTCTTCTGACATGTTTGCAAGTTTATCTATCTAGGTTAACGGCTGACACACACAGAACAACGTAACACATAACGTAACAAATAACGTAGGCCTAAACAACGTAACAAATAAACAAAGCTAAGCTTTTTTATTGATTGTAATGTACATGGATACATTCGAATGGTGTGACAATGTCCTATTTGATTGGATTAAAATGTACATATTCTTCCTGTTATGTCTGCCTGCTTTATTTTACCTAATGCAAAGTGACCTGCTCAGTGGTTGCGCTAGACTTTTTCGCTGCCCGTCATTTTGACGGACAGGATCGAAACATTTCTGTCAAAATCCAGTAGGCTACTACCCGTCGGCCTTTACACAACTCTGACAAGGGGAGGAGAGAGAGGGCACGTGAACTGTCAACCGGGGGGGGGGGGGGGGGGGGAGGGGAGAGCATGCTCGTGAACTGTCAACGGGGGTGGGGTGAAGTGAACTGTTAGCGCCGTGTTATGCATGTCCACTGCACTTCGCAGGAGCGCTCACAGCGTAAAGCCAAAACTCACAGACATTTCAATGATTTGTACGGCAAAGTTAGGTTTGGAAACGGTATCATTTCCTTTTTGGCGGGCATGCATAACACGGCATAAACCGGAGCCTCGCTGCGGGGAAACTTTGGCGCTGTTCAGAGTTTGTTCTAATCTGTCAAAATGACGGACTGCTTTCAGATTTTTCCATCATTGTTAAAAAAAATCCGTCATAGACGGAAAATATTCGGTTAACGCGACCTCTGGACCTGCTCCATCGAAATCAGTCGCATTGACCCGAAGACACATTTTGAGTTGTATACAATGTTGGAAAGAGGAGATTCCTAGCTTTCTAATGATATCAGGATTGTTTTTGTACTCCAAATATTAAGCATAACATTATAATGACTGTCACCGAGTCATCATTTTGAGAAAAAGGCCTTTATAGTTTCCTCTTCTCGGGATCGATCTGATTGATTATTAGCGGAGCAAATGATCAAAGTAGTAACGGAGGGAAAATATTTTCGTTTGGATTGCTGGTCTGGGGGGAGCTCGCGAGTGTGTGTGTTTGTGTATTTTTGTGTTTGTGTGTATTGTGTTTGTTTCCGGGGAAAACACTCACGAGAAACACCGGCTGTTGTTATGCCTGCTGCATGTGACGTCAAGTATACTCCGTTCTCCGCTTGTAATTATGCCGTTACAAGCTTCAAAGTTGTATATATCATCTGAATTTGCCGAAACAAGTTTAATATTCTAAAAGCCAAGACTTTGTTTATTTGAAATCAGATTAAAACAAACTGTAACGGACCCTGCCGTGTTATCTATAGCTGTGTCCCAAATCAGCGGCCGCATCCTCCTAAGGACCCAGCCTCTGAATTCCGCGGAGGACGCAACCGACGTCGGCGTCGGTTGGGTCCTCCGCGGACTGCGAAATGAGACGGTCTACGGAGTATTTCCTGGTACGTCACCGGCAGTTAACCCTACATTTTGCCGCCCCCGTCGCCTAGCAACCAGCTGCAGTCACAAGTGCCGGTAATAATTTCTGACATTAGGCAAAATATTTTCAAACTGTTTTCAAACTGTTCAATATGGAGTCAGAGATAGTGCTTTTTTTGGTGTTGTTCAATATATTAAAATTAATTTCCCGAGGTCGCAACAGGCGCACCATCTATTTCAGATTAATGGAAGACCATTTCCAGGTAATGATACTTATATCTATTATCATATGATAATAGATATTATATAAAATATATATATGTACTGTATTTTTAGCTAACAGCAATGTTAATATTAGCCTATAATACATGTTTAAAATGTTATTTCTCATGTTGAGTATAGCTGGTGTATGTATATATATATATATATATATATATATAGCCTATATATATATATAAACATGTCTATAGAGATATATTTATACACAAACACAGAATATATGTATGTACTGTATTTTTAGCTAACGGTAATGTTATTAGCATATAATACTGATACAAATCTCATTTCAGGTTGAGTATAGCTTGAGTGTATATATATAAATATATATAAGTATATATATAGTATATATATATATATAGTATATATATATTATATGTGTGTATATATCAATAAACATATATATATATAAACATGTCAATAGAGATATATTTATACACATAAACACAGAAAAAAAAATGCTCTTCACTTATTTAACCCTTTTTTCTCAACCTTTCCCTCTACCAGCCAAGGCCCCTGTACTGCAGGATCAATTTAAGCGTCCCTGTCCTGGACAGGTTTTTTAATGACCAGGACACACGCCCTGATTTCAGGCTGAGCAGGGAGTCCCTGAAGGTGCTGCTGGACATCCTGGGTCAGGACAGGAGACACGGCTGGGGGGCCACAATCGAGACCCTGGTGTTCCTGTTCTGGCTGGCAAGTGGGGCATCATGCAGGGTGGTCTCCAGAGTTTTTGGGATGCCTAGATCCACGGTACATCGGATTGTCCACAGAGTGACTGAGGAGGTGGTGGCCATTCGCCACCAGGTCATCCACCTCCCCAGGACAGCAGAAGACCTGGAGGCTGTGTCGCATGGGTTCGCAGGGCTGGCCAGACACAGAGCCTTCAGAAAAGCTGCTGGAGCAATCGACGGCTGCCATGTCCGCATCGTGCCACCAAGCGGCCCTGATGGTCACTGTTATAGAAACAGAAAACTGTTCAGCTCCATTTTGCTGCAGGCTGTTTGTGACCATCAGGGCCGCTTCATCGTCACGTACGCAGGCTGGCCTGGGTCAGTCCACGACTCTAAAGTGCTCCGCCACAGCCCACTCTATCGGCAGGCACTCTACCCTCCTCCAGGGCACTATATCCTCGCAGACGGGGGTACCCCTGCCTCCAACATCCACTCCCCCTCTTCACTCCCTACAAACGGCCGCTGCAAGGTGTGGGACCCCAGCGCTTCAACAGCCATCACTCCCGGGCACGCTCCATCATTGAGCGTGCCTTCGGGGTGATGAAGACTAGATTCAGGAGTATCTTCCTGCAAGCGCTGGAGGTGCACCACACCTTTGTTCCTCAAGTAAGTAATCACTCATTAGGACATTTTGATAATACTGAAGAGTAGATCTGACATGAGGTATAAGATATATATATATATTTATATATTTCTGCCAATTTTAAAAATTTCAGATCATAACAGTATGTGCCGTCCTCCACAACATTTGGTCAGTCAGTGGTGCTCCTTGGCGGGACCAACTGTCTGCAGAGGTGTCTGCCCTGGAGGAGGTTCCTGGTGACCACGATTATGTGTAAAGGTATGTAGAACAATTGACGAGCTGTGATAAAATAACCTTGTGCAATATTTATATACATCTTTTGTTCTTATCTGCTGCTGAAAACATCTTAGTGACATGGCAGCCGTCGATTGCGTCCGCCCTGCGAACCCTAGCCCTAATGGACAATCCGATGTACAGTGGAGAGAAGCATCCCCAACAGCTCTGGAGACCACCCCAAATGAAGCCCCACCCACCGTCAGAGGACACCAGGGTCTTAATTGTGGCAGCCAGGTCCAGCAGCACCACCTGGGACTCCCTGCTCAGCCTGAATGTGTATATAGTTGAAATGTTGTTTTATTTGTATGTTGTTTTATTTGTATGTTGTTCAATTAAATAAATCATAAGTTTCATATTGCTCATTACATTTATTTATCTACTAATTTTTCTAGGAGAGAAAAAAGCCTGTTAAGGTTCTCCCTGCTCTCCTGGGTTCTCTCCTCTGCCTCCCTCTGCTGCTTCATGTCCTCTCTGATGAGGTCCATTAGCCCATCCTTTCTTTTCCTTTTAGGCCGTGATGGCCCTGCCTCAACCTGATCCTCGTCCTCATCGTCCTCTTGGTCCCCCACTGCTGAACTTGGCCGTGGCGTGTCGTCTGGAATAGAGGATATTAGGACAGGCGGGCAGATGGAGGGCCTCTGTCCTAATATCTCATCCATTTGGATAAACCACGGCCAAGTTGCAGCAGTGGGTTTCCCACCGACTCCCTCTCCTGACCCTGGGTATTTGCAATCCTAAAGGCAGAGTAAAACAATCATGGCAGTACAAAAAAAAACACCAGCAGATAAACAAATGTCAGCAAATGTGTTTTAACTTGTAAAACTCACATACTTTATATCTTTTTTTAAGATTGTCCCACTTCTTCTTAGCTTGCAGGGGAGTTACACTTCCCTGCAGGCCCATATCTTCCAAAACCGTCCTAATCACAGAGAGAACAGTAAAAAATCTAGTATTATGAATAAAACAATAACAATGTCACAAGGATACACACACTTAGGAAGAAATCTTCTTTCTTTTTTTAATGGTGGCATGGAGACATCCCTACACAAATACAACAAAGACTAATAAGGCATTGCCCCATATACTAGTTGTCTTATTAGAATGGACTGTATGAAATGAGGGATGATTAATAAAATAAGAACGATACAAACTGGATATTGTGCCTTACCTCCAAGCGATGCTCGCGGACAATTTTGCCCCTGTGAAGAGGGATTCATTCTCCCCACGCATTTGAATAAATTGAGCAGTCTGCTCCTTGCTCCCTATCAAAACAAATTGTTGCAGTAAGATTTGTATAACAAAAGCAGTTAAATAAATAATTTAGCTTTATAATGAATCCCAACAATATGAAAACCAAACAGGGTTTAGAACATGTCGAAATATTTTCACTTCATATTATTTTATGTATGTAATATAAAGAAGACATCTCCAATCGCCCCTATCTTTAAATAAAAAAATTCAATCGGTTTACTGTTTCATGTCGTTTACTATTTGGGTGAGTTGAAACCCCATACTTACATTTAAAAACGGATCCAGCTCCTGCCGAAGCTTCAGCCGTTGGCGGGACGTTAGAAGCCATTTTCTTTAAAAAAAAACTCATTCGTCACCGTCGCCCATTGCATCCTGGGATATGGTACACCGCGGAGTGTACATCAGATGTATCCTCTAAATCTGGGAAAAGAAGGCTGCATTTGAGGGCCGCATTCGGAGGAGTCTTGTCTTTTTTTTTTAAATGGGACAGCCTTCGTTCGGCGGAAGTGACGTATGCGGTCTACGAATGCATCCTCAGGAGGATGCGGCCGCTGAATTGGGACACAGTTTATGATTACTATACGCCTTACATTCATAATTTCAGCGGAGGGAGGGGAAGCGGCGCTGTGGAAGAGCAGAGTGGCGAGTGAGAGCTGTCATCTTCCCTTTACAAGCTTCAAAAATGCCTGTAGCTAATGAGATTGAATATAACAATCAAAAATAACAAAATATACAGCTATATCAGATCTCGTTCTTTTTAGATGCGACTTTAGAGTAGAGGGGAATTATTGAAACGGGATGTGTACAGTGTTCCGCGGCATCCGCTGCAGCGAAAATGTGGGGCAGGGCTGTAAAGTGGGGGGGCCGCCCCCTGGCCCCTCTGCTTCCGGCGCCCTTGGTCTGGGTGCCGTGTTGGCGGGACGTTGCGGGCTCGCTGCTCCGGCTTTTGAGGCTCGAGGAGCGGACAGTGTAAACTGGATTACTGGTGTCGTTTCCTGGTTGCTGCGTGGGGTCTGCGAGACAGCGAGACACTGCGGAGCACACACTCACAGCCTGAGCTCCCTCAGGCTGTGAGTGTGTGTGTGCGGAGATCTGCGGAGATCTGCGGAGCCGCGGCTGAGAAAAGATAAGGCTGAGCAGGGCCGGCCCTGACCAATTTGCTGCCCTTGGTAAGATTTTAGCTGGCGCCCCCCCCCCCAAAATGCAGACACTCACTATGACTCGCGCATGCATTCACGTGCACGGTTGTGGCATGACCACCAAAACAGAAAGATATGGACACAAGATGTGTGCAAATGTATTTAGTATCCTATCCATTTGAAAATGATTTAAATGGGGGGGGGGGGGGACCTAACCTCCTCTAGGGGGGTCCGGGAGCATGCTCCCCCGGGAAGATTTTTTTTTTTTAATATTGAAGTTAAAAGCATCAATCTGGTACACTTTGAGAGCAACATGAAGAGATCTATGGATACATCTCTCAACACCCATATGAAACAGAACTGTAAACAGATTTTCTTTTTATTTATGGATACTTTACAAATCACTCCCCCTTCAAACTGTATTCTTGTTTATTAATAACAACTTTTTTTTACTGTCATATAGTATTTTATACTATAAGAGAATAGATGAAAATCTATTCTCTTGTTTTTTTATAACTATAATGATCATATAAAGGAGTGCCTTTACCTCACTGAGCTGAGGTTATCAGAGCCGCTCAGTCTGTCAGGAGAGAGCTCTCTAAAGCCCCCCCCCCACCGCGGCCACTTACACAGTCCATTCCAATGTTAATAAAAGCTATACGTTTTTTGGGAGTTTGATTTATTTTAAATGAACACAAACACAAAATGAAAACCTATAATTGCACTAAAACCATTATAGGTCGCACATATTATCTCAGTCCATGTCCAAACAGTATTCATGTTAAAGAAGACTTCAGTGGCATGACACAGCATCCTAGTCTCACCTTCACTGCATGTAAGCAGAACACAGATTGCACTGCGATTACAGACAATCTCGGGTGTTCGGTGTTCGACAGGTCCAAAGATGACAACAAGATCGCACTCTCAATAGACGACAAAGCTTTCCTTGCAATCATGGATGCAGAGGTCTACCAAGACGAAGGAAACAGCTGGGTAGCTCCTTTACCATTCAGCTCTCCTAGACGACGCCTTCCAAGCAACAGGGAACACGCTTTGAAACGTCTCTTCTCCTTACGAAAAACTCTTGAGAAAAGGCCAGAAATGAAAGAACATTACATCAAGTTCATGCAAAAGATGCTGGACAATGACCAAGCTGAGCCTGCGCCATCTTTGGACAAAGGAAAAGAACACTGGTACCTACCAACATTCGGTGTGTATCACCCACAAAAGCCAAACCAAATACGAGTTGTGTTGGGACTCAATTGCTGAATGTGAGGGAACATCTCTAAACGATGTGCTCCTTAGTGGACCAGACTTGAACAACACCCTGTTGGGAGTCCTGTTACGGTTCCGAAAAGAGCCCGTAGCCATTACAGCTGACGTGGAACAAATGTTTTATTGCTTTCTAGTACGTGAAGACTCACAGGGATTATCTTCGGTACCTTTGGTATGAAGACAACGACATCACCAAACAAGTGGTTGAGTACAGGATGAAAGTCCATGTTTTCGGTAACAGCCCTTCACCTGCTGTAGCTATCTACTGCATGAGACAAGCAGCTAAAAAGGGCGAAAAAGAACATGGTATGGATGCAAGACAGTACGTTCAGAGGCAGTTTTACGTGGATGATGGTCTCACCTCTGTGGCTACACCCGAACAGGCCATAGATCTCCTCAAACGAACCCAGGAGATGTTAGCAGAGTCCAACCTGCGACTGCACAAACTTGCATCAAACAGAAGCCAGGTAATGGAATCCTTTGCAGCAGAGGAAAGGGCAAAAGACCTGAAGGATCTGGACCTCGGTGTGGATCCTCTCCCTTTGCAGAGAAGCCTTGGACTTTCCTGGAACCTGGAAACAGACAGTTTCACTTACCTGGTGTCCCGTGAAGAGAAACCATTCACACGAAGAGGTGTGCTGTCAACAGTGAACAGTTTGTATGACCCTTTGGGGTTTGTAGCTCCTATAACAATGAAAGGGAAAGCTCTAGTCCGAGAACTGTCATCTGAACAGAGTGAGTGGGATGCTCCTCTCCTCCCAAAAATGGAAACAGAGTGGAACCAGTGGAAGGACTCACTGAAGGCTCTTGAAGAGCTGCACATCAAGAGGTGTTACATTCCAGTCTCACTTGCCTTAACACTGAGAAAGGAACTGTGCATTTCTCAGATGCTTCCACTATTGCCATAGGAGCTGTGGCGTACTTGAGAGCTGCCGATGTTGAAGGTCATTATCATGTTGGATTTGTCATGGGGAAGTCAAAATTGGCACCTCGCCCTGCCCACACTGTTCCACGTCTGGAGCTCTGTGCAGCTGTGCTAGCTATTGAACTTTACGAGCTGATCCGAGATGAGATAGACATTGAAGTAGATGCCGTGAAGTTCTTCACTGACGGCAAGATTGTGCTTGGATATATACACAACTGCACAAGAAGGTTTTACATGTATGTTTCCAACAGAGTGACTCGGATAAGGAGATCCTCCAACCCAGACCAATGGTTCTATGTGCCAACAGACCTGAATCCTGCAGACCATGCCACCAGGTCTATACCTGCAGCTCAACTCCAACACAGCAGCTGGCTCTCAGGTCCGGCCTTCCTGTATCAGGATAAATCAGTAGAGACACTTGAACCTTACCTCTTCAGCCTTATTGAGCCTGAAGCCGACAACGAGATACGTCCTGAAGTGTCTACACTGGCAACCAAGGTATCAGAGTTCATGTTGAGCTCTCAACACTTTGAGCGATGCTCAAGCTGGCAAAAGCTCTGTCAGATCATAGCCAGACTCATTCATGTTGCCGCTTCCTTCAAAAGCAAGGCTGACGAAGCAAGAAAGAAAGGATGGGAATGTTTCGGAGAAACAATCAGCATAAGTGAACTCTCACAAGCCAAGGTTTTGATCATCCGCTCTGTCCAGCACAAGGCCTTCAAAGAGGAATTCAAATGTCTTGAAGACGGACAGACTTGGTCCAAGCAAAAGACACTTGAGAAGCTCAATCCATTTGTGGATAAAGATGGTCTTCTTCGTGTTGGAGGTCGTCTTTCATTGGCTGAGCTGTCAGAAGAAGAAAAACACCCTCTGATCATTCCACGCAATCATCATATCGCCACACTGCTTGTCAGATACTTCCATGAAAAAGTAGCTCACCAAGGGCGACACTTTACAGAAGGAGCTATTCGAGCAGCTGGATACTGGATAGTTGGGAGTAAACATATGGTATCTTCTGTCATCCACAAGTGTGTTACCTGCCGCAAATTGCGAGGAAGGTTGGAAGATCAGAAGATGGCAGATCTGCCAGCTGACAGACTAACACCCGAACCTCCGTTCACCAATGTTGGACTGGATGTCTTTGGGCCGTGGTTGGTCATGACACGACGCACAAGAGGAGGGGCTGCAGACAGCAAACGCTGGGCTTTGCTCTTCACATGCATGTCTACCAGAGCGGTGCATATTGAACTGATTGAATCCATGTCAACAGACAGTTTTATCAATGCCTTAAGAAGATTTTTCTCTGTTCGTGGTCCAGCAAAGCTCCTGCGCTCTGACAGAGGGACTAACTTCGTCGGGGCTTCAAAAGAGTTAAGGATTAACACAGACAACACATTCATCAGGAAGTACCTCCAGGAGAAAGGATGCTCTTGGGTTTTCAACCCCCCTCATGCCTCCCACATGGGCGGTTCCTGGGAGCGGCTCATCGGAGTAGCCAGGCGCATTCTGGATGCAATGTTGCTTCAGACAGGACCAGTACGTCTTACACATGAGGTTCTGAACACTTTCATGGCAGAGGTGATGGCGATCATCAACGCAAGACCCCTTGTGTCTGTGTCTACTGACCCAGATATGCCTGCAGTTCTAACCCCCTCAATGCTCCTGACTCAGAAAATGAGTGCAGTTTCAGCACCTCCTGGAAACTTCGATACAGCTCAGTTGCTCGGAAAGCAATGGAAGCAAGTTCAGTGCCTTGCCGACACCTTTTGGAAGAGATGGAAAGGAGAGTATCTGTCTACTCTGCAGAGCCGCAGGAAGTGGACGCAACGCTGAATGTCAAAGAAGGAGACGTCGTCCTTCTCAAAGACAGTCAAGCCCATAGGAACGAATGGCCAATGGGATTGGTTGTTAAGACTTTTCCAAGCAGTGACAAGACGGTCCGCAAAGTAGAAGTGCGGATTGTGAAGAACGGGACAGCCAAGGTGTTCCTTAGGCCTGTAACAGAAATTGTTGTCCTTCTTGCAGAGTCTTAGAGAAAGAACTCAACTTAATATGTTGTTTTCAGAGGACATTCCCTTTCAAGTTCAATTGTATTTCTCGTGATATAATGTTAGTATCTCAAGCGGGGAGTGTGCTGCCTATTTCTATGTTTATAGAGTTGGGACATGTTTTTTGGCTCAGAGTGAGCGCCCCTTGGTTTTGTTGGTTTGCTGGGGCGTGTCAGAGTGAGCGCTCTCTACTTTGCGAGGATCTTTGTAAACGGAGCACGGAGATCAACACATGGAGCAGAGACGTCATGTAAACTGTGTTCTGTCTGTGATGCTTAAGCCTTGGAGACTATTTGTCTGTGAGTTATTCATGTGCAATTTGGATGTGTTATGTGCAGCATGTTTGAAGTGTGTAACTTTTGGTCTGAAGCTAGTTTAATGTGTGCTAATTTAGCTAATGGTGATCTGTGCTATTTCTAGCTAATAGTGATGCTAATGATAGCTAATTCCTTTAATAGTAGTATGTGTGTCGTTTGTACAGTGCTACTTATATGTTATGTAAAGCCTGCATACTTATATGTGTTTTATTTCTGTATTGTTACAGTTTTACAAAGTAAAAGAAGAACAGTAAAGTCAAGAAAGCAAACCTTGCATCTTTATTGGAGGACTTTTAAATGTTAGCTAACTGTCTAGCTACGCATAGGGATACGCGCTGTAAGGGCACAACAAGACCGTTTACATGCATAAAAAGCTACATAACACACAAGGGGACGGGTAATAACCGGAAAAGCATGTCATTGGACCTTTAAAGATTAATATTAGTTCCAAAGTAAAACCGTTCAATATAAATCATTAAGGTTGATTTGCATTGTGTATACTGCCCCCCTGTGTTTGTTTGCCGTACATAGGATATACGTGCATGTAATAGGGGAATTTCTTCAGTTGAGGTCAAGACATGCTGCCGACTCTCGGTGGCGCAGAGTTCATTTCTTGTTACGCTTTTGCTTTGGATACTATTTATCTGTAAGTACAAGAACATAATGTATAATAACATTCATATGTTGTAGAAAATGTGAGTCTGTAACATTTTCCCTGTAGGTAGAGAGTTTGTTAGAACATGCTTCATTTGACAAGCAGTTAGCAGCTAGCTTTACATTAAGCTTGCTTGTCGTAGCAGTATTGTCAATGCACTATGTATAGGCTTATTGCATTTAAATGTTGGCGTGTTTATTGCACTTACATTTACAGTAAGTTGTTGTTTTCATATGCCTTTGATGGTAAAATGGTGAATTGTATTTAGTTTGGTTAAATGGGTTTAATTAGTAGCATTACATACAGATGCTGTGTACATGTATGAGTGTATGTATGAGACGCAGACTAATTGAATTAATGTATGTATATCAGTTATATGTGTACTAATGTATGCTTTATTTGTGTATTGTATTTCTAGTTTCACAATGAGAATCTTACAGTAAAGTTCAAGAAAAGCCAAAGCCTTGTGATTGTTGGAGGATTGGCTACCAAACGACTGAATAACGTTTCTTAAGTTTGGCCGTACACTAGTATTTATTTATTAGCTTCAGGGGTCGGCAACCCCTGGCACGCGTGCCACCATTGGCACGCGGCACAGTAACCAGTGGCACACTAGGAATAAGTGGAATAAGTGTGCAAAATATTACAATTTTATTTTTGGATCCTGAACGAGACCGCCGCCAGAGCGCGTCTCCCCGTTACCTGCAGAAGGAAGCCATGCACGCAACGCAGCCCCGCTCTCTTTAACTCCAGGCGACTTTCTGCCGCTTTCCTCCGTGGTGCAGTGCTGATCGTTTCACCACAGAGGAAAAGCACTTCACAAATTGCAGTACCCATAAGGAGCTGTACAAATGCCGCAGTTTTTGCGTGGCTGTGTCTTTAGTTGAAAGCCCAGTGGCGATCTGCCCATCTCTCATCTAAATAATATGCTACAAAGGGGCGGACTGGCCATCTGTGTGTTCTGGAGAATCACAGAACGGACGATCGTCCTTATTATTATGCCATTTAAACCAATTATTTAAATTAGTTTGTTAAATTCGGCATCATGTAAGTTGCACTGACAGGTCCACACACTGCTTCCCCGCAGCGAGGCTCCCCCCGCCCTCCTGTTGACAGTTCACGAGCGTTGGAGCGTCGAGCCTCGGACACTCAAAATACTGTCCGAGGCTTCAAGTGCTCAATACTATGGGTTAACAGCCGATGGAACAACCAACATCACAGCCAAGGAGCAGTTTTCCTGCCATTTGTACTACACTGACAAGAATCTCGCCCAGAAGAGCCAGTTTTTGGGGTTTTACAATGCGCCAGACACTACATCTCAAACGTTGTTTTCCTGCGTAAAGGATGTGTTTTTGAGTAGAGGGCTTTGCCTGTGCTTATATAACAAGGGTTACCATACGTAACCCCTCGTTATATCTCTCACAGGCTCCGCCCTCTACTGGACTCTATGGGTACAGTGGGCGGAGCCCCGATGTGTACACACGCTGTCGTTCAACAACAACACTGTTCCATCTCACTGTTCCTGACTGGCTTTCTGGTTAGCAGCCGCTGCGCCTCACTCACCTCTCCCTCGGTCGTAACCGTGGAGAAGTCGGGGCTGCGGCTGACAGAGCACACTCTGACACGCTTACCTCGCGAAAGTGCTCCGAAAACAGCGCTGAGGGCTCCCACCCTCCGCCCATAGGCAGACGGAGAGAGTCCTCAGCCCTGTATGGGCTCACTATGCACCACCTCCCCCGAGTCCCTAAGGAGCATGGGGAGAGCATAAGTGCCCCATGTCCCACACTCAGACACGCTTACCTCGTGAAGAGCGTGTATGGACTATGACGTGGAGGGCTCCCCACTCCTGCTCTAAAGCAGGGGGAAAGAGTCCTCCAGCCCCTATGGGCCCAGTGCGCGCCACGTCCCCCGGGACCGGGGGCCCGGGGAAACGTAAGCGCATTACGCCCGGGGAGGGGGTCAGATGCCCACTGACCCACAGCCCCCCTCCCTCCTCACCAGTCCTGTGTTGCTCCAGCAAGCACAGACGATGAAAAGGAGCCAGACATGTCCAAGAGATACAACTTTATGAAGGGGCCTGGCGTTGACCAAGACGCCGCCGTGCATATGTCCTCCACATTTACGCCGTTAAATAAGGCTGTTGACACAGCCACAGCCCGTGTAGAGTGTGCACGGACCCCCGTGGGGAAGGCTCTCCCCGCCTGTCCGTAGGCATGTGCAATGCACTCACAGAGCCAGCCTGCCAGGCGTTTCTTGGACAGGGCTTTCCCCGTCACCCTGCCCCCGAAGCACACAAACAACTGTTCAGTGCGTCTAAGGGCAGCCGTGCGCTCCACATAACATGCTAGCGCACACACCGGGCAGAGGAGGTGCAATTTAGCCTCCCTAGCCCCACTATGGGGTGGAAGAATAAAGCCCCCCAACTGAATAGCCCTCGACCTGAACGCACTCCTTAGGCTCTTGGGCACAAAGGAGGGGTTCGGTCTGAGTGTCGCCACGCTCCGGTCACCCCGGATCAACAAGCAACTTGGGTGCACCGACAGAGCGGTTAACTCGGACACTCTCTTGGCTGACGTTAAGGCAAGTAGCAACGCTGTCTTCCACGACAGTGCTTTCAGGGAGGAGAGCTCCAGAGGCTCAAATGGTTCTGTGACCAGAGCCTCGAACACCAGCGACAGGTCCCACTGCGGGGCGGAAGCGTGCACTACTGGGCGCAGCCTCCTGACCCCCTGTAAAAACCGCGACATTAGCGGCTGACTAAAGGCTGACCTGCTGCCAAATCCCTCATGGCAGGACGAGATGGCTGCTGCATACACTTTCACTGTGGAATGAGCAAGCCCTCTGTCCACCAGTAACTGTAAATAGGAAAGAATAGAGCCCAACTCACAAGATAGGGGCTCTATTCTCCGCTCCTCACACCATCGCTGGAATCCCAGCCACTTCGGCCTGTAACAGGCTGTGGTGGATCCCGCTCTAGCTGCCTGGATAGTCTGAATAACTCAGACATCGTCCCCCAAAACTGGGGAATCGTCCGGGGCTGGCCCACCTTCATCTGTGTCATCTCTGAGTACCACGGAGCCCCAACGCGATCCGGCGCTACTAGGATGATTGACAGATGTTCTCGCCTCACTCTCCCTAGGAGAGGGAGAATGAGATGCAGCGGTGGAAAGGCATAGAGCAGCTTTCTTGGCCATGGCTCGTATGCAAACGCGTCCACCCCCAAGGGCGGATCGTCGCTCAGAGCCATGGAGAACCACAGGGCACAGTGGCTGTTGCGCCGGCTGGCGAACAGATCCACCTCTGCTGTCCCGAACTGGGCCCAGATCTGCTTCACCACCTCTGGGTGAAGCGCTCACTCACCTGGCAGGGGGCCGCCCCTCGGCATGAGGTCGGCCCCCCTGTTCTCCAGACCCGGGATGTGGAGGGCTCTCAGAGATAACACCACCTCTGAAACCCATAACCACAGTTTCTCCGCTGTGGTCAACAAAGCGGCGGAGCGGACTCCGCCCTGCCTGTTGATGTATGCCACTGTGGTGCTGTTGTCGCTCCTGACCAGTACATGTCTCCCCCGAATTAAGGGTTTGAAATGCTGGAGGACCAACACTACTGCCCGTAGCTCTAGAAGGTTGCTGTGCCGTGTTTCTGTTAGAGACCAGCGCCCACCTATAGCTCTCCCCAGGCAGGTCCCTCCCCATCCTGTTCTGGATGCGTCCGTGAACACTGTGATGTAGGAGGTCACCCGTCCCAGTGGAGACCCCCTCCGGAGGTGATCCGGGACCCCCAGAACCGGAGGTTGCCCTCCACTGAGGGGGGGATAGTCACCAGACGCCGTTTGTGCCTCTTGGGATCTAAACGCAGGCTGGAGAACCACCTCTGCAGGCGGCGCATATGCAGTAACCCGAGCGGGACCACAACGTGAGCAGCCGCCATGAGACCCAGAGTCTGCATGATAGTCAAAGCTGTCACTGTTGCCCCCTGTCGCAGTCTGCAAACTGTCCGAAGCAAGGATGCCTTTCTGCTCTCTGACAGGGTGGCGCGTAGCCTGCCTGCATCGAGCACCACTCCCAAATACAACGCCTGTTGGTGAGGTATGGGGGTGCTCTTCTTCCAATTGATCGCAAAGCCCAACTTGGTTAGGTGCAGGATCAATTGGGCTGTGCAAAACATTGCCTGTTCCCTGGACCTGGCCATGACTATGAGGTCGTCCAGGTAAAAGAAAACTCTCATGCCACGGGCACGCAGCGGCTGGAGCGCTGTGGCCACACATTTGCTGAACGTGCGTGGGGACAGGGAGTAGCCGAACGGCAGTCTGTTGTACTCGTAGGCTAAACGCAAATACTTTCTGTGTTTTGGAGCAATCTCGACATGAAAGTAAGCGTCCTTCAGGTCGATGATACAGGGAATAATGCCCTCCCTCTCTGTCTTGAGCGCGCACAGCAGACACTGCCTGTTTTTGTAACAGGGCCTGAACCTCTGCCGAGAGGAAACCTATCTCCCCTCGGGATGATAGCTTCGCCTCTCTTATGCCTGTGAACGGAGGAGGGATGCTGCAAAACTGGAGTGAATAACCCAGTCTCAGCGTCCTGTCCATCCACTCCGTTAATACACAGTTGCGTTTCCATTCCCCATAACATTGCGTTAGGGGATGTGCAATCAGCTGTGGGGCCCCAGCGATAAAGCTGTGGTACTCTCTGGTGACCTGTCCCGCTGCAAAACTCCCCGCGAAGGGAAGCTCTGCCCATGGGGGGTCGACACTGAAAGGGCCGAGTTTCCACTACGGCCCTTGAATGCACCGCGGCGCGCTCTCGTGGGAGCGCGCGCTCCGCCATGACACATTCACCCAGACGGTGAAATGCATTCGGGTGAGTTTTTACACTAGGCGTTGTGTGTCTCCTAACCCAAAAACGCTGGCCAAAATGTCCCTGTACCCGCATAGCGCGGTTTATCATCTTACCCGTGCATGCCCACTAGCTGCTTCCTTTACTGGAGTTACAACTGGGGGAGCAAGCTGGGAATCTGTACAGTAAACATAATGTGGAAGTGTGGGTGTATGGCGAGAAAAGACACTCAAACTGGGATACAGGCAATCATTTTTATTTGGTAAAAAAGAGCGTGTCGCCACAGATGGGTCATACAGGGAGGAGGCAGGATTTGCCCTTGCGTCCTGGGTGGAGAAGGTGACCCTCTCCGCCGCCAGTCAGCTCCTGGAGGACAGTGCACCCCACCCAGCACCCCTTCGCTGAGGGGGAGCGTGAGCCGGAGCGGGAGCCGGAGCCGGAGCGGGAGCCGGAGCGGGAGCCTGTCGGGTTCGGCCAGCCTGTCCCTGTGAGTGCCGGTACTGGGCCGGTTCTCCGGGACGGACCGCGGAGGCAGAGGGAGCAACGGGAGCCACGGGGGCTCTGTACCGGCGCCTCTCTCTCTCTCTCTCTCTCTCTCTCTCTCTCTCTCTCTCTCTCTCTCTCTCCGCCTTACCACCACCGGGAGCTCTCTCCCTTGAGGAGGGGCCTGAGGGCGAGCCAGCGGCAGCATGCGGCTGAGCTGCGCCCTTTCTTCCTCCAAGCGACTGAAACGCTGGGTGACCGAGAAAATTGACCCGAAGAGCCCTTCCGTGGAAACGGGGGCCCCAAGGAGATCATCTCGGCCCTTCTTGGTTAGTGCGGTCACACCTAGCCACACGTGACGCCATGCCACGGTGGCCAGGGACATCACACGACCGGCTGTGGTAGCCATACCGTGGACCAGATTATTCATCTGGCCCACGCAGCGGTCCGAGTAATCACTCCCGTCCGTAGGCGGGGAGGCGGGGATGTCCTGCTGAGGGGTGATCAGCGAGACTCCCACACATTTTTCACTTCCTCTTTTCGTCTCTCTTCACTCAGTTGTTCTCTTGCTTGCTGAAGAGAAAGGGATGACAGTCAGGAGGCGAGGCCTCCTTTTATGCGGTGAGACGCGCGCGCATTCAGGTAGGCCCGCCCGGGGCCGGCTACGTCTATAGAAGTCTCAGTGGATGAATGCTTGCATGATATGATCAAGGGGAGTACCCATAGAGTCCAGTAGAGGGCGGAGCCTGTGAGAGATATAACCTATAGTTTCATTAATGCACTCAATGTTTAAATATTGCTTACTGCACATATTTCATATTTTATATTCTATAATTCACTGCATTCTGTTTCGTTGTAAATTACTGCTTTATTTTATTGCTATCTTACTATATTTATATTACAGGGTTCTTAATATAGTTTGCTATCTTTTAAAATGTTTGTTTTTTATTTGTATGTATGCACCACGACATCAAGTCAAATTCCTCGTACGTGTGAACCAGGGTTTCCGTTAGCCGGTAATTACCGGTTTTTAGCTGGTAACATTTATTAAAAACCGGTAAATTCAAAACCTGCCGGTCAAAATGTCCGGTAATAATTAGGGATGTGCCGATCGATCGGCCGACGGTCATTATCGGCCGATATTCACTCTTTAATAGTTTGATCGGTGCTCTCTATAAAGGCCGATCAGGAGAACTGGATCTGATCGATATGGACATAAACGCGAGTGAAGTATAACCGGACGCGAGAGAGAGATCAGATCAGCTGCTGAGTCTGACGGAGACACGCAGCTCTGCATGATCACCTGAAGCCCCGCCCACTGTTTAGCGAGCTGCATGAGAAACTGACGGGCTGTCAGGAGAGAGGGAGGGAGAGAGGAAAAGACAGGATCCGTTTCTCCCGTGTTATTATCCAAAGTTAATGTAAACTTTTGAATAATGTACTTCATCTACTACAAGTAGTTTGTTTGAATCTAATAATTATGTTGTTTGTTGTTTGTGGAATCATTTATTGAAAAATGAATCTGAATTTTTCGATCTGTTACGATTATAAACTGAAGCAATATAAAAATGAGCCCCATTAACTGAGTTCTAAACATCAGCATATCCGGTCATAGTCCGGTAATTACCTGCTAACGGAAACTCTGCTACACAATTCTGATTATTATTATTGAAACATGACCGGTAAGTTTCAAATTTGTCCGGTAAAATAAATTCTGTCCGGACATTTGACCGGCAAGAAAAAATCCTAGCGGAAATCCTGGTGTGAACCTACCTGGCAATAAACACGTTTCTGATTCTGATTCTGATAGAGGCTTATATGAAAACCACACCCGAAAGACATACAAAGGGTAAAATACAAACACATAAAAAAATCACCAACACCTCAAAGTAAGGGCAGAACCAATACCATAGTTTTAAAAAAGAAATGCCGAAAGAAACAGGAGTGAGGAGTAGGGATATTGCCATGTTAAAAGTAGAATAACAGTGTCAAAGAGTGATAATTATTTTATTTAATAAAATAGGTGAAATATTTTTGACAGCAGAACATTACTAAGTCTCTCTATTTATTTCTAAGGTGGTGCGTCAGGGCCAACGCGATATCCAGGGTAAGCCGTGCGTATGGCCCACTTCTCCAGACACTACATACCCTCCAGGAAGACTGCAGTGTGCGGTGAAACGAGGACGAAGATCTCCGGGCTTCTAATGGCGCGTTTCCACTACAGCGCGGAGCCCGGCCTCGCTCGGCCTCGCTCGGCCTCGCTCGGCCTCGTTAGGCCTTGTTAGGACCAGCTCACTTGATGGCGCGTTTCCATTACAGTTTAGGAACTGGGGCAGTAACTATAGTAATGCAGTGTAGGCGGAGCGATCGGCTTTTTGGTGGGCGGAGTCACGCTGCTTAAAACTGCCGTGACGACTTATTTGTTAGAAGTGAGCTTTAGAACAGACACACAACGCTTTCAAGCAAATAAGAAAAAACGTACCATGCAGAGACTCCAGTAACGCCGTTGCAGAGTCCAGGCCTCCATCCCTCCCAACGCTAGCCGGTCTATGGCCGTAAATGGTGTCCATTAGCTCAAACCACTTCCAGTTTTTCCTACTGGCACCACTCGTGTTGTTATTATCTTTGACCAAGCGATATTCGCTTTTCATCTTTTTGAGTTTTTCCCTACACTGCACGACAGTCCTCGAGTAGCCGCTTGTGGACATCTGTGTAGAGACCTCCTGAAATACTTTAATATTGCGAGTTGTCCCGTCGAGCTCCCGCTGGATCTTATCATCTGCAATGTAATGTAGGAACGTCGTCACTTCCTCGACCAACCACGGCGTGCTTTTCTTTGCCATTTTAGCTCCTCTGTTGACAAAAATGCTGTTTATAAAAATGCTGCAAGCTTCGCTATATATATATGCGACGCTAGGGATTATCTCGCGCGCCGATTTTGACGATTCTCTCTGACCAATCAGCAGTCGAGAGTGTTGACGTCACAACTCAGCCTGGTTGTTCCTGGCCCTAGAACCACGATTTTATGAGGCCAGAAAAACTGTGAATTAGGACCCGCCGGCCGGTACTAGGCCAAGTGGAAACGCAACCAAAGTCGGGCCGCTGACGTCACAGCCCTCTTAAACCGGGCTCCGCGCTGTAGTGGAAACGCGCCATATAGCAAGCAAAGAAGGCGAGAACGGTGTTTGGCCTTCTGTGCGCAGAAGCTCTTTTTGGTCCATGCGATGCTGTGGCTAAAGTCCTACAAGGTAAAAAAGCAACCGCTGCTGGAGCACTGGAGTGCGTAAAGGCCCTGAAAGGGCGCGTGCATGCCCTACGCAACGAAAAGCCCGCGGAGGAAATCCTAAATAAAACCAAAACCTCAGCAGCTGCACACGACCTCAAGATGCCTGACCCAGCTGGCAGCCGGGTAAGCAAGACACGGTCCCGATTCCGCAGCACAACAGAGGCTGAAGATGTTGTACCAACAAAAGGAGTGGCATCATGGAGGAGAGAGTTTTTCGAGGCTCTTGATCTTGTGCAGAGTGAAATAAAGCACCATTTTGACCAGAGTGGCATGGAAACTGCCTCACGCAGGGAGGAAACATTGCTTGCTGCTGCTAAGGGGTCAGTTGGCACAGAGGAAGACCTGAGATCTCTCCAGCTGCCAGGAAATATTGATGTCTCTCTCTGGTCTTCACATGCAAATGAGGATGCTGGGAGACCTTACGAAGGATGAGGACTTTTGCACTGTTCACAAACTGGCGTGTATATGTCCAGCCTGCACAAACAAGAGGACTCTTCAAATACATGGAAAATCTCCTCCAGCTGTGTCTTTCCATGCCCATCTCCGTGGCCTCGTCAGAGAGATCCTTCTCGGCGCTCCGTCGCCTGAAAACCTGGCTGCGTAACACAGTTACCCAGAAGAGACTCACTCACCTGGCCTTGCTGCATATACAGCAGGAAATTCTGGACTCACTGGACATTATTGTTCTCATGAGGGAGTTATTTCCACCACCCCTGAGCGCAAGACCACCTTCGGTGTTCGGCAAGTACTTCCGGCATATGCCACAGATGCCACAACTTGCCGAGGCATCTGCCGCTGCTGAACGGGAGTTGCCACAAGATGCCAGAGTAAGAGAAGGTTTACAGTAGCTGCCACTCGCCTTCCGTGGCAAATACTGCTGTTTAAACCCATATTTATCGTGTAAAATGTCGCTATTTAGGCATGACTTTATCGAACTGATCTCTACACAGGACTGGTGTGCGATCTCTATTTTTCAAAAAGATTATAAATGATCATTTCTATTCAATTTACTTGGAGTACGTGGTTTGCTAAAAATAAACAAACGTGCTATATTTATGATAGTAGGCTACAACAAATATATTGTAATACAAAAGAAATATTGGCGAGTGAGGGTTGCAACGCAAGCCCTTGGCAATTGTCGCTTCTGGATGGGAGTTTCCACTGCTTGCTACGATAAACCAGGTGTATTATTACTTGTAAAGACAAATAATTAACAAATAAATATCTTTACTAATAACTGGTGTTATTAGACTTGGCTACAGACTTAGGGCAGCTGTAACTGATTGCAGTTGCCACTGCTAGTGAGATGCTAAGATTTATACTTTATAAATGAGGCAAAGGACAGTTATATTTGATTGTACACATGTATAAATGTGTTATTTTAAATGTCGGCATATGTACTTAATTTGTATTATTTTTGTTGTTAATAAACAGATTAATGTCATTGTATCTGTTTTGTTGTTTAATATTTTAATTCTGGTTGAACATTTTTATTTAAATGCTTCAGATGAATCTTATTTGATATTGATATCAGTGAATCTAAACAAACCATGTTATTCCGTTAAGACAATCATGACAGTATAGTAAAAAAGCTAGACACAATTCATGTTTTTTTATCCAACCCTTTTATTGGGTTTCGAAACTGGTGAACAATTTGTAATGCTTGAGTGTTGAGTGACAGAACGTTTCATAGTCCTTTCTTTGCTCAAATGCAAAGGAGCTCGTATGGTGATTCATCCTCATCCGTCTCCCCTTGCCAGCTTTGCAGTGCTTGTAGGGTTTCAGCTTGGTTGTCCTTATCCATGGACAGGAAAGCGGGCAACTTTAGTCCCTTCTCAAAAACGGTGTTTTGGCACCAAACAGCAGCAGCCTTCATATGGGTAATTAAGATGTTTTCCTGCAAGAATAAAATACGTTTTTACTTTAACTAATGCATAAAAATGTAAAACGTAATGCTAGTAAATGACCAGATTTACCTGAACTTCTAATTTCATTGAATAATTAAAACAAACCTTTGCATCAAATATAACCAGAGATTGATAATCGAGATTGACGTATAATTGAAAAGGCTTGCTTTACATTCAATAACATTATAACCTTAGAAATGTTGTTGTTGTTGTTGTTGTGTGTTGCATTTGAATATAAATGAATAGTAGTTCCCTACCATTTTTATTGTGAATACCAGCAAATATACCATGATCTATTAGTGAATTTAAGAAATAAAATCACGGCAAATCTAACTATTAGTGATGGCAGTTTGACACTGAAGCTTCGAACGGAGCTTCAACCCTGGACTTCCTTTTCCATAGAAGCAGTGATTCGAAGCTTGCTTCAAATCACGTGACATATGACGTCAGAAGCAACAACTGCTTCAAATCACGTGACATGTGACGTCCGAACCAGCAACTGCTTCATTTCCTGAATGAATCAACTCACTGGTTCGCCGTCCAATCAGGTGTTTCAATGCACTGCCTCGTCTCTATTCTGACAGGTGACAGGTTGAAACAGTTTCGAATTTGAGCGCTTCAACACTTTATAACCGCTCTAAACAATGCGCAATGTGTGGGTTGTTGTCGTAGTTTGCGTTGTTGCTGTTGAGCTGTTGTTGGTATTGCATTTGAATTGGATCATTATAGAGCAAGCCAGGAAGAAAGATAGGTCGTTCTGGCTCGGGAAACACTACACAAATGTGGAGAAGTTGTGAACAAAAAGACAATATGACTAATATAAAAACAGTTTACTTGTGTAAGGAATAGATAGCCCAGTGGATAGAGCCGGCGGCCTGAATGCTGCGATGTCCTCCGTGCAACTGGTTCAAAGCCCGGAATGGATGAACTTTTAATCATTGCTTTTCAACTTTAATACTTTAATAACTGATAAAAGGCCGTCTCCGCCCAAAACAATGTCCAGCACTCTCTAGTCTCTTCTCAATAACCCAATACACACAATTATCAATCTTTAATTGCAAATAGAACATGATATTCAGTCTTAGTGTGTGTGTGCATCGAATATTTTTCAAGGCAAAGATACGTTAAACCCACTGCAGCCTTGCACTTCGCCAGGAGAGGTCGCTGTAACTGAAGCTTCGAGAAATGAACCTATTTCCGACACAATTGTCCAAGTGGTTTGATGCTTCATTCAAAGCTTCATTTTGCCATCACTACTAACTATAACATCTTCCTGTATCTTTGCCTACAAAGCACACACACTGCTTTTATATATATAAAGGTTGCCAAAATTCACATAATAGATTTGTTGAGTTAATCTTTTGTGGATGTTTTGTAAATGCCTTAGCGGTATGTGATCCTCATCTACTGTCATGTCTGCAGCTCTGGAAAAAGGAAATGTATTTGTTAAGAAACTGGTGCCATTCCTTCATTACATTAATGTAATCTTGATATGCATAACCACTACATGTCCCTGGCAGAATGGATTTATTGATGTTGCACATAGGCATGTTTGCCTACAATGCAAGTGGGCTATACCTGGTCCTTTTCTTGGATGTGGACTCCAAAAGCACACTTTCGGCTTGGTATCGGCAGATTTTTTTTTCCCGTGACATCCACTGAATAAAAACCTTAAAACAAATATATTTGTAATTAAAAGCATGTTCAAATCTGACATTGAAATTAGGCTTATGCTGTGTTTTATGTTATGTAACTATAGTTATTTTACCAATACTTATCATCTCACCTCTGGCAAAAGGACCCCTGATATGTAAAGCTGCTTCTCAGCTACAGTTCCAGGCAGTGAGAGGATTTTTTCAATTCGCCACAGATGCCAAGGAGTAGTGGCATCTGCAAATACGGGTTTAAACAGCAGCATTTGCCATGGAAGGCGAGTGGCAGCTACCGTAAACCTTCTCTTACTCTGGCATCTTGTGGCAACTCCCGTTCAGCAGCGGCAGATGCCTCGGCAAGTTGTGGCATCTGTGGCATATGCCGGAAGTACTTGCCACAGATGCCACAGAGTAGTGGCCTCTGTGGCAGATGCCGGAAGTACTTGCCACTGCCTGCAAATGCCAAGGCACATGCCACGGCGAGTAGTGGCAACACTCATTGTGTTCTAGTATGATAAATAAAATAACATTGTACCTTGAAAATCAATGCATTCTAATAGCGGGTACATTTTACCCGTTGGCGGTTTTAGGTAGGCTATATACAGCGACCCCTGGCGGTTCTAGTGTTAAGTAAAAGTATTTAGTGTTTAGTAACCTAAATGTAGGAATACTCTGTTACAAGTAAAAGTCCTGCATTAAAATGTTACTCAAGTAAAAGCGCAAAATTATTAGCATAAAAATATACTTAAAGTACATATTACATGTTTTCATTATAATGATTGATCATTAAAGTGTTATCAAAGCTGGTAAAGGTGCAGCTAGTTTGAATGACTTTGTATACTGTAGGGTAGCTTGTGAATTTACTCCAGGTGGAACTAAAGTCTGATTTAAGACTTGATTATATTTCTCATCATTAATCAGAATCTGTAGTAAGTAACTAAAGGTAGCCTATTAAATAAATGTAGGGGAGTAAAAGTACACAATTTACCTCTGAATTGAAGTGGAGTAGAAGTACTAAGTAACATACCATTTAAATACTCAACTAAAGCACAAGTAGGCTATTTCTAAATCACAAGTACAGTACTTGAGTATATATGCTACTTAGTTAGCCTATTTCCCACCTCTGGTCAACAAGGATAGATCTTAATGTCAATAAGTTGTCTTTATTTACTTATAATATATCTTGAGTATTATCATAAAATAGCATGTTTATTTATTTTAAAACCACGTTCTCCAAGTAAAATCTAATAGAAATTATAATGTTTAATCTTTTTGAAGAATAGAGATCGGACCATCAGTCCTGTGTACAGAGATCAGTTCGATAAAGTCATGCCTAAACAGCGACATTTTACACGATAAATACGGGTTTAAATAGCAGCATTTGCCACGGAAGCCGAGTGGCAGCTACCGTAAACCTTCTCTTACTCTGGCATCTTGTGGCAACTCCCGTTCAGCAGCGGCAGATGCCTCGGCAAGTTGTGGCATCTGTGGCAGATGCCGGAGGTACTTGCCACAGTTGCCATGGAGTAGTGGCCTCTGTGGCAGATGCCGGAAGTACTTGCCACTGCCTGCAGATGCCACGAAATGAGCCAGGCCCTACTGGCATTTCGTGTGTGAAATTCCCCCCCCCGCACCCGCACCCCAGCTCTGACTGACTTCCCGCATCCCTGCTTTAATGTCTACAGATGTGCAGGTGCTAGATACAAAGACTTCGTACATGTTGGGTTTGACTGCTATTCCTTCATTTGGTGCAACAATAAACACTCAGACACATGATGCCTTGAAAATAAATAAACTATATTCAAATAAGGTCAATTTTACTTAATTAAAGACCTTCATTATCTTTCGGTAACACATTAGACCTCATGCCATTATCTCAAAAACAAGTTGTCGTTTTTTTCAAATATTTCTTTTATGCATTTCATAAGAAAACTTATATATCAGCTTCAGTTAATAATTTATTACAGTATTGAATACATGTTTATGTCTATCACATGATACTCAGTCATTGTTTTCCTACTAAAGTTCAGGCAGAGAGAGACATTTTCATCATCACAGGAAAAATCTTCACAGAGACACATTGAAGAGCAAGACCTTGGGGGCTGGGGCACATGGGACAACAAGAAGAGGAGGGGCACTAACACAGACACAGAAATATCATACACCAACAAACAAAAAGAAGACCTGGGATGTTGCTCGTTGCAGACTTAGCCCGCTTAGCACGCTCTCACAGCTTTTAAAGGTAACAAAACAAGTAAGCAGTGGACACTGACCCATAAATGCCTCTGTGTGTGTTATCTTCAGTATATCTGTATGGAGTAGAGTCTATGTGTGCCACTTGCTCATTTTATTTCACAGAGAGCCTCTGGTGTTTGCGATTCCAAACTGTGGGAAATTACAAGTGTGCCAATAGGCGTCCATCACAGTAGACCATGCTGCTATCACACAAACACGGGGATTCAACATGCATCTGCAGAGGAACACGGAGGGGAAGCAAACACAGACACACACTGGGGAGGGGGTGGGAGGTGGGGAAGAGAGGCATCACATCAAGCTACAGAACAGCAAAGGCCGAAGCCAGACAGTTAGTTCAGAAGTTCATGGAAACACGGAACATTGTCCGGACATTGTAGAGTTCTGTGTTTAGGTGCTGAGCCACACCTGCAGGGACAGGGCACGCCGTCTACATTCTGTACCGCTGGTGCTGATCATTCTTACACAAGAGTCCAGCAGATCTGTGTGTATGTGTATCTGTGTTTGTGTGTGTTTAGTGAATAGATCTAAGCTACTGACCTGCCCCACAGACACCGTTAATATCAACAAAAAGTTCTTCTTTAGCTCATGACGACCCACAATTGACAATTATACTCACAATGTTCCACAGTTTCTTCATGTAAACATGCTACTTAGACTCAAAACTCCTCCTCTGAGAGAACTGAATGGATAAATGTACGTTGGCGGAGCGTTACAACAAACGCCGGAGTAGAAGAAAATGTGAACTGTCCTCTCGTCAAAGCTACTAAAGACATGAGATGTGTTTTAATGGTTTTCTGTATTGCACATTGAAACCACACTCCTTGAACTAAACTCCAAACTCCGCCTCAAGGACCTGCGGCACAGCTAATCTATAGATAAATAATCTTCTTGTAAATAAATAAATATCTAAGTAAATAATCTTATCCATAAGTAACATAGACACAAACATAGAGTCAATTAGATGGATCATGTGCGGTTAAAATACACTACACTGTTTGAGCAGTTCAAAGGGAAGCTTCCTCGCTGTGGAAAATATATCAAAATCTAATCTACTAAATTTACTAAGGATGTAATCTACACTACCAATCGTAATATATTGATACCATTCTAAACATTGTTTAGAAGTACAAAAAAATGTACTTCAGCTATATTGGCAAGGAAAGGATACAAAATCTGTTTTAGAAAGTTTACAAAGTATAGTTAGTCAAGGGTTAACGAATCCAATCTTTCTGATATTATTGTGTGTAACAATAGATATAACAAATTCCACCTGGATAGCACTTATGATTTGTGGGTGAAATGCTTGTGATGCGCCCGCAGCACAGTGCAGGGTATGTAAAGTGACTGATATTAAAGGTGGGGTAGGTAATTCACTTCAGAAACACTTTTTGTTATATTCCATGGAATGCTCTTAACATCCCGATAGCAATGAATACATTAAATGCTTTGACAATAAATACATAAAAAAATGTCATCTGTGGAAGCCGTAGCGCTGTAAAAAGCTAGACCAATTATTTTCACCGGCCCGGCTAAAATAACTGGATGGCCTACCTGCCTGTCAGCCTTCCATCTCGTGCACAAACTTATCTCTATCTATCTTTTATCTCGTGCCCTCATTGGTCATGTGCGCATTCGTGTGTGTTGGAGGAGGGGCTCTGTAAGGAAGTCTGAAGGAAGGGGCAGATTTTTTTCGGCTGCGTACTTTCAAATTCTAGCACACTCGAGCTGGTTTCTCCATTCTTACCTACCCTACCTTTAAGCATTGAATATTACAGTAAATATAATGTTAACTGTGATGGGACGCCGTATTGAATCAACTCTTCCCCATGTAGAAAAGGATGCAGGACTCTGGATGCGTCTAGCTTCTTTAATATTATACTATGAGGTTTTCTTGCTACATTAGCTATGACCTCTCAGCTTTATGTATCTTAAAGTTGAAAGTGATAAAGCTGAACTGTTGGTGTGTCGATGCCACTTTAGATTTAACAGTTTTGCACTTCTCTAGTTGATTTTACTGTCTATATAGCAGCCAGTAGCTTCAGAAGCTTATGAACATTTTTATTGTATGTTCCAACTCTGCCATGCATTACTGAGCGACAGTGAGGTTTTATTCACTAAAAACAGCCAACACTATGGTACTATGACTATAGAAACGGTGTTTGATTCAAATGCAAAGTGAGACTGCGGCTTCTGTGCAGATTTACTCTTTTGGACAAGACAGCGTGATTTGAAAAATGGAAAGCATTGTCTGCTGCTGACCTACAGACTGTAAACAGGAGAATGTTAGATGATAGACCTTAGTTTGTTTGCAAGTAAGTTATATTGAAACAGTGTGCACACCTTCCATTAAAATGGAAAGTCATTTTAAGCATGTCTGGTACTTGTATTGAATTGCAATAAGAAAACAGTGTGTTTCAGTTACATCAGATAAAGTGCAGCTCTGTACAGCTGAAAGCTTGAATACTGGATTTGTACTTGAGAATTGTATCTTAAGGCATTGTATGGGTGCCATCTTGAAAATGTTAGTGGTTTAGACCGGCATCCTGCATCCTAATTTGAGTGTAGCTTAGGATCTTGTGTGTGGATCATTATGCTGTAGACTTGATGATGATTGGAATCTGTTTTGTCCGTTTTTTTAAGACTATATTGTAATGTACTAGCTTCATAGGCTTCACTGTTGAAAGTAAACTAACACTGTTAAGTCTTGTTTGAACACCCATGCATGTTTGTCTGTCCGTGCTGCTGTCACTGAAGGTAAAGGAAACATGCCGCAGTAATGGGTTGGTCTGTCTCCACATTACTGAAGGAGTTCCGTCATCTCAGTCTGTCTGGATGGAGCCTCCAACCAAGTTCCACACAGCACACATTTGACCTTTGAGGAGAACAAAATGCCCTTTTTGTTTCCCTCAGAACAAACGCCTCTCCTCCCTCCTGTGTGCCTGCACACTCAGCTTTATACAGGTAAAGTGGACATATCATTAAAAACTCATGTAACCAAGTTCAGATAGAAACCTAAAAGGCCAGTATAAACCTGAAAGTGAGCATTATATGTCTGATTTAACATCAGGGAAGTCATTTACAGGTGTATTCTGATAGTTTCCTTTTACATAGTATTTCTGCTTGACTATTTGTGTGTCTGTATTGTATGTATTATGGCTATACATGCAAAATCTGTTGGTTTGGTGTACAAACATCTGAGAGACACATCTGACTTGAACACAGTATGTAGGGGATATGGCTGTTTTATTTCACCAGTGTGGCATTCATCTGTTTGGGCAGCTAACACTTTTACTGCCTAATATTATGATTCCAAAAATGTTCACCATTTTAATGTTTGGGATCTGTGGTGTTTCCTCTGCATGGATATAAAAAAGGTGGAAGCAGAGACTTGATGGTGGTGTTTTCCTTTCTTTTCTCTGTAATCTGACTAATTATACAGAACAGTAGCTACATATTTCCTCCCTGTCTAACTTGGTCAATGGTAGGCATCATCTGCCTACTGAAAACACGACACTCTATATGTACAGTACACTGGTTTAATTATTTACAGCGCGTGTGGAGAACCGCGTTCTTCTGTACAGTGTATTAGATCAGCATCACCACTTTATAAGAACCTCCAGTAGTAAACATACTTAATGTTATTGTTATTGTAAACATTCCACTCCTTTTCAGACAGCGTTTCACCTCCTCAGTTGACTGTACCAGTAAAGATGGGGGGGAGCAGGTTTTTTTTTGAGGAAACTAAAGTGTTGTTCCTTCAATGCAACTGATGGATACATTTAGTCTGATTTGCACAGGTTTCTTCTCTATCAGCGGTCTGATCCTACAGGGCAACCCACCCCCCCGGCTGTAGAACAGAATGAGACAGCACTCCAGAGGCTCATCTGACCTTTCTCACCTCGAAAATCTCAACTTCACATTCACTCTTTCTCTCTCAGTCTGCGCTCTGCTTACTTTGTTGCAGTAACCTCTTGTGTTCACTAACCTTAACACTTCACTAACACTTCCTCTCGCCCTTTATCATGCCTGTAAATGCCTGTGTGTGTTTGTTATGATCTGTTTACACATGCGTACATAGTGTGTGTGTGTGTGTGAATATGTATCTGAAGTGTTTTAGTATCCCTGCATTAAAAGCCAGAACACTTCCAAACATCTCACACTTGTTTCATGTAGAACTGTGTACTGTATGGACTGAGTGTTAAAGTATATGTTTGTGTTGCTGTGCAATATTCTTTCAGAACATTTTCCATCTCCTTTTTAAAAGCCGCTATGTGGCAGTAGGCCTCCAGGCTGGAGAAGAGGATGTAGAGGAACCACAAGCCCAGGAACAGCAGGCTGGTGGCGATGCGGGCCCTCCTTGGCCCCCCGAGCTCCCCCCCGATAGAGGGCCGGCGTCTGAACAGGAGCACGCCCATGCAGATGAAAGCGAAGATGGTGAAGAGAGTGACGGAGAAGGCCAGCGACCCTGGGTCCACCCTGAACTCCTTCCCTTTGACTTTCCAGTAGACGGCGGCCACCGTCCACGCCACGCCGATCCCCAGGAACACGTTGACAGCGTTGCTACCGGTGACGTTACCAACAGACGCATCAGCATGCTGGTCCTGCATGGCGGCCACTTTGCTGGCAAAGGTGTCTGAAATGAGAGAAAGAGGTGTGAGAGTGATCCATGCACCTCAATGAACTGTTGCATCGAACCCGAATGAACATTCCTGCTGATAAAACGATGTTTGAATATGCGCACGTGAATCATTGCAAATCAAATGCTACAGTTTTGTTTGCAGTGTGAATGTTCATTTTCACACAGAAAAATCTACTTCTCATCATGAGAGACTGACTGAGTGTGGGGGAAAACTTCTGTGTACAATGCAGGAGGAGTCACCGACTCAAAGGAGACACGGGCAGAGCTGGAGCTTTGATGTCAAACACTGATGGTTTATTAGGAGCTTCGGCCGGAGGATTCACAAAACAAGTCAAAGAGTCAGAGGTTCTGACTTCACGGTAGAGTTGCCACGTCAATTCTGAAGAACTCTCCCCCAGACCCATGTATTTAGCTAGTTCAGAGAGAATAATCAACATTGTGCATAACAAGATAGAATGATAACACCTCTATCAGCTGACGCCAACAGGCAGGAACAGGGAGACAAAACACTGAGAGCACAGCAGCCAAGGTTACAGGTGCGTGTGCTCAGTCAGGACAGCATGAACTGATCAACTGGGTCACAGTTATGGGCCTTGGAAAATATTTCCCCAACACTGAGGATATAGGCCATTGATGTTATCTTAGTTGTTATTATGCAAATGCAGGTCATATTTGTGGTGGGAGTTGTTTGATAAGACTTAAACTGAATCTATAGATAGTTATGAGGACACAACATTTCTGCTGGTCTCTGCACTTTCTACATATTTCACCCGTATGACCTTCTACACCTCACACAGCGAATGAGGATTCGCTCACCTGGAATAGAGGTTCCCAGCGCCACAAACACCACGGCGGTCACGGTGTCCCGCAGCCCCACGGTGCAGCCGAAGTGTGACGCCAGATCCCCGATGAAGGCGGTGAGGAGGCCGATGGTGCTGATGGAGAACAAGAAGCAGGCCCAGCCGTTCCAGTACTCTGTGGGCGGGACGCAGGCGAACAAAACCTTCCAGAAGACGGTGACGAAATGCATGAAGTAGTCGTAACAAGATGGAAGACGCTCTTCACTACCCTCTTCGTCATCGTCGCCATCACCTGTGAGGAAAACATCAGACCACATCACAGAGAAGATTAGAGTGGAAAGAGGCTTAAAAACATGAAAGATGTAAGGAAACTTGTCCGGAGGTATACTGACTGAATTCATGTTAAAATACAAGCAGCAGGTTTCATAACAGCTGACACCAGAGAGGAGTCATGACTGTCTGCAGTGAACTGGTATTCCACTAGATGGTGGTCTTGAATTAAACCCCCCCCCCCCACCCAACCAAATAAAGCATGCGATGATCAGAGGTGGTAGAAGTACTCAGATTGTTTACTTCAGTAAAAGTAGAAGTACCAGACACACACACACACACACACACACACACACACACACACACACACACACACACACACACACACACACACACACACACACACACACACACACACACACACACACACACACACACACACACACAGCTCACCTGCACTGACAGTGACCGCCTCCACAAACTGCTCCCTCCAGGAGTGTGTGCCGATCACCAGCGCCAGGTTGGTCTTCTTAATGAGCTTGTCCACGGTGCTCTGCCAATCAGGAGCAAAACACACACTTCATTAGCAGCCAAACACAGCCGAGGACAGGGGACAGAGTCACCCGTTGACACTGAGCTCGTCAGCTGTGCTGTTTGTGGGGTTTTCAATGATGAAAATCTGTGAGTGAAGTTTAAAGGTTCTCTATGTCACACTCAGTACCAGCAGATGTCGCACAAGAGCACCAGAATATCAGACCAAAAGAAATGGGCATGTCAGTGCGCCCTCTCTTCTTCTGTCTAGCTTTTTTTGCCAAAAGCCTTTTTATTCAAAGAACATAGATTCTTCAGTGAAGGAAAATCCAAAAGGTTGTCTACAGAAGAACCCTGCCATCTCGGTATTAAAGTGCTAAAAGGTTCTTAGTCTCTCTATAAATGCAGGGAGGGCCAACAGTTTTAAAGGGTGGGACCTAAACCGTCCCTCACTCAACCATTCGGCTATAGGTCGGACAAAGATATAGTCTCTGGGTGAAAGGGGACATATTTCTGGGGTTCTTGCTGAACAAGCCAGCTGGAAAGTGCTAATGTTAACTGTTAAATTAGCATTTGTTGTGCCAAAATGCCAAATTACAGGCTTTAAAAGAGTGCTCCACAAAGTAATGAACTCACGGGGACCATCATCAGCTTTTATTTACCGTGTATGATTCCACGATTGCATTTTGGCCAAGGAGGTCTGTTTCTTTTCATTTGAGGGGATTTCCTATCCCATTTATAAACTTGGTGAACAAAACCTTTTAACTTCTTTGAACATCAGTAAGAAAAACATTTACATATAAACAGGTATGCTGTTTGTCCAAAGCTGGACTAGCTTAATCACACATAAAAGAAAAAAAGCTGTTGCTGTTTTTGTTGTGATTTCCCTTTCTAAGGGAAAGGGTCGGTTAGACTACAAAATATGAAATGATCAGGTAATACCACTTAGCAAACATTGATCCTCAGCCCACGCTCACTGGCCTCCTCTAAATGCCAATTACACTGAATTTCATTATTCCCCCAGCGTGTTCACGACCCGCAAATCATGAAAGATAAGTTCAATAATAAACTGTTTGTCCCAAAGGGTCGATTGTCTTTGTCATTAAATGAAGGATAAGAATATTGAAGTTGGTGTAATGTGTTTGGAGTGACAGTCTGACAGGCTATCATTCATCTCTTTTTTTACTCACTTCTGGAAGAGATTGTCAAATATCCATGCTTCTGTTGGTTTCTAATTAGTTCAAAGTCAGGCATATGTTTGATCTGTTTGCTTTATTCATTTGTATGTTTAGGGAAAGTGTGAAAGAGACGGCTTATAAGAGAAATACCCATGCAAACATTCACCTGCCAGCTAGAAGCTTCCACTGTTCACAAACATAATCAACACACAGGTGTTATTTTATTAAATGTTTGAGGGAATTCCATGATTTCTGGGCTGTTTTTCAACTTGTGTAGCACCCACTGCTTCAATTACATTCATGTGTGCTGATGACAAAAGGAAATGGTCATAGAGGACTGTATAAATATTTGATTCTGTGCATTTCACACAGACTCAGAGGCGTACAAAACAATATGATCCTTCCCTGAGTTCTTCTTAATAAAAAAACAGCACATGAAGAATCCATCGTTTTAATTTTTTTGAGAGAAATAGAGCAATAAAAAGATGGATTAGCAATATATCATCCTTCTGTGTGTTGGACTGTTTTATCCACTTATTGCTATGGCAGTAAACTACACTCATCAAGCTGCTCGGAGTGGCAGTCAGTGGCTGCTTTAATTTACTTAATTACCTGAGCCCACTGCACATTTTAAATATTTGGATTGCATGGAGCCTGGGAGACGTGGCCGCTCTGTTCATGCCATGAGAGTTTGAATTTTTCATGCCTCAAGCTCACCGCTGCATCGTGAGCAACGGGCATTTTGAATCATTTAAACTCATATTAGCTCTGCTCGCTGAGAGGGTTATGACCCGGGTTTAGTGTGAGAGTGTAAACGTGGATTATATAACATTTCCAGGAAAGCAGCGTTCTTTTTATGCCCCTCACACTGTTTAAAGTGCAGCACCATAAGTGTTATATTATATTGTATATTGTATTATATGTTCAGAGGTGTGTACACACAGCCCTGGGCCCCACTATTCGACTGCTGCTTTTAAGTATGAATTCAAATGAGATGCAAATTGTAATAACACTGTGCATTGATAGAGCCATGTTCTGCTCCCTATACAGAGTAATATGCTTGAATGCAAGATTTTATTACATTTACGTTATATATTTTGGAAGAAAATACATGTTTTTGTAATGTGTAGAATGATTATGATCTTGTCTAGATTCTAGAGCTGCAATAGGCTACCATTAATAATTCATCTATAAATGTACCTAGAGGACATCAGAATTGAATGAAAAATGAAACAAAACTATAAACTTAGACCATTGCTGGAATTCATTGGCAGCACACTGCAGTACAAAACACATAAAACTACACTTTTTCCAGAGAAACATATTGAATGTTGCACCTTGAACTCGTAGGACTCCTCGATGACCACCTCCAGGCGGCTGTGCTCTCCCAGGATGGGCTTCCCCATCTCTGCTATCCTCCGGGCCTCCTCCTCCTCAGGGCTCATCTGCCCCTCCGCCCCCTCTGCCGTGGAAGAGGTCATGTGGAGGGAACAATAAGTACATCGACCGTGAGCTCGGAGTGAAACTAAAGCGCGTGATATTTCCAAGTTCCACACCTATCAATAATAGATTGTGAGTCAGCCTTATTTCGGGCTGCACTGAGCCTGAGTCTGAAATATGGGCGAGTGTTCTCACACAGTGGGGGGGGGGGGACATGAGAGGATGACAGATGGATGATATCTGTTTGGTGTCTGTACATGTTGCGATATACCGCCTTGGTACTATCCAACAGTGTACTGTTCGTTTTGTACGTTTCTTTTTCAGTTATGTCTTTTTCTTTTACATGTTATTGATTTGCCAAAAAATAGACAACACATACTATAAAGATTCATTTGCGTAATAGCATTAATATAATTTGCTATTGTGAATTTATTGTGCCAGAATAATTGTAGAGTCAAAATGTGATATTGTGACAGCCCAACAAAGAGAACAATAGAACAGAGACACAGAAAGAGAGCAGGTGTGCCAATAGAAACTGCACGGTATTCAGAATATTTGATAGATTTGTACACAAGCTACCTCTCTTAACATCTGCACAGCTTTCCACTTTTCAGAACAATACTGCACATATTTAATTTATTATTCTGAGAATACTGTACGTATTTTTCTTGGTATATCTATTCATATAAATCATTTATCTACATCTTTTTTTTCGTACTTTCTATCTTCTTTAACTGTGTTTTTGTCTGCACCATATACACCAATGACAGGTAGTTGGATGACAGGTTGGTGAATTGTATTGCTAAAATGCCAACAGAAAATAACAAATCAGATACAAAGAACAGATCAAATGTGTAAAACAAGACAATGTCACAGAGCCCAGGGGGACCTCATGTGACTCGCTCTGTCTGACCAACAGTCCTTATATTCCCCTATTCAGTTCACAATGACATAAAGCAGAGGGAAGCAAATACTACACTTATAATTTCTTGCTAAATAAAATGACCACATATTTGACCATGAACACATTGTATGATTGGTGCTCACAGGTGGAGATTATATTGTGGGGCCTGTAAAGGTGCACCGCTGTTTGTGTCCTGCATGAAAACTAAGGTCAACTTAAAAAAACCAACACACAATCTTTGGCAAAATCTAACCGACTGCTTTTGTTGCATTTTTATAATTTTTTTCAAAAAGTTTAAACATTGACCATGTGTCCAAAAAGTAAATCAGGAGAGAATGTGTTTCCTTTAAAACATATTTAAAAATACAGTCAATTGTAAGGGAAGGTCATTCTGTTGAGCTGGAACTCTTTCTCCTGTTCGAATGATTTGCAGACTTATGAGGTGAGGCTACACTGTACACAAAGCTTAACCTTGGGCCTCTTCATATCGATCCCCCGCTTTCTTCCTGGCCCTCGATACAGTATCAGAGAGAGAGATAGAGAGCTCCCAGCAACTTAAAAGAGAGGGGATTAATGCTGACAGGAGGCCAGTTTGTGGTATTGATCCATTGCTATGCAAGTAGCTGAGTTCTTCTTAGAGAATTAACTGAGAAACTCCGCTAATCAGGGATTCAAACGCCTCTTCTCTTTACAAAAAGAGAGGTTACGTGGTCCACAAAGAGATTCTAGCCATTCATTCATTTTCTCATTCATCTTTCTGCTGAGAAGGATGGAAATAAAGAGACGTGGAGTTTTGGAGACAGTGTCTCTGTGTGTGTGTGTGTGTGTAATTATAAAAGTACAGTAGGAGTAAAGCATCAGATGGAAACCGTCCCTGCAGTATTTATTGACACTAGTTCTACCTCCGAGCAGCGTCTTTCAACCTTCACGAGAGGACGGGCTTTGAAGAGGTTCCCTCCCCTGTGAATGATGCTTCAGGGCCACCTGCTCGCTGACACTCTTCATGGCTGCCTCATCGCCACTCATTTACAGGAGAAAGCTGCTCAGCTGCTTTGTCCTCAAAGAAGCATTTAGAATTTTGTGAAAGTTTTAATGACATAATATGATGCTGGTGACTTGTGCTCAATGTGGAAATAAATCTTCTTTACTGGGTACTAAAAACCGCTCTGGCTGCGGGTTGGTTTGTAATTTGCAGATCTCATTTCCTTAGGATTTGGCGTTCCCCTGCTGCTGTTGGAAAAACGTATTTCAGACCTATATTCTGCTTTGTCATATGCTAAGAGGACTTCCCATTCAAAACTAATATGAACTTAAATCAGTGGGATGCCAGTAAGCAGGGAGGTGACCCTCTTCTCCTTTGCAGGAAGACTTGATATAAATCCAGCTGCCCTAAATGAATGAACACATCCAGGACTCAGTGTTCACTCCTCCTCTGTTCAATCCCTAAACAATCCCCATCTGCAAATCACTACTCATGTTTAAGAATTACTTTAGAAAAATATACTACAAATATATTTTATATCGATATATTAGTAAATATTTTACATCATTGTATAGAAGCAGCTGCTGTAGGTTTACAAGCCTTGGCTGTTTGTAGAGTCATAACACAGGATCTATCTGATCAGCACACACACTCAGCTCAGTGTGTGGGAGCCAACTCATTTGCAAATATTTATTTCCGAACGGTTCCATTGTGCTGTGCTCACATTCACAGAGCGGAGATCACATGGACAACAAATAACCTCTGCTCCCCAGTGGCTCTCCCTGTCATACCTCAGGGGATTGGGTTCAGATCTGGTTCATTGTTATTACGACTCATAGAAGTCCCCAATGAGGAAGAAATGGTGTTAAGAATGAGTAATTCAGGCTGAAACCTCGTAAACCACAGACTCTGTGGCTATAACTCTGGATTTATGTCTTTTCAAAATGTTGTGAAAAGTGAAACAGATGAACTGTAGCGCATTTAATATTATTTTCTTGCAAACAGAATGACTGAGTCAGGCTCAATAGCCGCTTTCACACCAAGTACTTAGCCGGTACTTGTCCCCGGTACTCGTTCCCCCCGAACTCTTTAGTCCCTCGAACTGTCCTAGTAGATCGCGTTCTCACCGGAATAAGTCCCCGTGGGAGGATTAGGCAAATGAAGCCGCATTTATCTGTGACTTTCTGTTTGTGTAAGAATGTGTGTGTGTGTGTGTGTGTGTGTGTGTGTGTGTGTGTGAGGGGGGGGTCAGTGGATCATAGTGGCAGGTAACGCTCGCTGCGGCGATTAATCACCCATCAAAATGCTTCAGAAAAATGAAGCTGCTGGGTCGCGTCTTCCGAGTAAATCGCCAGAAGCGCCGACACCTCCTCATCACTCCACCGCTCCCATGTTTTATTTTGTGTTGCCATAAGTTAGTACCAAATATCCCCCCCCTATCGGCCTAGTTCGGGGGGAAAAGTACTCCGGTGTGAAAGCGCCTTTTGTATCTTCTCTTTCTGAACGTGTTGATGCTGTGATGAGTCAGACTACAGCTCACTAATACTTCAGCGGAGGTTAGGGTGATGATAATGTTGTGATAATGTGAAGCCGTTTTAATGCTGGGCTCAGCCTCAGATTGTTATCTGAAACAATTAGTTTGATATTCAGCAAATATATTGATAAACTGAATAATTGTTTGTCATATTTTAAGAAAAAATTGCAAAAATGTCTTTGCTCCTTGTTTTCCGGGTATCAGGATTTGGTGCTTTTCTCGGTTAATCAAGCTCTAATAAAGACTGTTGGTCGGACTAAACAAGAGAGCTGAAGAATGTATAACTATTATCCTCAGCCCTACTGAGATTTCCTGACAAATGAAATGAAGCCAGGAGCTTCACTGCAGCACGAGGAATATCAGATGCTCTTACCTTGGCTGAGCAGCAGCGCTGTGGAGAGGACAGAGAGGGGGGGGGGGCAGTTAGTAATAGCACACATTCTGCCTGACAGCAACATCTAATAATACATCAAACTCCACTCCACATGTTGTGATGAAAGGGCAAACTCACAGACACTATTTAGAGACTTCCTGTGTGATCACTGAGCTGCAGCGTCACTCTCAGAGTGAGCCTCTGCCCGACAGCTGGGGGTTTAATCTCTCTGACTTCAAGACAAGCTTTCAAAATCCAAATAAACACTCCTCTCTCTTCATCTGTGACTTTTTTTCCGAAACACAACAAAGAAGAAAGGAGGAGGTTCAGGTGTGTGTGAGTGTGTTTGTAATTGAAGCAGCTAAAAAGCTCTCCAAACCGAATAAAAGACAAAAGGAAACCCACATGCTGCAGCACAACACAACAGAAACTAAAAGAGCAAGAATTTAAGCTTGTACAAATTTCATCTTGTTACTCAGCAGGTGCTACTATGAGCAATGAAACATTACGAAGTTCCACTTACATTGTAAAGTAAGCACTCTTGTTAAAGGTCCCATGTCATGGCCATTGCTACTGATCATAATTCCATTGTTGAGGTCTACTAGAATAGATTTACATTGTTCAATGCTCCAAAATCACGAAAAAGAGAAATCTCCAACGAGGCGTTCTGGGGCAGCATAGACAGGTCTTTTCTGTGTTAGAGTTTTACTCCCTACAGGGTGTACTTTGAGGGTTTGTGACTCTGCAGACCGTTTACATGCAGAAAAAGCTACATAACACAAGGGGACGGGTAATAACCGGAAAAGCATGACATGGGACCTTTAACATGTTAATACAGATTAATATATCTTGTGGTTTTATATATTACATTTAAGCATTAAGATTGACAAAAAAAAACCTTTGTGGGATACAAATAAAAAGTACATGAGCTGTGTTTTTTTTTTGTATGTTTATGTGACGATAACCAGAGCAATACATTTTGATAATCAGTACTAAAATCCTTTTTAAATATCTTTTACTTTGACAAATATAGAGAAACCCTTAAATGAAATGTTGTCATCCGTTTTAGAAGTTCTTCACTTTAACAGAATAGTTGAATGAATATACAGATATGTGAAATATGCAGATGTATGTGGTGATCAGGACTACATCTGTACTCAAAGCTGTTCCTCAATAAAAACACAAAGTTATATAAAAATATCCCCTTGATATGTTGGTACATAACAACAACGGTTTCTACATATTGATCACTATTCATATAATATGAGCCCACGTTGCCCAGTGGTCTGGTCGTTTAATGTTCATAATCAATTATTTCTTCCTGAGCTTTATGATATCAGAGCAGATGAATGGATTGGCCATCTAAAATAGCTTTGAATGTTTGGCCTGTACATCTACAGCTTTCTGTAACAGGGTGAACATCTGTTTATGAAGGAAGGAGAGTCAGTACTGAGATATGAGCACCATGTTGATGACACATTCTTAATCTAAATAATGTCAACAGAAACATTGATATTGCTGTGTGAGACTATTCAATTATTTGTCAAATTTTAGTTTGGGTGATAATCAGTGGGCTCTACATTTTGAAACTACAGTTATCATAATTTAGGGGTTTTAGGAAGTATTCTGAAAACAATGAGTTATCTGTGGGCTACAATTTTTGTGCCATTGGTTTACATTTTGGCAAATTGTAATGATTAAAAAGTATGCACAATTTGCTATTCTGTAACTTAACTGTTCATGTTGTCATGTGCCCAGGGATGTACCTACAACTGATATTGGATTACTTTCATGCTGAAGAAAACTGCTTTAAAGGAATGTCTTTTTAATTATATTTTTGCAGTTTTATACACATTTGTTTGCAATGGAAAGAGACTTTCTGAAAAGCTATAGTATTTGTCTGTGTCCAGGTCATTTCCCATGAGAACTTCCTGTTTACTCCTCTTGATTTGTTTGTGGTAAGTCAAGTTTGACCTTGAGGTCAAATGAAATCCTGACATGGATCACAGCAACATCCTGTAGGGACGTACCTGAGATCCCTCTCTTCAGCCAGCGCGGCTCCTCCAGAACTATGAAGAAGTTCTCATGTTTTTCATATTCTTCATCATCAATGATCCTCACCTGGAACGTCTGACTGCATCCAAACACACACACAAGCACAGAAACAAAATAATTAACGACAAACTTAGAAGTATTTTGCATTTCTGTAAACAGACAAACAATCCTCCATGAATGCAGGGCAGCATCCAAATCCAGTCCTGTACACACATACAAAGACACACACTGCCAGCAGACACACACAGTGAAGCTTTGTATCAGTAAGAAGGGTCACACACACACGATGTTCTGATCCGGAGCAGCTGATGTGTGAATCACTGCAGGAGGATGCACTAATCTATTCAAATACAATTACATCGGTCAACATCAATTATATCTATAAATACTGATTCCATCAGGTCTAAACAGGTTTCATTAAAAAAAATGTCACTGTTATAGTCATCATTCAGTCCTAATTTATTTTTCTGTGTAATAGTTCATTTGTGTAGTCCATAAGCATTTATAACAAACTTGATTCTGTAATTTTTCTGTGGATAAAGCATTAAATAAATGTACACAGGGCCAAGAACTCCGGAAGAAGCCTTTCAATTATGAGACTAGATTACAGATCATTAGTTCTCAAATTTCCCTCTCAAGAATGTTTTAATGATCTTAAATGATTTAATATCAAACAAATAGTTTCTGTTTGCTGAAGTTACATGCAGTCAATCTCCTACACCTGTGTACAATAATGTGTTTACTCTGCATATTGTTACACATTATTAATCTATTCTACAGGCTCAACACAAATCAAAGGAACTGAGAGGAGAAAAGGACAAAGTGACTAGGCAGAAGAGATGAAGATGGAGCGTGGGATATCGTGAAGGAACTGGTGTGTATAAGAGGAGGAGCAGTACAGGGGAGAGAGATGAAGAGTCAAGTTAGTGAGAGGGGTGCAGAGGGAGGGTGGACCCGTGGCAAGACAAACTGAAAAGCAGTGAAGTAAAGGATTACCCCCTGACTGGAGGGCAGTGTTCTGTGAAGATGACAGAAGTGTAGGAGGGAGATGATGAGTGGAGGTGAGGATGAGCGGACAGCTTGATAATAAAACAGCAGGACAGTTACAGCAATGAGGAACTGCTGCACTACATCACTGCTCTCACCACACTTCTGCCATTACATGAAATCTATTTCATTTACAAACTCCTCAAAGGCGATCATGTTCACAGCCAATAAACCAATAGACCAGACCGACATTACATTACATTTCATTTGGCTGACGCTTTATCAAAAGCGACTTACAATAAAAACCATAAAGATTCAAACTCCGAACAACAAGTGCAGATATATTCCTTTCAAGCAAGATCTGACCTGCTGGTGAATTAGTTACAAGGCCTAAATTAACTTTTTAAAGGGCTTTTTTGTGCGCCTGCATTTTTTATTTTATTGCCAAGGTACAATCAAAACACATGGGTTCAGAGTTTGCGACGGAAGATATGCAGAGCATCCATAACAAACTGTGAAATACCTGTATGTCAGTGCGGTAAATGGCTAAATGTGTGCAAAGCCACAGCACAGTCATAGTACCACTGGCAGCATATGAAACAAACGAAACATCGGACTATAAATCACACAATTTGCAATTTACAGGCTAGTTACTTAAGGACAGCACTCGATTCTGGTGATTTAATCAAATGAGCATTATACAGCGATCAACTTTCATTTATTCATGGTTCAGGTAAGGTCACAATATAATTATTAGACTATGAAAAAACTGAAACGTTCACTTTAATTAAATGTATTATGTCAACAGATTTCATATAACTGTATTAGTTTAATTGAAAGCAATAATATTAGGTTTAAATAAAAAATATTGGGCAATAATATTCAACTTAATATTATTGCTATCCGATGCAGCCAGTTGTACTATATGACTGTACAGCAGTTGCTTCACACACATTTAGCCATTTACCACACTAACCTAATACAGTTAGGTGAAATCTGTTGACGTGCTACATTTAATAAAGTCTTATACGGTGTGTGTTTCACAAGAGAAAGAAGCACAGAAACATGTCAGACTGCTGTACCAACAGTCCCAGCAGAAGTCTTCACTCTGATTCTACATGACATGCTGAGGTCAGGGGTCAAACCTTCACTGAGCTGAGCTGTGAGCAGAGGTTAAAGAACCCAGCTGCAGAAGCAGGAAGCAGTCACAGAGAGTGTAACTGTCAGAATCCTGGAGGTCTGTTCATCATGTCATCAGGCAGCCAGGCCACAGAGGGCAGAGAGAGGGATCTGTGCTGCAGCTGAGGAACAATAGTCCGTCCAGCAGCAGAGATGTGCAGGGATTTGAAAGTGAAGTATACTCAGATATGCTGACTGGGCTCTCTAACTACTGGAGGAACAAACTGGAATACATTTCCCCTGAAGAGCAGAGCCTTTCCATGGTCACAGATACAGACTTTAGATCGATCCACCCCCCACCACCCATCAGCAGCTGTCTCACCTGATCCAGGTCTCTGTGACTCAACGACCCTGCCAGGTTCTATCAGATCAGAGCGGCTGGACTCAATATCACACAGGCAGCAGTCCGATCGAGTTTGACACATGTGCTGCACAAGCATAGAACCAAAGAAACCAACCAGTGTAAAATAAAGATGCTCTCAACAACAATTTCATATATATTCAGTATGCTGTGGAAGATGTTATCTAAAATAATATTTGAACATTTACATAAATACATATATTTTTTCAAGTTTACCTAATCAAACTTCAACTCATACAGAGTCAACCAACAAGAGAATGTGTAAATCTCACGCTGCATGACCAGCAGATTTACGTGTCAAAGTATCTGAAATCCTCACAAACGGTAGACAGATATGCACCTATTGTATTTATTCAAACCAAGATGTCATAACAAGTGTAAAGGGCTGTCCACACCAATTTACCAACCATTTAAAACCAATGTCAAGGGGATGGTGGAGTCCACACCATAACTACTCTACATATATATCTTACAGAAACTACTGATATCGCTTGGATTACTTAGAGAGCGATTTGATAAACAATAGAAATCAAAATCCTTTGAACTACTAAAGTGTATTTGTTCCACACAGCAGGGGGCAAGTAGAAATGTTCTTTTAACACATTTCCTTTCAGCAATAAAATGTCCTTATTGAAATAAGCAGCATCTCTCTTTGCCTCGGTGTACATCAGCAACTTTTTAACTGCATTGTTTTTCTTATTATTTATTTCCTAATATAATTATTTCTCTGCTCAGCACAACAAGCTATTATTATTATTATTATTATTATTATTATCCATTTTTGTCAAGATAATGCAGTATATCAATCATCTTCACTGTTGATGCTAACCTCCTTTATTCATGGTGAGAATTACAGTGATGATCATTGGTTGGCCCTGACAGTCTGTATTGGTGCTAGAAGCTGTGAGGCTGCTCTCAGGCACAGTGGGGTTTGAGCTGAATGCTAATGTCAGCATTACATCTATTTTAAGGAAGATTATTTACCTAGTAAAGGCAATGTTATGTAACCCCCCCAGGCTAAGAATCACTGATCACAGAAGAGAAGCAGTTCAAAAGGAAAGGAAGAAATCCGCAGTCATTGGTCAAATAAACTGTAAGAATCATATGCATGTGTGCAGATTTAAAAAAGAGTAGCTTCCAGTTTCAGTGTCAAGTGCTCAATAATTCCTCTACCAAGCTGGAAGTAACTGCTTTATTAAAGCTGTTCTTCAAACTTCAACAGAAACAGAAGGTTAGTCTCTGGTCAGCTCTGCTGATACAGCTGAACACACTATGGATTAACAGATCACAGCTTAAAGCTCTTCAGTCTAACGCTGAGTGGACTGACAAGGCCCACAGAGAAACAGACTGCCAACTTGCAGCGTAGTAGTTCAATAATGATCGAGGGTAACTCCGGCTTTCTTGACTAGAAATCAAATCCTAAATCCAAGTTCCATTAGTATTCCCTCCTGCCGTGCAACGATGTGGGGACATCGACTTTTGGGGTCAAAACCAAACCATTTCAAGTGTGAATGATACTCCCCTCTCGTTAGCTCTAATGAATAATGTATAGGACAGGAGAACAGCGCTGCTAGGATCCTGATGAGGGTGCGCAAATACGATCATATCACCCCCATCCTTAAAACACTACACTGGCTCCCCGTAGAACTGAGGATTGAATACAAGGTCTCCCTCCTCACCCACCAGTGTATCCATGGAACTGCCCCCCCCTTACCTCAAGGAACTCCTCACCCGTCATACTTCCTTGCGGACCTCTCGCTCCAGCAATACCAACCTCCTCAAACCCCCCAGGACCAAGCTCCGTACTATGGGAGACCGGGCTTTCTGCTCGGCTGCTCCCAGTCTGTGGAATGCTCTCCCCGACCACATGAGAGCACCACAGACCGTGGAGGCTTTTAAAAAAGGCCTCAAAACCCATCTGTTCAATAGAGCCTTTCCCTAGACCTTTTATTTTATTTATTACTACCCTTTTATTTATTTATTTTTTGGTTTGTTTTTTACTGCTTTTTATTCATTCTACCGTGTTGTGTACTGTTTTTATTTTGTTCCATGCTAAATGCTTGTAGCACTTCGGGATCTGAACTCAGATATGAAGTGCGTTATAAATTAAACCCATTATTATTATTATTATTAGGATTACACAAGGATGAAGTAAGAGAGCGGAAAACAAGACAAAGCTAAAATGGGTGAAAAGGAGGAAAGAGGGTTGAATGAATAAGAGGAAAGATGAGGCAAGATGAGAATGGGAGAGAAGTTAAGGGTGATGATGGACAGAAGAACTGCAGAACACAGACTAACACACACAGTATTGCTCTAAATCAGCCTACTATCACCTAAAGAATATATCTAGGATTAAAAGACTAATGTCACAGCAGGATTTAGAAAAACTTGTCCATGCTTTTATCTTCAATAGACTGAACTACTGTAATGGTGTCTTCACAGGTCTCACTAAAAAATCCATTAGAAAGCTGCAGCTGATTCAGAACGCTGCTGCTCGAGTCCTCACTGACACTAAGAAAGTGGATCACATCACTCCTGTTCTGAAGTCTTTACACTGTCTCCTCACTAACACTAAGAAAGTGGATCACATCACTCCTGTTCTGAAGTCTTAACACTGGCTTCCTGTGTGTCAAATAATCGATTTCAAAATGCTGCTGCTGGTTTATAAAGCACTGAATGGTTTAGGCCCAAAATACATTTCTGACCTCCTGCTAAATGATGAACCATCCAGATCTCTCAGGTCTTCAGGGACTGGTCAGCTGTCTGTCCCCAGAGTCAGAACTAAACCTGGAGAAGTTCAGTTATTATGCTCCGAATATCTGGAACAAACTCCCAGAAACCTGCCGGTCCGCTGCAACTCTTTTTGCCGCTGCTTTTAATTGAGCTATTCATATCTTAAAACTGCACTGTAACTTTTATTCATGTATTTTTTCTTTTAATGTTTATTTTATCATCTTTGCTTTTTAATTACTGTTTTTAAATGCCTTTTTCTTAATGTCTTTCATTTTTGTAAATTGCCTTGCCTTGCCTCGCCTCGCCTTGCCTATAAAGTTGTTGTATTCAGTGGACACAAAACCACCGTGTTGTTAGGTCTTGTCTGCCTGGGAATACAAGTCCGATATTCTCTTTGCTTTAGGTTCTGTTTTGGTCTCTACCAGGGTCTTTTTAGCTGCTAGATATTCTATTTTCTTCAGCAGCTGCTCAATAACTTTGTGTAGACAGCACTCAACAGAGTCGATGAGTGTTTGTTCTTGATGAGACCAATATATGAAGAAATTGCAGAATTGGGTGCACTACAAAGTAATGAGTCATTTCATCCATTATGCAAAGGGTAGTGTGATAGGTAGTGAAGGGATTTTCTCAAATGCGAATGTGTAAAAATGTAAAATGTTTTGGGATACATTTGTTTGTCATCAGTGTGACTCACGTGGTCTGGTCGTTGTTGAACTCCAGCTCCCCTCTGGCCTCCTCGTAGTCCTCCCCCTCCTTGGCGGTCCCGGACTCGGTGCTGTAGGGCAGGATGACGGTGCCGCGGGCCCCTGAGTTGCGCACCACCGTCACCTCCATGGTGCCCACGCTCTCGCTCACCCGCACCATGCGCTCGCTAAATGTGAAGATGCCGGCGTGGTCGTCGTCCAGGATGGTCACCGTGGCAACCAGGGGCTCAAGCAATCGACCTTTGGGGGCGGCTCCAACCTCGTCGCTCTCGAACATGCCTTCTGCGTCGCCAACTCGCAGATTCAGCAGGCGCACAAAGAAGTGCTCGTCCTCTTCGAATATGTCGTCATCGATTATACCGACCTGAGACACAGAGGGTCGTTCGGTTTGGATTAGATGGTGAACACTGTACTCAACACACGCTGTACCTTAAATTTTCTATCATTTAAGAAATAAAGCAGGATGGATCGCGGATGCATAGTGGAGAGCAGGCTGTATGTTGTGTGTATGTTGTGTCATGATATAGGGGTCACCATTGAATGGTGACCCCTATATCATGACACAACATACACACAACATTTTGTATGCAGACAGATCACATTGACTGTATCTTTTTAACTAAATAATACAAAATAAATATATTTTTAAGAATCAGTACAATATTACAAAATATAATTTCCCAATACTTAAGTGTAACATGATTTCTTGAACCCCTGGTGAAAAATCCACTATTTTTTAATATCTATATCAGAAGGGTATTTCTGTGGATATACAGCGGAATAGAGAAGGTGTGGTTAAATAATGAAAGACTTTTGTCGTCAGTTCAACTCAACTTTTAACCAATGGTACATTTTACAAAGCAGCATGTAACGAGCACAGTTTATATGGATACTTGCAATTTAATATGAATTTTTAGATACTGTATGCACTATTCATACACAATTCATTATGCAGAATCCTTTTAGTCAAGACACAGAGCTCTAGAGGGGAATTGTATTTTACAGGAGCTAATAATGATTAGAAGCTACCAGGAGAAATCTCCCAGATGCCCTGCTGTTTAATTCTAAATATTTAAAGTAACTGAAATGAATCCTGGTCTGGGTGTTTGTGCTGTTTATTGAGAAGAGGCAGGGCTAAAATATTCTCCCTCAGCACATAAACAGAGGCTCCAGTTACAACTCTCATAAACTGAGAGATTATTATCTGATTATGCCATCGCGCAATAACTGGAGGTGGGCGCGATCAAATCAGATTACGTTGGCATCGTAATCCAATGATCCAGACCACATCTTTCCATTCAGATTGAAAACATACTCTGGATGTGGTCTGTCAAGATGAAACATGAAGAGATGAAGAAGGTTAAAACTGATTCCTTTTTTGGAGATATTATCAATTCCTGGTTAATGTCTTAACAATAGAGTGGTGCAGGAATGAGTCCTGAAACCACGAAATGGGTTAGCATTTTACCACATCTGGTTCAGTCTCAAAGTGAACTGTATTTCGAACGTGTTTTTGGTTAGATGCATGAAATATGTGTTGGTTACCCACTGGTAAATATCAGAAGCTTCTATTTTAAAACATTAAATAATACTTACAGTTAAAGGTAGGGTAGGTAAGAATGGAGAAACCAGCTCGAGTGCGCTAGAATTTGAAAGTACGCAGCCGAAAAAAATCTGCCCCTTCCTTCAGACTTCCTTACAGAGCCCCTCCTCCAACACACACGAACGCGCACATGACCAATGAGGGCACGAGATAAGTTTGTGCACGAGATGGAAGGCAGACAGGCAGGTAGGCCATCCAGTTATTTTAGCCGGGCCGGCTAAAATGATTGGTCATGCTTTTTACAGCGCCACGGCTTCCACAGATTTTTTATGTATTTATTGTCAAAGCATTTAATGTATTCATTGCTATCGGGATGTTAAGAGCATTCCATGGAATATAACAAAAAGTGTTTTTGAAATAAATTACATACCCCACCTTTAAGGGCTATACTGTATGAGGCTCTAAAGTTCTGCTCCATTATCTGTATCAAATGCACACATTGATGCCACCAAATGACACAGTAAAAAAAAAATAATGTATTACAAATAAGTTAATTTAAATCTTAAATTATTAATATATACACAACATTTTTTTTAAAATATCCAACCTTCAAATTGCTATTTTAAATCAACATTGCTCTGCACACTTGCTAAAGATCATTTGTGTGGAAATCTCAGTTCAAATTTCAGTTGCGCGAGTATGGTGAAAAGTATGTGAGTAAATCTCACTGTAAACTATTTAATTATGACCGATCATAACTCAGCTTTATGCACACACATACGTTTAGCATGGTTTAAGAAACGGGCTCCGTGTTACAAGACGGGGGTTTGGCGGCACCGCCGCAGACTCTTTGGACACACACGTCACATACTGCACGGAGGTATGGAAAGCCCAAAGTGCCATAATATGCGCGTATATTTCTCCCGGTTTTTTTTTTTTAAACGGCCGTATATACGCGCGAATATACGGACTTCCGCGAAAATACGGGCCAATATACGCGCCAATATAAGCGTGAATATACACGCGAACATACGCGCGAAAATACGCACGAACATACGCGCGGAAATACGCGCGATACATGTGAATATTCGCGCGATTTTTTGTATGATAATGAGCCCCTCCTTCTGATTTCCATAGCCAATAAATTCAAAGTTTCTTCAACCAATCAGTGAAGGGTAAAGCCAGACCAAAGCAATCTGTAGATGAAAAGTTCCTGACATTGTGAGGCTGTGCTGTGAATTGTACATTATTCCAGATTCAGGGGACTAAGTATTAATTTGCCTTTGAATATAATAAATATATCAATCAATATATCAATATAACCTGCCTTCATTGTCTTAAAATAAAATCACCTTACCCGTTTCCTTAACCCTCTGGAGTGTGAAGTGAAGGGTATTTTCTCAATTTTTAGATGTCTCCTTAAATCAACTTTTAAATGTACTTCTTATAACATGGCATGGTGTTACATATCAAAATGTTCAGTAGAGTCTCTGGTTTGCTAGAAATGCAAAGTCACTCACCTTAGAGCACTGTCTTATGAGATACTTAGCTTAGAAATCCGATTTTTGGAAAACTTCAAAACTCTTGTGAAAACACAGATTTACTCATGTCATCCATTTTTTTTGGTGTTTCAGATTTGGTTTTCCAAAGTCTTTGGTTCACAAAAGTAGTGAAATATATGAATTACACTATAGGCCTATATAAATGTGTTGTTCATGTCTGAAATGAAAATTTGTAAATTATCATTTGGAGTAAAATTGTTCTATCACTCTACTTTCACCACAGAAAAGTTACATCAGGACTGATTCATGACTTCATATTCCATACCAAGGTTCATGTGATGTGTACAAATACAAATTGAGCATGAAAACTTTTTTTTTCAACCAACTATTTATGTTAACAAAAGAAACTGTAAAATCTCAATATTTCAAATATCAGAACTTTTTCAACCAACTATTCATTATAAATGTAAAGACAGGGGGAGCAGTGCCATGGTCTTTGTCTGTCTTCCAAGACAGTGGGTCTGGCTGCTGTGTAGGTGGGGGTGATGGTGCATGGGCTGCTGGTGGCTGTGTCGGAGGGAGGTAGGTGGGATTGTCCCGGGTTGATGCTGGTGGCTGTGTGGGAGGTACGTGTGCTAGGCGAGACTTCTTTGCTGGCTGGGTTGATCGTGATGGCTGTGGTGGAGGCCTTTGTACCGAGGTGTATCTTAATCTTGTGGCAGGCACAGATGGAGGCTGCTGTAGTGATGCTGGTCCTCTGGTCCTTGGTGGTGATGGCTGTGGTGGAGGTCTTTCAAGCGTGCAATGTTTTGAACAGACATCCCCAGTCACCTCATTGTCATTTTGTAGTCCTCGCTGTACGCGTCCGGATATCAGCATCGCAACCACAACCTCATGTATGAATGTGCATCAAAGTGTTCCTATCCAGCCAAATATACCAAAAGATGAATGTAAACGACAGAAGAAGCGATCGAAATGTGTATTTCCTGGTTATTCGACAATGGCTCCTCAAAGTACACGCCCCTGACACATTCCTATTGTTATAGAATATCACCAGTTCCCAGTGACACCAGTTAAACGGTAACACCGGCCCCCAGGTCAAGATCTACCGTGGCTCAAAGACCTCCACCACAGCCATCACCACCAAGGACCAGAGGACCAGCATCACTACAGCAGCCTCCATCTGTGCCTGCCACAAGATTAAGATACACCTCGGTACAAAGGCCTCCACCACAGCCATCACGATCAACCCAGCCAGCAAAGAAGTCTCGCCTAGCACACGTAACTCCCACACAGCCACCAGCATCAACCCGGGACAATCCCACCTACCTCCTCCCGACACAGCCACCAGCAGCCCATGCACCATCACCCCCACAGCAGCCAGACCCACTGTCCTGGAAGACAGACAAAGACCATGGCACTGCTCCCCCTGTCTTTACATTTATAATGAATAGTTGGTTGAAAAAGTTCTGATATTGGAAATATTGAGATTTTACAGTTTCTTATGTTAACATAAATAGTTGGTTGAAAAAAAAAGTTTTAGTGCTCAATTTGTATTTGTACACATCACATGAACCTTGGTATGGAATATGAAGTCATGAATCAGTCCTGATGTAACTTTTCTGTGGTGAAAGTAGAGTGATAGAACAATTTTACTCCAAATGATAATTTACACATTTTCGTTTCAGACATGAACAACACATTTGTATAGGCCTATAGTGTAATTCATATATTTCACTACTTTTGTGAACCAAAGACTTTGGAAAACCAAATCTGAAACACCAAAAAAAATGGATGACATGAGTAAATCTGTGTTTTCACAAGAGTTTTTAAGTTTTCCAAAAATCGGATTTCTAAGCTAAGTATCTCATAAGACAGTGCTCTAAGGTGAGTGACTTTGCATTTCTAGCAAGACCAGAGACTCTACTGAACATTTTGATATGTAACACCATGCCATGTTATAAGAAGTACATTTAAAAGTTGATTTAAGGAGACATCTAAAAATTGAGAAAATACCCTTCACTTCACACTCCAGAGGGTTAAGGAAACGGGTAAGGCGATTTTATTTTAAAAGACAATGAAGGCAGGTTATATTGATATATTGATTGATCCCTGAATCTGGAAAAATGTACAATTCACAGCACAGCCTCACAATGTCAGGAACTTTTCATCTACAGATTGCTTTGGTCTGGCTTTACCCTTCACTGATTGGTTGAAGAAACTTTGAATTTATTGGCTATGGAAATCAGAAGGAGGAGCTCATTATCATATAAAAAACGCGTGAATATTGGCGCGTATGTTCGCGCGTATATTCGCACGTATTTTCGCACGTATATTTCGCGCGTATATTCGCCTGTATTTTCACCCGTATTTTCGCGGAGGTCCGTATATTCGCGCAAAAATATGCGCGAATATACGCGCGTATCATGGCACTTTTGGCTTTCCATACAGAGGAGCCGCAGCTAAGTCCGGGCAGTGCTGCAGCTCCTGATCGGAGCAGACACACGTTCAATAAGCCGACAAACTATATCCGGTCACAGAGATCTGCTATTTTAAAGTAAAGTCAACACATATCGACCCTAAATATAGTCTATATTAAGAACGAGAAAAGTTTTAACATATATATCGTTTTTTCTAAACATATGACAAATGTGCGAGGGTGATGAAGTCAGAGCATCGTTCTATGTGCCGGGGCTGAGCCCCGTACAGCCCCGGGCCAATTTAACCCCTGCTTACAGCGGTTCAGCCTGATCTTGGGAACCCTGAATCTTCTACCAGACGGTAGGAGCTGGAATTCTGGGTGGAGTATGTGGGTGGGATCAGACACAATTTGTTGTGCCTGTCTAATAATGAACTGCTCATATATGTTTTGGAGAGATGGATGTTTTTTGACCCCCATCATTTTCATAGCAGTCTGTACCAGGCGAGCGATCTGTGACTTCGACTGCACTGTCAAGTTACCATACCAGGCAGTGATACCATACCTTATGATGCTCTCCAACACTGCATGATAAAACAGTAACAAGAACATATGTTCAACAACAAACACTTTTCCCAAACCTAACCCATAGTTTTGTTTTTAGCTTAAAGCTTAGTGAGTTGTTTTACTGTCTACAGACAAGTATTTTTCTTCGACAATGTTAAATAGAATGGTTCCTAGTTTAACTTTGGAAGTGCTAAATATTTCCCATACTTACTTTAACCCAAAACTTTTCCTAAACCTAACCAAGTAGTTTTGTTGCTTTAACATAATCAGGTAGTTGTGTTTCATAATGATAAACAGAATAAATGCACCTTTGAGAGTCCTGTAGTTTCAGTATACAGAGGTGTTGGCTGAAGGAAATAATGGATTACCATTTGCATCAATGTTTTCACACTTGTTTAACTGGCAGCCCTGTTCTGATCTTGCTGCACTTCCATCTCTTCACTGTGTTTCCAATTATATTTAGATTTGTTCTGTAACTCTGTGAATGGTTGTCTCTCTTTGATTTTATATAATAATGATTTTGACTGGCTACAACAAAGAGTGCTGACAACAAGACCTTTAATTGGGTCTGTCTCCCCATGTCTCAGGTCTAATCAGCAGAGGAGTCACACAGTGGAACTGAGTGAGACATTCAAGTTTAATTGGTTTCCCCGCTGCTTATTTCTGACACTGATCGATGAAACCCACTGGAATGCTGTTGAAATAGATGACACTGACCTTTTTAATGTACCCACTAAGTGTTTCGCTATCTATTCCCACACGGGAGTTGAGCCAATTTTAAGTGTGTGTTTTTCTAGTCCAGCCACCCCCATGCTTCTTTAATGTGGCTCTCAGGCTCTTGCATCACTCTCCTCACCCGGACTTCACACTGCTTTTCATCTTTGAATCTGAGCAGAGCATCCCCGGCTCACCGTGTCTCTTCCTCCTGCAATCATATGCTTTTCATTCAAGACATCAGTCGTGACTATGGACAAGATGGCTTTGATTACATTTGGTTACATTTCAAATTTGATTCCTCAATTCCTTCGCTTTTGAAAGGCTAGCAAAAATTGCGTGACTTTGACGTATTCAAGAACGACGTTAATCGGAAGGTTTACCTATTAGAAAATGTTTCTCTCCATCTCTGAAATGCTTCGCAGATTGTTAGACTTTTACATTTTTTTATTGAATGGACATTGTGATTTTTTCGGGTGCTTTGCAGTGTCAGTGGTTATTGCCAAGGCTGCAAGATCACATTTTCCTGCAGGATATTCCACTGTTATGTCAGGCTGCTAAGGTGCATCTACATTTGTAGAACAGCCAATAGGAACACCTTATTAATCATGGAGAAGGTAATTGATATTGTGAAACTACTATATCAATTAATATGCCTGCATTGAAACTTACTTGTTACTTAATAATGAGAATGTTTTTTTCCTCTGATTATTTTACACGTTGTAAGTGCTTAAGGTGACGAGCTTCCTGCTGTGTTTCATACCTACGGGTCCTTCTGGTTCATACAGTAAATCACTAGCTAACATAAGATTAGCTGGATTAGTACCAGCAGTATTCTCTGTCCTCTTCTATCCCCACACTTCTCTCTCCTCAGCCTCAGGCTGTCTCTCCTGCTGGGACTCTCATTAGTAATCCCCCCCCCCTCTCCGATCTCCTCCAATCTCTCCACAGCCACCCTGCAGTTTCTCAGAAATCTGAAGCATTTTTATGCATAATGTAAAAGCGTCTCAGTCCTCCTGCATCATGTTTGCTCAGATGGCAACTCATTGTGTGTTAATCCAGTGTTTGTGTTTGAGAGGCTGCTCTGTTCTTATTCAGAGGTAAAAATATATCATCTTATATCTCCAATCTTTCAACGATGAAACGCTGAGCTCAGAGTTTTGGGGATGGCAGATATCCTGTTTCATAATGTTTATGTAAGCCTTATTTTTTTGTTTCCCCACAGGGATCAATAAAGTTTCATCTCATCTCCAGAACGACTTAAATGAATTTGTGAATAATGCGGTCTCTCTTATTGTCAGTTTAAAGTCAAACCAGTCATGAAGGAGTCCTACAGTAGGCTGTTAGAGTCCTTAGTGACACGCTGAACAGGATTTACAACGACAGAGCAAAACAGAGAGAAAATAAATATAGATCAATTATATAATTGCATTTATATAAGTACTTTAATTAGTGAGTCTGGGTGGAATTATTTAGTCAAGTTATCAAATTGAAAAGACTCAATAGTTATGCAACACTCCCCTCTTAAAATATCTGTTGCCTCTGAGTTCATTAAACGTCCTATTCACCCATGCAATACAACAGAGTTTCCTCAATGTGATTATTATTTCCTAAATGAATTGTTTGGAAATTGTGAAAAACAATAAAACACTGAGCTTAAATCAGGTGGTGTGTTTGTTCTGGAGAGGAGAACACCGTGTGGTTGAACCTACTGAACAAAGAATCCCAACCCAGGAGAAGCTGACGAGCATCACAACCTCACCAAACTGGTCTTTGGTTTTATTTTGATTTGTGATTGTCTTTTGGGTGCTTTTGAGGTGGGTTAATATACCACAAACGTTCTAGTCTTCTTACCACTCAAACCGTTTACACTACTTGTCTACATTTACCTATTTACACTGATGGTTGCCCCTTTGGAGGACTTGAGGTTAAAAAACACACATACAGAGGATCCGGGATTTATCTTCTGATTGGTGGACAACTCGCTCCACCTCCTAAAGCACAGGCATTCAGTGTCAGGTGTTAACATCTGCCTCTCCCTCCCTTCTCTCCTCTCACCTTGATCTCTCTGCGCTTCTCTCCAGGTTTGAACACCAGAGTTCCCTCGTTGAACTCGTAATCCGAGCCAGCGTTGGCTGAACCGTCCTCTGTCTTGTAGTCCACATAGAAGGTATTCTCTCCCAGACCGCCTACACAGCAGCAAACATACATACATTTAAACACATACATTTAATAACATTTAATCATAACTCACAATGTAATAAAATCAGATGTACTGTTTGAAGCTTAGTTGTATAGATGTTGATTGGGAATATTGTAAAACCCTTTGAGACGTATGCATCTAGATCAGGGGTCACCAACCTTTTTTAGGGGGAGGGCTACTTTCACAAAATAAAACAAGTCGTGAGCTACTTTTACTCCTCTATTTTTTGTTTTTTGCAGTGTATATATTTAGCACATTTTAACATCACTATATGCTGACCTTTAACCTTTGTGTGCTGTTTGGGTCTGTGGGACCCGTTTGCAGTGTTTACTAAAAGAACATGTATTCAATTTAATTATTTTAACCTGCTTTATTTGGGGGTGGACCTCACATCCTCTAGGGGGGTCCACACCTCCTCCAGGGGGGACCTCACATACTCTAGGGGGGTCCGGGAGCATGCACCCCCGGGAAGATGTTTTTTTAATGTTGAAGTGAAATGCATCAATCTGATGCACTTTGAGCACAACATGAATTGATGGATACAGCTCTCAACACTCAGATGAAAGGGAGCTGTATACTTTTCAATAATCCAAACATCTTTAGAATATGATCACAACCAATAACAAATCATTTAAACTTGTTTATTCTTATCTTATGTTACCTAGTTAGCATTCTTTCTTTTATTTATGCATATTTTACTAATCACTCCCCTTTTAAACTGTTTTTTGTTTTTTTTACTGTCCTATAGTACACATTGGAATGATTTCTTACTTTATCTATATTACATAGATAAAGGTTCTCTCTCTCTCTCTCTCTCTCTCGCTCTCTCTCGCTCTCTCTCTCGCTCTCTCTCTCTCTCTCTCTCTCACTCTCTCTCTCTCTCTCTCGCTCTCTCTCTCTCTCTCGCTCTCTCTCTCTCTCCCTCTCTCTCTCTCTCTCGCTCTCTCTCTCTCTCGCTCTCTCCCTAGCTCTCTCTCTCTCTCGCTCGCTCACAGAGGCTGTGTGCTCCTCCGTGGCGATGACGGCTTGCGTTAAAAAATAACAATAAACATATTTGTAAAGTGGGGGGGACACAAACGGGATTTCTAAAAGTGGGGGGGACATGTCCCCCCTGTCCCCAGTGGAAATTAAGCCATGCGTGTGTGTGCGTCAAGTGCAATAAATATATAAGCAAGTTTCAACACACACAGAGTAAAACTCTGCCCCTCATGTTGTATAGGCTGGCACGACTAGGCTGTTCAATGGGGCTGATGTGTTGTGTGATTCTGCCAGAAGGAAAATCACCGTCACACTCCTGATGAAGCGGTGAGGTGCCACTCCACATTGCTTTTCTTCCAGACTGCAACGCTGGTCCCGCAAATCAAGCAAGAACGTGATTGGTCGATATTCATTGTGGGGTGGGGGGAGGAGGGGTGTTAGATAGATATAGAGTTGTTGTAAGTAGATAGAGTTCGCTATGATTGGGGTTTCGTTTATGCATAGGGTAGATTCTTTTAATTACATTTCCTTTTTTGTTTTGTGTATTTTTTACATTTTGGATTTGCTTGGCGAGCTATTTTTAGAACATGCCCCGCGGGCAGGGGCGGACTGGCCATCGGGAAGTTCGGGACGAATCCCGATGGGGCGGTACTGAAGTGGGCCGGTCGGACGATGTGGGCTGGTCGGATAAGTCACCACTAGCAATCGACAATATACTGGCGGTATTTACTTGTGGCACCGAGATGGGCCGGTCGGATAAGTCGCTAGCACCCCTAGCCCCCCCCCCCGTTGAAAATTTACTAGCGGTAATAACTTGCGGCCGGCGGTACCGAAGTCGGCCGGTCGAGAGTCCCGGGCTGATTTGTAGTCCCAGTCCGCCCCTGCCCGCGGGCGACTCACGTTGCCCCTGCGGGCGACTAAGTGCCCGCGGGCACCGTGTTGGCTACCCCTGATCTAGATACATCTCTCTTCTTATCTGAAGTCAAAGTGAAAAGTTGAACTCTGTAGTGCAGAATAGACCTGAATAAGGCTTTTCTTTAAAATACAAATTATGTAAAAATGTCCATCACTTTGGTGAAATGGGGAAACTGTGCCCTTAATGCTAATTGGTATTTCTACTAACTACAATTACACAACATTCATCTGGCAGATATTGTGACTCTTTGTTTGTTTTAAATAAAGATTTGTTATTTCTAACTTTTCTTTATTTAAAACAAAAATATCTCAAATATATATAAGAACTAATATAATATTTTTGAATGTTTAATAATAAAAAGTAAGATTTGAATGCATTACCTCTCTTTGACCTAAAGGGGACGTGAGGTGTGTGTGAAAACAACCTGCAGATATGCCTTGGTGCTTTGAGTTGAGATTGCAGCAGATTACAGTGATTGATAAACGAGAACAGATGTAAGCATTCATTTAAGGAATAAAAAGTATCTTATTATAATGGGTTACATGGTTAACCCTTGGTTGTGGAGCCTGATGGCTACAAGCACAGAAGATTGTGTAAGCCCCCCAGTGCATTTCACCTTAACACCCCTGATGTAAATAGAGACTGCTGTACCATGACTCATCTGTTTTCATTTCATCACTTGTTTCTATTTGTTCCTGTGAATGATATTGATGTGTGTACCTTGGCAGACCACAGCCAGGGTCAGGACCCCGCAGTTCTCCATGCACTGACTGTGGGCGCTCTCAAAGGAGATGTGGCTGCAGATCCCCACGTCGTCTTCTTCCTCTGGCGCTTCCTCGTCGGTGACCGCTGTGCGGCGAGCGTTGTCGGCTGCGTGCCTTTTCAGGACGTTCCCCGCTCCGATCATCATACGAGTCGCCTGGAGAGAGGAGAGACGTCAGGAGAAACAGATAACTCATTCCTTCAACTTTGCTTCCCTTTTGCAAAGTGTTCACAACAAGTAAAAGACAGGACAGGGATTTTCTAAATTTCATTTTTCACCACTGACGAAGGAAGGACTCATTGAGAAAATACTATCAATAGCAAAGGTGGAGATCATTTTGAAGTATTAACGATGATTTTTAATGATTTATATGCTGTTTTCTTTTTTGATTTAACGATGGATTGATTGATGGTTTTTAAAATCAGTGCAATTACTTAAAATGCTGTGACACCCCCACCGTGTTTGTCTAGTTCATCCAACCACTTCAACATTATTTAATAAATTACAATTTACTAAAAACAACATTTTCACAGGAAAAGCTGAATTGTTTGTACAATGAGTGAAACGTACGTTATTCACTTGTACTTGTGATATTCAGACTTTTAATGTATATCAGAAAATAGTATGCATGTTGTTAAGTTTCATTCAACTTTATAAACTTTATGTAGTTTCATCATGAGTCCTTTTGTAGGTCTGCATAACCTTGTGGGCTGGCTTCAGGAACTATTCATGTATAATGTGTTAGAAATGGGCTAAGAACCCAGAATTGGAATTTGTAAATTGAAATTGGAACCTGTGTGTGTGTGTGTCACCTGTATGCGGTAGAAGGCTCTGCTCTTCTGCTGGTGCAGCAGGGCGTAGTAGTTGGCCAGCTCCACCAGCTGGTCCAGCTCTTTGTCCGGATACTTCTGCTTCAGCTCCTTTATGATACGAATCACCTGGAGAGCAGAGCAGATTGAAATATATCACTCACACACTCACACACTCACACACTCACACACTCACACACACACACACACACACACACACACACACACACACACACACTCACACACTCACACACACACACACACACACACACACACACACACACTCTCTGCAGCTGGGATTGGAGGATAACACACAGTTTTCTGCCAGAACTTTAAAAAGCAATCTCTTTCTGATGATCTCTAATCTTTCATGTTTGAACTTCTGTTGAACGATGAGTAGGCTTCAGGCGTGGGTTCAAAAATACTTCTCCAATCTTATTGGAAACATTTTCAAATTATTAAGATGCAGAGTGCTAACTAGATAAAAAAGATTGTATTGCCAAACATTTAAAAAATAAAATGACTAAATGAGTCATTCTCACATGGCATAAGATGTAGGCGAAGCAATAATAACGTCCAAGGAATTGAAAGGCTTGGTTGGTCCAGAAAAAAGTTCTGATATTGGTTTTAAATATCAAGGACTTGCAGGTGGTCAATTGAAAATATGCAAAAATGTTGGAACTCCAGAATGGGAAATATTTCTGCTATATACATTAGGCACTTTCACACCAGAGTACTTTTCCCAGTATAGTTCCGATAGTTCTTGAAATTTTGCGTTCACACCAAAAAAAACCGGAACTAGAACTTAGTTCATGAGAACCTTTTCACCCCCTTTTCAGTCCCTGCTAGAGAGCAGGTACTTTCCTGGGAGAAAAAGGTTCCCATTTCTGATTGGCTGGGCGAATTGCAACCCACGCCCCGTAAAACTCGGAAAAGTTTTGTGAAGCCGCCATTGTATTTGCTGGCATTAGCGTTATTAGCATTAGCATTAGCCCAGCGCACCAATGGAGAGAGACTAACTTATGGCAACACAAAAAAAAACGTGGGAGCGGTGGAGATGAGGAGGTGTCGGCGTTCTGGCGATTTACTCGGAAGGCTTCAGTAGAAGCTGCTGGGAGTCCCAGCAGCGTCTACTGAAGCCAGTCCCCAACTCCGGGGACTTCCGGCCGGGGACTTCGGGTGGCAGTATACGCCATTAAGTTGTTTGCGGCCTGCCAGTAAACCTAAAGCAGAAGAAGAAAAAGTGACGTCAGCGGCTTCATTTGCCTAATCCTCCCTCAGGGACTTATTCCGGTGTGAACGCGATCTGCTCTTTAGTTCATCAGAACTAAAGAGTTCTGATGAACTAAGTACTGAGAACAAAGTACGGCAAAGTACTTGGTGTGAAAGCGCCTATTTAGGTTTTTATGTTCTTTGTTTTGGTGCAATTAAAATGTTTGTGATTTTCTTTTCTTTGTGTGTGTGATTTGAAGCAGGTCCTGATAAACGTACTTGTTTGTTAATGGGCATGCAGAACACACTGACTGAGTGTGTTAGGCAGTACCTTACTGTCCAATTCGGAACTGGCAAGATCAGAAGCTGTGTCTAGACTAACAAAAGTCAGGTTTGTTTTGCATTTATCTTTTTAATGAAATCAAAGACCTCCTGACTTTACCTGGCAAAACTAGACTAAACATTTTTGAGCAAGCGCGCCAATAACCAATAATAGTATTATCTTTCGATAATGCAAAAAAACGAGCAGCAGGATGAGCTCCTTCATTCTGTCCTCCTCACTTTATGGTGTGGATGTTCCTCCCTGTGTCACTTTACTGGACTCATTATCGTATTATCGTCTGTCATCGTAAACATGTACTCTCTCCTCTCCCTCTATGTAACATTTCAGCATGCTGCTAACAGATTTAAATGTGGATAATGTAATCTTCAATCCCTCTGCCTCAACTTGAGTTAAGTGTCTACTCTAACAAGTAAAGCGGGATATAGTTTGCATGAGTCATTGATCGCGGTTGGTAACAGCCCCAACATTTTATCAGACAATTTTGCCGTGTCCCGCAAGGAAATAATCAACTTTTTGCACATTAGTGTCCTCATCATAACAGCAGAAATTGTGTTTCCTATGTTCACTGCATTTTTCACAGACACAAAACCTGGGAAACGAGATTAGAGACGTATTACAGAGCACATTCTGCAGTGAGAACGTGTGAATTAAAAACTTTCTTTGCTCTCCACTCTCTTTTTCCAGTCTCCGCAAACATCCTAATGTTGAATAAATGAGAGTACAGTCTTTTTTATGAGGTAAGAAATGACCAGACACAGCATGAGGGAATGGAGTGCAATAAACAAAAGGTGCAAAATGTTTCTGTTTTAATTCTTAACGGCATTCCTGCGGATGGGCCTGTTGGCTCAGTGAAGGTGTCGCAGTTCTAATTCTACGCCATCCAGGTAGGTGCACTGGCCATTCAAATACATGCAATCCCACATTCATGGTAAACTTTGACTTTAGTTAAATGTATAATGTCAACAGATTTGACATAACTGTATTACGTTAGTTGAAAGCAAGAATATTAAGTTGAACCTATTTAAACTTAATAGTATTGCTTTCAACTAACTAATACAGTTATTGCATTTAGCTGACGCTTTTATCCAAAGCGACTTACAATAAGTGCATTCGACCAAGAAGATACAAACTTGAAGAAAAAAGAATCATATAAGTACATCAGGTTTCCTAGAGCCAAAACATTTCAAGTGCTACTCAACTGGCTTTAGATAAGCCAGTCCTTTATTAGTATATAAGTGCTTTGTTAGTAATTTTATTGCTCGAAGTGGAGTCGAAAGAGATGAGTTTTTAGTCTGCGCCGGAAGATGTGTAGGCTTTCTGCTGTCCTGATGTCAATGGGGAGCTCATTCCACCATTTTGGAGCCAGGATAGCAAACCGCCGTGTTTTTGCTGATGGGAACTTGGGTCCCCCTCGCAGTGCTGGTGCAGCGAGCCGTTTGGCTGATGCAGAGCGGAGTGCACGTGCTGGGGTGTATGGTTTAACCATGTCCTGGATGTAGGAAGGGCCAGATCCATTCACAGCATGGTACGCAAGCACCAGTGTCTTGAAGTGGATTCTAGCAGTTACTGGAAGCCAGTGAAGGGAGCGGAGGAGTGGTGTGGTGTGGGAGAATTTAGGAAGGTTGAAGACCAGACGAGCCGCTGCATTCTGGATGAGCTGCAGAGGTCGGATGGCACATGCAGGTAGACCAGCCAGGAGGGAGTTGCAGTAGTCTAGGCGTGAGATGACGAGAGCCTGGGCCAGAACCTGCGTCGCTTTCTGGGTCAGGAGGGGACGTATCCTCCTGATGTTGTAAAGAGTGTATCTGCAGCAGCGGGTTGTTGCAGCGATGTTTGCAGTGAAGGACAGGTTGTTATCTAGGGTCACACCCAGATTCCTTGCAGTCTGAGTCGGGGAAACAAGAGGGGCCGATGTAGATTGTTAGGTCAAGAGTGGGACACTCTTTTCCCAGAAGAAAAAGCAGCTCAGTCTTATCAAGGTTGAGCTTGAGGTGGTGAGCAGACATCCACCGAGAGATGTCTGCTAGACAAGCAGAGATGCGTGCGACGACCTGGGTCTCTGAGCGGGGAAAAGACAGAATTAATTGGGTGTCGTCAGCGTAGCAATGGAATGAAAAACCATGCGGGCTAATGACCGATCCGAGCGAGTTTGTGTACAGAGAGAAGAGGAGGGCACCAAGGACAGAGCCCTGAGGGACCCCTGTAGTTAATTGACAAGGGTTGGACTCGGACCCTCTCCAAGTTACCCTGTAGGTGTGGTCTTTGAGGTATGAGGTGAGGAGGGAAAGTGCAGAGCCTGAAACTCCAAGTTCTTGGAGAGTGCGAAGGAGGATCTGATGGTTCACCGTGTCGAATGCAGCAGACAGGTCCAAAAGGATGATGACAGAGGAGAGGGAGGCTGCTTTAGCCTTGAAACCAGACTGGTGCGGATCAAGAAGGTTGTTCTGATGGAGATAACAGGAGAGTTGTTTAAAGACAGCGCGTTCAAGTGTTTTAGACAGGAACGGGAGGAGAGAGACAGGCCTGTAGTTTATAACATCAGACGGGTTGAGAGTGGGTTTCTTTAGGAGAGGGTTTACTCTTGCCTCCTTGAGACTGTTTGGAAAGTGACCAGAAGTTAGAGAAGTGTTGATGAAATGGGTGAGAAACAGTAGAATATCAGGAGCGATAGTTTGAAGGAGGTTTGAGGGGATAGGGTCCAGAGGACAGGTGGTAGGACGAGGTAATGAGGGTAAGAACCTCACTTGGAGAGAGAGGGGAAAAGGAGGTCAGTGTGTGGGTGAACGGTGGGACTGGTGACCCAGTGGTGAGTAATGGTGAGTCGGAAAAAGAAGAGCGAATATCATCAACCTTTTTTTCAAAGTAGTTAACAAGTCGCTTGGAAGAAGGGAGGAGGGGGAAGGGGCTCTGGGGGGTCCAGGAGGGTGGAGAAGATAGAAAATAGTTTTTGGGGATTGGAATAGGAAGAATGGATCTTATCTTGAAAGAAAGTGCTTTTTGCCTGAGAGATCGAAGAAGAGAAAGAGGAGAGGAGAGCCTGATAGGTTAGGAGGTCGTCAGGGTGTTTGGATTTCCACCATTTACGCTCAGCTGCCCGAAGGATGGTTCTATTAGCACGCAGTGCGTCATTTAGCCAGGGATCAGGAGGGGACTGACGAGCCTGCCGAGATGTGAGAGGACAGAGAGAGTCCAGAGCGGATGAAAGAGTAGAGAGGAGTTTCTGCAGCAGAGTTTGGAGGCAGAGTTGGAACGAGTCAGAGAAGGGAGGGCTGAGAGCACCGATGAGGTCAGAGTAGAGGGGGAGAGGGAACGAAGGTTACGGCGGACAGGTGCAGTGTTAGAAGAGATTAGTTTGTTATGTTTGGAAAGGGGTAGAGAGAATGATATGAAAAAGTGATCGGATGTATGAAGCGGGTTTACAGAGAGGTTAGAAGTAGTGCAGTTCCTTGAGAATATGAGATCAAGGACATTGCCAGCTTTATGAGTTGGTGGGGATGGAGACAGTGAGAAAGCAAAGGCAGTTAAAAGAGATGTTAGTTCAGATGTCTTCCCTGTCTGGAGATTGAAGTCTCCGAGAAGTACAGTGGGAGGGCCAGTTTCAGGGATGTGTGAGAGGAGATTATCTAATTCCTCCAATAAGTCCCTCAAGGCGCCTGGTGGACGGTAGAGAACAACAATGGTTGATTGTATAGGATGGGTTACTGTGACGGCATGGAATTCAAAGGTTGAAGGAGTGAAGTTAGGTAGTTTGAAGAGGGAAAAGCTCCATTTGGGAGAGAGCAGGAGACCAGTGCCACCTCCTCTGCCAGTGGGTCTGGGTGTATGGGTGAAGGAATATGCTGTGGAGAGAGCTGCTGGGGTGGATGTGTTGGATGGAGTAATCCAGGTCTCAGTGAGAGCAAGGAAATCCAGAGACTGCAGGGAAGCGTAGCCAGAAATGAAGTCAGCCTTAGGAACAGCTGACTGGCAGTTCCACAGGCCACCTGTAACTAGATGTTGGATTTCAGTGGAGCATGTGGGATAGACGAGAGCAGGCCGGTTATAACGATTAGGAGATGCACGGGGCCAGTAATAATTGCGAGAAGACACATGAACAGGAATGGAGAATATACACATGATTTTAGCAAGAGTGGATAAAAACACCAGCGATACTTAGCTCATTTAAAGTAGGATTTACCTCCTCTTTGCCTCCAACAGGACTCTATTGTCTTTGTCAGTCTTAGATAGTGATGGCAGTTTGACACTGAAGCTTCGAACGGAGCTTCAACCCTGGACTTCCTTTTCCATAGAAGCAGTGATTCGAAGCTTGCTTCAAATCACGTGACATGTGACGTCAGAAGCAGCAACTGCTTCAAATCACGTGACATGTGACGTCCGAACCAGCAACTGCTTCATTTCCTGAATGAATCAACTCACTGGTTCGCGGTCCAATCACGCGATTCAATGCACTGCCCTGTCTCTATTCTGACAGGTGACAGGTTGAAACAGTTTCGAATTTGAGCGCTTCAACACTTTATAACCGCTCTAAACAATGCGCAATGTGTGGGTTGTTGTCGTAGTTTGCGTTGTTGCTGTTGAGTTGTTGTTGGTATTGCATTTGAATTGGATAATTATAGAGCAAGCCAGGAAGAAAGATAGGTCGTTCTGGCTCGGGAAACACTTCAAAATGTGAAGTTGTGAACAAAAAGACAATTATGAGTAATATAAAAACAGTTTAATTGTTTAAGGAATAGATAGCCCAGTGGATAGAGCCGGCGGCCTGAATGCTGTGATGTCCTCCGCGCAGCTGGTTCAAAGCCTGGAATGGATGAACTTTTAATCATTGCTTTTCAACTTTAATACTTTAATACTTTAATAACTGATAAAAGGCCCTCTCCGCCCAAAAAAATGTCCAGCACTCTCTAGTCTCTTCTCAATAACCCAATACACACAATTATCAATCTTTAATTGCAAATAGAACATTATATTCAGTCTTAGTGTGTGTGTGCATCGAATATTTTTCAAGGCAAAGATACGTTAAACCCACTGCAGCCTTGCACTTCGCCAGGAGAGGTCGCTGTAACTGAAGGTTCGAGAAATGAACCTATTTCCGACACAATTGTCCAAGTGGTTCGATGCTTCATTCAAAGCTTCATTTTGCCATCACTAGTCTTAGAGACTCCAACAGGACTCTATTGTCTGTGTCAGTCTTAGAGACTCCAACAGGACTCTATTGTCTTTGTCAGTCTTAGAGACTCCAACGCTGAAGCTGACGCTCCAGGAAAGTGCTACCTAAAATGGACACCTGATTGCTGAGTTGTCACAGCTGTGGGGCCACGCCCCTTTAATTAGTTAACTCTCTGCAGCTGATGGGCCTCAATAGGAAATCGAAACTGGCTCACTCCTGAGTTGTTATTGAAACTTTTTAGTGGCACAATAGTTTACAATTACATTAAACCCTAAGTTATAAAGTTATGAGTTTAACCCTTAATACAGTTACCCCTACTCAATAAAGCTCTTAGTATTCTACAAATGTTTAAATCAAAGTTAACCCTAGCAGCCAGTTAGTTCAGTTTTAAGGTTTCTGTCAAACTAATTGTCCCAAATTTCTGCCTGAAAAATACTGTAGCGGTTTTGAGATTAAAATCACAATTTCAATCAGATCAACTACAGAGCATTTATACAGAGCACACACACTGAAACAGAGAAGTCTAAAAACAATGTTACTCACACAATTCTAGAAGTCACCAGTTGTTATCCTGTCCAAATCGAGTTATGTTTCTCAAACTGGACTGCACTGTGTTTCATGCCTCAGTGCTCCCTGAAACAATGAACCCCTTGTCCACGTTGCCAGGTTGTGTAATGCAGCTTTGTTTATGGTCCCATCGTATATATTAGAAATGTAAGCTAGGGTGAGTATACATGTTGTCTCTGTCTGTGGTCGTTATAAGTGAGGAACATCAATAATAAAGAATCAGTAGCACCTTTTTGAGATCTTTCAACAAATAAACGATAAGGTTAGTTTTAAGTTTAATTGTGTATGGTGTTATTTAAACTTTTCCAGTGACAAGTATTTGAACTTTTGAAATAGATTTGAATAGACATCCCTAACTGTTTCAAAAGTCTGAGATTCCGGATAAATACATGACCTGGGGGCCTCAATACAGAAAAATCTCCTTATTGATTGGCTGATACAAAGTTAAATTAGAAAGCTAGGAGAAATCCTATCTGTTCCACCTTGTTCAAGACCTCCATGCGTATCTCCACTTAAGAATCCTGACTATAACTTGAATATGATTCTTCATTCGGCACTCGTCCTGTCAGGCCTGTATCTTTGAAAACAATGTACCAGAAGGCATCTAGGGATGTCTGAGCCATGATAACAAAGGCTCCCACAGATTTTAAATTGTAGCCCTGACGCATGAGGCAGTGATCGTACAGTGCTTTGTATTTCACAGTTCAAGTAGCCTTCAGTAATTATATTTCAGTGTTTATTTTATTCCCAAACATTTTTGTCAACGCCATACAGTCCTTTGGGGTGTGTTCCAAATTGCTTGGACAGTGTCCTTCCTAATATATGATTCCTCACTTTTGGAATCCCTGAGTTAGGAAGATTAATTATGTATTCCCCCTGTATGATTGTTATCGTGTGTCTGTCCTACTGTTTTGATTGTTTGTCTGTTTTGGACACTGTGCACTGTGACAGGGTTGCACTCCAAAAATCTCGTTGTATATTTGGTACGGTGACAATAAAGGCTTTCTATATATATATATATATATATATATATATACCAAAAACACATAATATCTTTAACTGAGATTAGATCTCTCACCTCTTTGCGGCTCTCGTCCAGCTCCTTGTTGCTCTCCACATTCACCATGGTGCTGATGGAGTTGGGCAGGTTGCCCCCCCCACCAACATTATTGACGCCTGCTGCTCCGTCCTGAGCTACACCCCCACAGTTCTCGGCAGGGACCACGGCCCCACCTCGATGTGTCAGCTTGCCATCTATGATCATCTCCATGCCCCCCTTGTTGGGCGTCAAGTCTCCCTCTGTTTCCACGACGATGCCGTGACGCTTGTCGGCACGGTAACGCTTGCCCATGTACTTGTAGAAGAGCAGGCGGCGGTCTGCGATCCACGCCAGGATGACACACACCGGAAAGTACAGCAGGGTCACCAGGGCCTCCCACACCTGGAACACAGGACAGATGTTGCCTCACTAGTCTGAGATAATAATAATAACTAGAAAATGCATTTCCTGCTGAAAATGCATCTTATCTCGTCTATATCTCAAAAAGTGTAAAAGATATGAAGAATCTGAAGAACAAATGTTATAGCTGAAGGTCTTGTGATCATTTTAAAGTTGGAATGAAGTCTTTAGCTGAAAGTATGTGGAAGGAGTAGCATTTGGCGCAAGGTGTAGGTAAAAGAGGATTTGAAGGTTCCTCCTAGGGATGCATACCGGTATCCGGTATTACCGAATGACCGGTTACTGGTGGCTACGGTATACCGTACCGAAATCAGATCCAGTTTCGATACTTTAAAAAAAAAAAAAAAAAAAATTAAATTTTTTTTTTTTTTTTTTTACATTTAATTTTAAAAGTGAGCCGTAATATCACAAACGAGTCACTGTGGAGTGTGGGCTGCGCCATATTGTTGACATCCGCATTGACAAGACGTGCTATTCACGCGGCACACCTGATGGCGGTGTTGTAAATTATATTGCATAATCGTTTTTCTTCATATTTAATGTGTTTTTCATTGTTTGTTCAATACTAGAAAGGTAAAAGTCCCACAAATGAACTGTGATGGGATTTGTTTTCTCTTACCAGGGAAGGCAAATGTTGATTTTAATGATGAGATTTGTTTGTTTGTGCATTGCCGAGATCTCATGACCTTTATTCTATTATTTATTTGTTCTCTGGTCGAATCTCAGGTTTAACATTAATTATAACGGTGCTATTATATTCTGTTTGCATTGACAAGATGTGCTATTCACGCGTCACACCTGATGGCGGGTGTTATAAATTATATTCCAATTCCATAATCGGTTTTCTTCATATTTTTTATGTATTTTTCATTGTTTGTTTAGTACTAAAAGGTCCAAGTCCCACAATTGAATTTAATATTCATTTGACATGTTAACTATATCGTAAAGCGCTTCATGGGAGTAATTGCGGGATGATTCATTTTCCCTTATGCAACATGAAAGTATCACGATATGTATCGGTTGAGTATCGGTATCGTTCAGTGGTATCGGTATCGGTATCGTAAAAAAGTCAACGATATGCATCCCTAGTTCCTCCCATTGAGTTCCATGTTAAAAAAAGAGTTTAAAAAGCTGAATATTTCAAAAAGTATAAAATATTTTGAAAAAGTTGAAAGTTTCCCATCATGTGCTGAACAGGCTGAATAGTTTGATATTTGAATGGTTTCTGTAGCTGAAAGTATGCTGAAGTTATTGAGAGCCAAAGTATTGGTTGATTCAAAGATTCGAAGAACTATAGTGGAATGCTGTGGCACAGCATTCGCACTAAATACACAGAAGAGTAATCACAGGACAAGACACAGCTGGGCAGGGGAGGCAGAAACACAAGGGCAACAGGTGAACACAATCAGACAATCAGACACAGGAGGGCAAACACAGGAAGGAAGACAAGACATAGGGAGAACAGAATTTCAAAATAAAACCATGACAAGACAGACAAAACTAAAATCGTGACAATTACATGTTTCTTTAAGTAGAGTACCATGAATTATTCCATCACTTCTGTTTGTAAGTAGACAACAATGCAATTCTGCTATAACTGCACTCATCTGCTCCGTATCTGCATATTGTATTATTGAACAATCCAAACTCAAATCAAAGAATCCCATTGGCTAACAGAAACCAGTCATCCCTGCAGCACCCTATAGATTCTGTTCTTTAGTGTTCTCTTGTGTGCTGTGCATGTGTCTATTTTGGCCTGTGTGGATGACTATCAAGATTATTGTTAAAGACAATCTTGGTCAACTGAAGTGTAACTTTCTCTACCACCAATTGAGTGTTCGATGGTGAATAAATATATGCATTATATCATACTGACAGCCACATTGCAGTGAGTGTACTCTATCTGGTAGCTTTTATTTGTTGTAAATCGCCACAAAAGCTATTTATTTATAACCTTATTATTATTTAACACCTTATTTTTAATTGCAGACTCAATGCCAACCAGCACACACCTGATTATAAACCAGCGGTTGCAAGGGATACACCTGCAGTTATATTGAAAAAAACAACAACTTGGCCTTCATAAGAATAATCATATTGAAATATGCCAATGTTGATATGTCCACAGTCAAAGCTTATCTATCCAAATAATGATGTGCAAATCCAGGTTATTAATACCCGACATGTTATGAGAGCCAAACCACACTGCAGAATGAACCACCATTCACCAACCAACCACTGACCAGACGGGTCAGCCCTAGTGAGGGTGAAACCATTAATTAGCCGTGCAGGATTCATAGAGTATATGCTAAAGCTCGGTGAGTGTCTCACCTCCACGACGCCGGGCGTGATGACGGCCAGGATGAGGTAGAGCCAGATGTAGGCGAAGATGCTCCAGAAGGAGGTGATGAAGAACACCCGGAGGTGTTTGATCTTTCGGGTCTCACCCTCAGGGATCGTCCACACACAGATCCCCAAGATCACAAACATGTTGAAGGCGGCGCTGCCAACGATAGTTGCTGGTCCCAACTCACCAGCGTTGAAGCCGTGACCACACACCTGCAGAGAACACGTGTGTGAGGAGTTTGTCAGGAGGGGAGGGTGGATACAGAGCAGTGACAAGCATCCAAACACACTCTCTACAAGGCACGGACAGTCATTAGTGTTCTTAAAATAAGAGAAGAGTAATGCCCACGCTTTGAAAAGCCAGTCTGATGTCCATCAATCTCTTTAATTGAATAACATGTTATCTGCTGAAGAGGTTATTGTTTTACAGATACAACTAAGAAAGAGTGTTTTGTTTTAGCATAGAGAAATGGAACATGATGAAAAAGAAGGACCCAGAGAGAGAGAAGCAGGGAATAGAGTGCTGATGGCATAAATAGATCCACATCAAACCCTGTGATAAAAAGACAGGATGTTTGTGTGTGTGTGTGTGTGTGTGTGTGTGTGTGTGTGTGTGTGTGTGTGTGTGTGTGTGTGTGTGTGTACCTCTATAACAGACAGCAGTATCTCTGGAGCACTGGAGCCGAGAGCCATGAGTGTCAGATTGGACACGGTTTCGTTCCAGATTCGAACCGTGGCCACGGATGTTTCCCCGTTAGGCAGAGTGATGGTCACCTGCTTCTCCTGATGGCCCAAACACACATTATCTGGACTAACTGTACATCAATTCCCTGGAAAACTTGAAGGTTTAAACTCAATCACTGTAATTTCCCACATGTGTATCCAGTTATGAATTGGCTTCAGAATGCTTATAATCAAATGTTTTCTGATTAGGAAAATTCACTGAAACTAGTTTTTATTGTTCCGCTGTCTCTGGCATGTGTTCCCTGTCTGCAAGCTGAATATTAAACAACACTCACTAATGGCATTTTTAACTCCTATAAGGCTCAATAGTGTACCTGTTACATGTTTTGGATAGGAAGGCTGCATGAAGATTTAATCTTGTTATTTATTAACAGACATGATATTGTTTTACCTCTTAAACCTTTTATCTTTTTCACATGTTATTTGTCTGAACTATTTTCCATCTGAGGATTTAAAAAAGTATTTTAACAAACGTAGCATACCTGAGAAAAATAAAGTTAATGTGAAAATAAAAGAGACTTTCTGTGCAATGAACTGAAGTCATATGTTATACTTTTTCATTAAAATGAGTTAGCTTTAAAACATGTATTAAGTTTGATGTTTGCTACACACATCCTGTCTTTGTTTCTTCATGTGACTGTTAGCAGTGTTAGGGGTCAGTGGAATAGGGCTCTGTTACAGTTTATATTTCTCACTGCTGTGGGGACATGGTACGCCCTTTTTCCTTTCAGGATTACCGGCTCTTTTTGATCTTTTTTTGACTCTTAGCTTGGATTAAGTGTGATTTTTGTAATATATGCTTTATGGAATTTGACTGATCTAAGAAGAGTGAGTTCTGCCAGCCCGACTATCAGAATTCAAAAATCCTTCAAATAATAATAGCTATTGATATGGTAATTCTGTTTAAAGTGAATAATTCAATTATATTATCATCATATTTCCAAATTCATAATGTAGTATACTTTATGAGACTATTTCATGAAACAACAATAATAATTGTCCTCGGGTGTGTAGTGCAGTGTAATTGAGGTGATTTAATGTCAATTAGGTCAAATAAATTATCACAATTAATATTAAATATAATTACTATATCAGATCATTATGAATTCTTTAAATACTTAACTTCTGTGGTTATTATCAATCCTTGTTTATGTTTAATAAATATCCACCGTTTTTTTAATATGAATGATAATGAATAATGGTTGATAAACCAGACTTGCTCAGATTAGTTCCCCGACATGTTGGTGGCTACTTTTGAGAAATATTACTTTTGACACCAAAAGTGAGGCGTAGCTACCCAACACCCCTTACAGCCCGTCCCCAGAAAGCCCGATGTGGAGATCAGCGCACCACTGAGTGCACATTATAGTTGTGAATGATGATTTGCCGTATGAGAGAAAATGACAATTTTGACATCATTATTCTTATCATTCTGTTTTTAATAAACATGATAAAATGACAATGGTTTGATACTCGCAGTAATCTTTACTGTAAATGTTGAAGCGAACCTTTTGACAGTTTTTTTCTTTTCTTTTGTTTTGTGTTTTTAGTGTTATTTTATTTTATTTGTATTTATTTGTGAGATGGGGATCTCCCTAGGTTGCTATTAGTCTTTTTCTCTGAGGAAGCTTTCCTTACTGAGGGATATGACCATGATAAGAGCAGTTTGAATCCTGTAGATCAGCGGTTCCCAACCTTTTTCAACTCAGGGCCCATGCACTTAAGAATCACATTTTTTTTCGCGGCCCACATTCAACCATAAACAATACGGAGACTAAATAAAGTTCTGATTGGTCAATTCAGAACATGTGACACGTTGTTAATCCAGTAGAACAGACCGCTGTCAAGGACTATAATGACCTTTGCTAAGCAGGATCAAGAAAGAGAAAGGAAAAGAGGTTAAAATAAAAAAAAATCTTAATAATGAAATTTTTCCGCACAAATCATAATGTTTTGCAAATTATTTGGCGGCAAATATTGAATTTACATTTTCACCCTTCAATATTTTATTTGGGCTTTTAGATGAAGACCGCACACAGTTAATAAATACAACTATTCTTCTGGCTAAAATACATATTTTTAAAAGTCAATCAAGGAGTAATCTTAATTTAAGGTGTTTGAAGTGTAGATTCAAAATACAATTTCCTTTGGAAAAAATGATTGCCACAAAAAAGCAAAGGTTGGCTCATCACACCAAGAAATGGGAAATAATTAGCTCTAACGAAGAGTGGGATTAAAGGAACAATAAATATGCTTGCCATGTTGTGTTTTTGGTGGTATTTGGTTGTCAACCTGTTTTTGTTTGTGAAATGTTGAAGTGACCCTACTGTATCTTTATTTCTTCTGTTTTTGTTTTGTTTTTGTCTGAGATGGGAATGTCCTCTCCTATATGTTATTGTCCATATTTGTGATTTTTGTATTTATTTGGCGACCCACTTGCAATGCCTTCGCCAGGCCCTCCCATTTGACATTCCTGCCCTCCCCCAATAAGCACGTTTTTTATTATTTATAAAAATTAAAAAATATATATTTTTTATTTTTTTAATTATAAATAAACTGTGAACTTTAATGCTACGATGTATGTGATGTCAGATAGTAATATAAGAGTAATACATGAAAAACAGGTATGAAATACTATATGACAGTGTGATTTGTAAAATATCCATAAAGAAAAAGTAAATCTGTTTCCAGTTCTGTTTCATATGGGTGTTGAGAGATGTATCCATAGATCTGTTCAGTTTGCTCTCAAAGTGCACCAGATTGATGCTTTTAACTTCAATATTAAAAAAAAAATCTTCCCGGGGGAGCATGCCCCGGACCCCCCTAGAGGAGGTTAGGTCCCGCCCCCACTTAAAAAAAATAGCACTTTACCCCTCCTATATGCCGTGAGCTGATTATCGAGCCTTCATTGTGTGCGTGTGGGGAGTGTTGCAGTAGAACATTCCACTGTAGCGCCCGGTACCTTCATGGGAAACCCTACATGTTTTGAGCACCCTCAAAACATCAAACTACCCCACAGCACCCCCAAAAGAAAATCTCTGGCGCCGCCACTGGCCGCGGCACATGACGGTTTTGTGTGCCCTCCCATGAAAATCATATGCCCTCTCTGTAGATTTGTTCTGGCGCCGGGTCTGCATAACAGCCTCATAATGACAGCGTAACCTTCTCTATATCGCCTCGTTCACACATTAAATCAACAATACAAATACAACTACAGATTATATAAGCATTTAGTTCAAATGCGATTTAAAATGCTCTCAGGTTTTACACCTCTTATGAAATGTAGACTACATTTATTACGGAGTTTATGTCCGAGCCAACAGACTCACAGATCGTTGGCCACTGAGAGATATGCAAAAGACACCGCATGTACAGTGGCGGAGCTGGGGGTGGCCGTGGCCACCCCCAGCTCCAAACACCCCAAAACACCCCAAACACCCTCACCACGGGGGCCCAAACTATTTTAGAACATTAAGAAAAAAATGTTTAAGTAACCTTTCATCATTCATCAAGAATTAACATTAATAGGACGTTATATTGATAATGTACTCACTAAACTTACAATTCATTTAACTTTTTTTCTTCCAAAAGTTAATTATCCAAAGCCTCTGTACACCCCCTTCTATTTATATGTAATGGTTTGGTCCCGCCTCCAAACGCGGTGCAGCACCGCCGGCACTTTCTAGCAGAGAGTGAGAGCATGTGAGGAGCAGGGATGCTAGTAGCCTACTTATGTGTGTAGTATACCATGTCTCAACGACTAACAAAGTCAGGCTTTCAAAAAGAAAAGAAAGGAGAGAAAGACAAGAGAGAGGGACTAAAGGGCGACAGTATGTCACCCAGTTTTTCAAAAGAAAAGCTGGGTGTGGTCCATGAGTGGTGGAAATGTTCTGTTAGCTAAGCGTAGTCCATTGTAAATAATAATTGTTATGTTATTTTTGTTACCAAGCTGACATTAAGTTATGTAAATATCTATAAAGAAAATGCAGAGGTTTTTCATACTAAATCAGTTGTCCCTCCCCCTGGTGCCAGGACCAACAGATCCATCTTTAGGCTCAGCAGCCCTGTCCCCCATAATGCTGAACCTGAACCAGCTTTTCTCCCAACTGAAGGAGGTGAGCAGTATTGTGTTGAATGACATGCCACTTAACATATCTGAAGGGTGACTGGAATACAATATATATATATATATATCAAAACAAAAGCTAACATCTAATTTCAATTATACATTTCAAACACAGTATTTTTCCACATATTTAAGTTATATTTATTTGGATTTATGCATTCATGTTGAGAATGTTCCATTAAAAATGTTATTATTAAAAATGCATGTACACCATAAAAGATGACTGTTGAGATCTATTGTCAGGAATGTTAGTCTTATATCAAATAGTGAACTCTACTGCAGCAGAATGTTGCACGTCTGCACAGTGTTATATTTTCACAGCTCAGTGTCAGTGAATATTGTGCAGTTAGTATTGGACTACAAGATAGATGCAAGCCTGTACAGGTAGAGTTATTTAAAGCATAAATGAGTCGGTTGGGTTCTGGAGGTGTGGTTACAGCAATTGTGCTTGGTTGGCGTGGCCTGTGCCTGGTGGTGGGGCCCAATGTGATATCTTTTCATGGGGCCCAAAATCCCTGGCGTGTATGGCCGGAGGGCAGGACCTATAAACACATTTACTACCCAATAGCATTGTGAGGCTGAACAAAAGGACCGTTTGACTAAATGTAGTCTTTTAAAAAAACAAAACATTTACTGACTTTTTTAGGATAGCTTAAAGTAATGTTGTAAAATTACAACCGGGGGCCTTACAGGGTTAAGGGCTATTGTTTATTGTTATTTACTTTAAGATGTTTATTCTTAACCAATAATTAATTTAAAAACTCTTATTTAAATGATGTGTGTGTGTCTCTGTATTCCTGATGATACACTGAGAGAATGAGCTCATAGGGCTGCTGATCACCATAAGCTAAACAGTCTGTATATTGCATTACATTTGTATAATGTAAGCTTCGTTGATACTTTGCCTGTGGGAATACGAAAAAAATAGTTAGATATACTGAATAATATTTGATCTATTCCACCACTAGCTTAATCCCAAATAATGTAGAGGTGTGTTGTAGGTGCCTTAAATAACCCCTTATTTTCTAGTGAGATGTCTTTTTATGTTCATATTATAGTGATTTCAATGCCACCCCAAAATGATCACTGGTTCCATCCTGGCCACCCCACTGAAAATGTCCTGGCTCCGCCACTGCGCATGTAGTACGACACAAACCTCCGCTGTGGATTTTCAAAACAAAATACAGTAAAACTATGGACGCAGGCCCAAGTTTAACTCTCTGAGGCTCCCTTGGGATTTTTTTTTGTAAAAATGCTATTAAAACATGAACCTTGGTGACCATCGGGCTGGCCTGCATGGTCTGCCTACAAAACAAAAATAAAAAACGTTTATGCAGCCCCAACAACAGCCTCTGATCATCAACAGACTTCATGCAACGCTTCATTGGATGCATATATTAGATAATAATCTCTATCTCACTCCTAAAACATCTAAATCTACTTTCAGCATGGATAAATGTTCATAAAATACATCCATTGTTTGTTCTATATGCTTCTTGAAATCCTTAAAACACACATCGTCTTTCTAGAACAGATTACAAATCGCCTGGAAATGGTACAAACAGGTGGCAACATGTGTGATGAAGGTGTTGCGCTGGGCTATATCATGCAATCGAAAGTGAAACTTAAGCTCGCTCCATTGCGGAAATAGTCCCACGAGAGTGCTACTGAATAAATTAATTTATTTAAAGGTCCCATGACATGGCCATTTCTACTGATCATAATTCCATTGTTGAGGTCTACTAAATAGATTTACATTGTGCAATTTTCCAAACTCACATTGGTTTCTCATACAGCATCTCTGTATAGTATGTGTATTTACTCTCTGTCCTACACGGCTTGTTGGAGCTCCTGCCCCCCCTCCCTGTGAGCCCACTGTGCTCTGATTGGTCAGCTAGCCCACTCTGTTCTGATGAGTCCACCACCGTTACAGCGGAACATCAGTGATTATGTGTTACAATGGCGTTACTTAGCAACCAGAACATGACACCAGTAGGCCTGAGGAGGACAAACAGATGAGAATGCTGCGTGGGGTCTGGGTGCCGTGTTGGCGGGACGTTGCACGGCTCGCTGCTGCGAGGAGCGGACAGTGTGAGCTGGGTTCATTCATTCCTGCTTGCTGCGTGGGATCTGCGAGACAGCGAGACATCGCGAATGGACGCGGGAAGGGGGGGGGTGCTGAGGGGGCTGCAACACCCCCATCTGCGAGGCTCCACTAGCACCCGCACCCCCCCAACCACCCCCAAACGCAGCGCACCTACACTGTAAGCGCATCACAGTTTCGCCGCTGAGAGAGTGTGTGTGTGTGAAGAGCACCACGGATTGGTCCAAATAGGTCCATTTGGGTATGGTCACGTCACTGTACCCAGGAAGAAAAAGAGAAATCTCCAACGAGGCGTTCTGGGGCAGCATAGACAGGTCTTTTCTGTGTTAGAGTTTTACTCGCTACAGGGTGTACTTTGAGGGTTTGTGACTCTGCAGACCGTTTACATGCAGAAAAACCTTCATACACACAAGGGACGGGTAATAACCGGAAAAGCATGACATGGGACCTTTAAGTTTTCCGCACTCTCGCGGGACCATCTCCGCGTATAAAAACAAACGATGGATGTATTTTATGAACATGTATCCATGCTGAAAGTAGATTTAGATGTTTTAGGAGTGAGATAGAGATTTATCTAATATCTGCATCCAATGAAGCGTTGCATGAAGTCTGTTGATGATCAGAGGCTGTTGTTGGGGCTGCATAAACGTTCTTTTATTTTGTTTTGTAGGCAGACCATGCAGGCCAGCCCGATGGTCACCAAGGTTCATGTTTTAATAGCATTTTTACAAAAAAAGCCCAGGCGAGCCTAACATGTGAAAAAATGGCTTAGACCTCAGAGAGTTAACTTGGGCCTGCGACCATAGTTTTACTGTATTTTGTTTTGAAAATCCACAGTGGAGGTTTGTGTCATACTACATGCGGTGTGTTTTGCATTTCTCTCAGTAGCCAACGATCTGTGAGTCTGTTGGCTCGGACATAAACTCCGTAATAAATGTAGTCTACATTTCATAAGAGGTGTAAAACCTGTGAGCATTTTAAATCGCATTTGAACTAAATGCTTATATAATCTGTAGTTGTATTTGTATTGTTGATTTAATGTGTGAAAGAGGCGATGTAGAGAAGGTGACGCTGTCATTATTAGGCTGTTATGTACTGTTGGAGTGGTAATAAAAAGAAAATTGATAAAAAAAAAATTATTTTCAATTTTTATTTTGTAATCATCTTGCGACTCCCACTCGGGGTCTCCCACTTTGGGAACCCCTGCACTAGACCATCCTTTACCAACATAAGTAAGATAATGCTGTCCCACAATACCTTGTGGCCAAAACTCATTTGGAGTGGACAGATGGTGAGAGTGAGAATAAATAACAATTTTGTTGGCATCATAATGACGTCGCTCAGTGAGTGCAGTCGCATTCTTTTTAGTCCTGATGAATTCTTCTTCACATCATTTCTTAACCCGATAACATTTTTCATCGAGGCCAAGGAAAAGTGTTTAGGAAAAGACAAAGAAAGAGCTAAAGTTGAAGAGCTAAATTCAAGCGCTTTCAATTACCCATGTCTACACTGAAAGAACAGAAACGTTGACTTTAATTAAATGTATTATGTCAACAGATTCCACATAACTGTATTGTGTTAGTTGAAAGCAATAATATTAAGTTTAAAAAAAAAGTGTTTTCAGTGTGTCTATTTTTCAGTGTCTTCCTTGTTTTCACTCAAATGTCTAAACTTTCAAGACTCTTTAACAATCTCATCCTCACCTGGGAGGTGATGACCTCGATGGAGGCCATGAAGCGGTCTGCGATGATGGAGACCCCCAGGAACATGTACATGAGCGAGGCGAAGTAGATCACCGCCCGGGCCACCTGCTCGCCTACCGCCGGCCGGTTGGGCTGCCAGACAGGCAGCAGGATGCCGGGCCGGCACATGGACACCTCCCCACACTTCTCCTTTTTGGCAGGCGTGGTGCTGTTACCATAAGGCATGGAGGGCGGGAAGAAGGAGGGGAACATGGAGGGGGAGGCCGAGCGGGCCTCGGGGTCACTGCTGGGGAAGCTGCTGGGGTCACTGCGCTGGGACTCCGACTGGCAGGGAGGCAGTGGGAGGAGGAAGAGGAGGATGAGGAAGAGGAAGGGGGCGGGAGCGGCCAAGAGAGACATGGCGGCGTGTTGTCCCACAAGAAGACAGCGGGGATAGGCTGAGGAAGAGGAGGTGGGGGGGGGAGATACTGCGTAGAGCTGAGGGCGGTGCGACTAGCTCACCTACAGGGGGAGGAAGAGAGAAGAGAAAAACAGAAAATGAGTTTTTGTAACAGAAGACAAGTTTAAAATTCTAACGGCAACAGGAAGCCTTTCTTTCTCTTTGGTTACAGCTTGTTCCATTTTGTTTTGACAAGGCACACATGAGAGGAGTCTCACTGAACACCAAACACCTTTCAGAGGACTGGACATGTTCACCTGAGTGAAAGATGTTATGCTGAAGCTGTTGAGTCCTTTTTCATGAAACAAGAGGAAATTGTGTGTCTGTGTGTCTGTGTGTCTGTGTGTCTGTGTGTCTGTGTGTCTGTGTGTCTGTGTGTCTGTCTGTCTGTCTGTCTGTCTGTGTGTCTGTGTGTCTGTCTGTCTGTCTGTATGTCTGTCTGTCTGTCTGTCTGTCTGTGTGTCTGTGTGTCTGTGTGTCTGTCTGTCTGTGTGTCTGTGTGTCTGTGTGTCTGTCTGTGTGTCTGTGTGTCTCTCTGTCTGTGTGTCTGTGTGTCTGTGTGTCTGTGTCTGTCTGTCTGTGTGTCTGTCTGTGTGTCTGTCTGTGTGTCTGTCTGTCTGCCTGTCTGTCTGTCTGTCTGTCTGTCTGTCTGTCTGTCTGCCTGTCTGCCTGTCTGTCTGTCTGTCTGTCCGTCCGTCCGTCCGTCCGTCCTCCGTCTGTCTGTCTGTGTGTCTGTCTGTCTGTGTGTCTGTCTGTGTGTCTGTCTGTGTGTCTGTCTGTCTGTCTGTCTGTCTGTGTGTCTGTCTGTGTGTCTGTCTGTCTGTCTGTCTGTCTGTCTGTCTGTCTGTCTGTCTGTCTGTCTGTCTGTCTGTCTGTCTGTCTGTCTGCTGCCTGTCTGTCTGTCTGCCTGTGTGCCTGTGTGCCTGTGTGTCTGTCTGTCTGTCTGTCTGTTGACACTGGAGTCAGCAACATAACTTCCAGACTGGGAAATGAGTCTATGAGAGGAGCTGAGAATGCATCATTTGTCTTGCAGAGGTCTGTATCCTCTGAGTGCCATTTTAGTTTTCTAACTTGTAATCCGGAGAATTTAGTGAGCTGTGATTCATAGCAGATGACGTGATTCAGCGTCTCTCTGATGTGATGCTGAGTCACCGGTGGTCCATCGAAGGCCGTGGGCAAACCATGGTGGTCTGACAATAAAGACGTTGGTTATATGAGCATGGTTCTAGACTTTCCCCACCCCATGCTACTTTGGATGAGGGCTGTAATGAAATATCGATACAGAATCATAATGCAATATTACGTTTTTTATACAATATTTCATCTATTCTCCAAAAAACTATAGACGTTTAATTCATAGTTTAAATGCAGAAGAGGACTCATTGCAGTACAATAAACAGTCCTGAGTGCAATACTCTTTTAAATACATAACACTTACGCACTTTGGAACTTTTTGAATTTATATATTTTATGCCATTGCTCTTAATTATTTATTAGCCCCTGTATGATTGGGCTTATTCAAACCTCTACCCAAATAATGTTACAATTATAAAACACAAGATCAATATACAAGCAACTACTTAAATTCAATAAGAAATGGCAAACGTTAAGAACAGCATATACTATACTTACATTTCAAATAAAATATGACTGATGTGACTATAACCAGACATCATTGGTCAAAATATTTGTAAGGTGTGGTACTATTAGGGGCCACAATCCAGCCTTTGTTATTTACCTGTGACTTTGTGTGTGTGTGTGTGTGGTGTGTGTGTGTGTGTGTGTTTGTGTGAGTATGAAAAAATGCCAACAGACCCCAGTGTGAGACCAAAGGCTGGACAGATGGAGCGAACCTGTTTCCTATGTAATCGTTGTCCTCCACCCTCTCTCCATCCTTCCATCAGTGAGGATGAAAGCCCCGCCAACATCTTCTGATTTTCACCTCAGCTGATCTCAGTGAACGGCATATAAAAACACATGTTTCTGTTGGCTTTCCTTTCTTAAGTTCTATTCCCTCTATTTCTACATAGCTTTTTCTTCTCTATGGAGTTTCTCTACATGAAATGAAGAATACAAATGTAAGTATGACCGTCCATGTTGTATCCAGGGGCCAATCTTTTAGTTAACTTTTAAAAGTAAACCGTAATCATTGTGAGAGACCATTTTACACAGTGCATATAAAAGTTATTCATCTAAAACACTCATGTAAACTCAGGACTTGCCATAAAAGGAGAGTCTCACTGTATCATGACACCAGCAGCCTGTTGCTTTATTTTAATAATTTCCGTTCAGAAAACATTGTGACAGGACAAGCTGGATATTTATATCCTGTGAGGTTTCCTGTGTCACTAGACAACATGTTTATTCTCCGCGTTTGCCTCTCGGTATCTCCTGTGACCCGACAGGACACCACAGAGCTGCAGAATAATGTTGTCAAAAAACACAACAGGAGAGAAAAAGAAGAATCCTCGTCAGGCAGAAAGTGTCTGTTTGTTCTGACGAGTCGCTCCAGGCCTGTAGTGACATTACACTGCAATTAGCAGAGGACGTGTTTAAGCAAAACAGACAGAGATTGATGAGAATTAGTTCAAATGAAATGATGAAATTAAACTGAGGAGCTGAGATAATCTATTAGCAGGAACATATCATTTGTCTTCCATTCATCCTCTATAAACCCTAACACCCTTAGAAATCAGGCACTAATTTAAATTCACCATAGGAGTGTGTCTGGTGTTGATAAGGGGTTTTAAAATGTGTCAGGGTACATGTAGGTGTTTTATTAATTTCATTTCTGCTGTTTAGTGATCTGTTTCATTTATTTTGTAGCAACTCAGTGCTGGGAGCGTGTCGTAACGGAAAAACAAAATGAAGATGAGAGACTGCGCTGTGATTCACACATGAGCCAGCAGAATCTGATTATTTATTTTATTTTAATTAACCCACCTTAACTGCCACTGCATTTATGTACTCTTGCAATTTGAACAAAAGTATCAATTTAATAGAGATTAATTATCATCAAACAAGAGTTAACACATTTTCATGAGTCAGTGCCTAAGCATACAATCGGTTGTTCTTAAGCCTTCAAAAATGCAGGTATGTTTTTTGAGCATGTCAATGAATTTATTTTTCAAATTTGGGGCAGTTATAAAATAATTTTTATCTGTGAAATTGGGGTGTTGATAGTGGTATGATTGATGGGTGGAGGTAGAGTTTAAGGAGAACTTGATGATGAGTAAAAGATAAGCAATGGATGGAAGATGAAAGAGAAAAATAGGAAATATACCAGAAATGTTTTACAGGATAATTATTTGATCAGTATTTTTGGAACAGTCTCAGCACATAAGCTAAATATTGAACACTGTGATACGCTTCTTCAGTACACTTATAAGACAACACTGGAGGGCTATTATATTCAGTCATTTAGTAATCCAACATAATACATTATATATTATCAACACTTATTGTTATTAGTTAGTCTTAGAGAGATATTGCTGTTTGGTGTGTTGAGCTGCACTTGTGTACTGCAGTCAGAGGTGGAAGAGATACTTAGATACTGTATATTGTTCTTAAGTAAGGTATACATACCAGAGTGTAGGAATACTCTGTTACAGTAAAAGTGCTGCATTCAAAATGTGACTCAAGTAAAAGTAGAAAAGTATTATCATCAATAATTAGTAGTGAGTGAAGTAGTGATTGTGCAGATTGGTCCATTTCAGAATAATATATATGATATGTTTGATAATGATTGGTCATTAAAGTGTTCTCAAAGCTGGTAAAGGTGCAGCTAGTTTGAATGACTTTGCATACTGCAGGGTAGCTTGTGAATTTACTCCAGGTGGAACTAAAGTCTGATTTAAGAAAGAATAAAATCCTTTGGCTGAGAAAATGAAAGGAGAGGTGTAAGGGCTGGGATTGAGGTGGAATAAAAAGTAGGGAAGGGAGGTGCAGAAGGAGTGATGGAGGGATGAAGGGAGGGTAAGAGAAGGTGTGACGGGGGACTGAAGGAGGGATGAAGGGTTGATTAAAGAGGAGTAAAATAAGGGATAGGGATCATTTGAGTCATGGAGGAACAGAAGGAGGGATTTGATAGATAAAGAAGAGGGATTGATAGATAAAGAAGAGGGATTGATAGAGAAGAAGGTGGGATAGAAAAAAGTGCCATGAGTCATTACAGAATTCATCGAAAGTGATCAAAGTGAAGAAAGGGATAAAAGGAAGGATGGAGAGGGCTGAGGGGGGAAGGAGGGATAAAGTGTAGTAAGAACTAAAAAGGACAGGAAGGGTGAGTGTGTGAGAGGGGAGGAGAGGATGAAAAAAGGAGGGATTGGAGTATCATCCTAAACACGTTTATAGTCATATCCAGGGTACAGGCAAGTGTGGTACCATGGCAAAAGGAGAGAAGTTGGGTGGGACAATCAATCAAGAGGGGAGGGTGCTGAAGGGGGGGGGGAGAAAGAGAGAAAGGGAGGTAGACATACTATATGTACCTACTATTATAGTACCTATTATATTGTAATTTAGCCATAAAATACAGAGGTAATATTTCAGTCCATTTTGCCAAGCCTCACACACACACACACACACACACACACACACACACACACACACACACACACACACACACACACACACACACACACACACACACACACACACACACACACACACACACACACACACACACACACACACACACACACACACACACACACACACACACACTCCTCTCCCATGCATGTTACAGTAAATGCCTTCGTTAGCCTCTGACTGTAACTCCCCCGCTCATCAAACAGCCATTTCAACAGTGCATTAAACAATAATTGCCAATACTGTATCTGTTCTGTCCTTTTTATTCCATTTGGTTCTGACCGGGCAGAAAGGTGAATTTCACAGATTACTGTAATGTGTGTGTGTTCTGTGGCACCAACGGGAGGACATACTCAGTTTTCTCTTTATGTGCCATAACAATACTGTTCATTCAAGGCTACAACTAGAGGAAATGCTTCAACAACACACACTTCACTCATTGTGCCTTATCTGAGGGTTTGAGTGCTCTGTGTCTCAGGCCGGCTGGGTGTCCAGCTGCTGGATGTCCCCGTGTCCAGCTGCTGTCAACCAGACCCCCAGAAACATGTGGAGAGGTGGACCCGTCGACGCAGGGCCTGTCATATTTATAAGATTGCTTTGTACCATGGCTGAATACGGTTTAGCATCCTCTCCACCCCTCTGCCGCAAAGCCGTAACTGGGTATACTTGCATCATTATCCTTGGATATTTTTGATGTTGTGGCAACAGATTAAAAGCTTGCCAATTGCAAATGTATGATCAATATATCTATTTTAGATAAATAGTTTGGTCTTGTAAAAGGCAATAATAATGATTTCAAAATTCTATCCAAACATGTTTTGTTTTGTCCCAAACCCAAAGATATTCAGTCTAATAAAAGACATAAAAGCAGGACATCTTGATTATTAGAATATTACATTCTCAAACCCAGAATCCTCTGTCATATTAAGCTTACTATTTGTATAATGTATACTTTGGAGATTATTCACACTGTGACCCTGCTTGACCTATAGCAATGCATGTCTGCTTCATGAAAGGAAATTCATTTGTATACTTTTGGTGGACTTATTTTGTATCTTTAGATTCAGATAGACTATTTGAGAAAAAAAACACAGGTTTGAATCTGCTAATTTTTCTGTGGTTACATCTTGACCAAGTCATTAAAGTTATGTATGTCATAGGAAATAAAGACAATTCTGAAATGATTGTTAAATAAAAATGCTCAAGAGACATTAATACTATGACACTATTGCATTCTGGAATGCTAAATCACACACACTTTGTATTGTCTAAAGGCTGCTTTGTCAAGGTCACCCCTCCTCTCCTCCATTATCCAAATCGATGTATAATATCAATAAGTCATTTGTGCTGAAGCAGTCTGGGCAGGCGGAGGATTTAATTATAGCCCTTTCAAATAAAGGCTGGGAAGGACGCACCATTTACTGTCGGAGGACTGAACCACTGCAGTGTCTGGACCCTTCCCAATGTCCAGACCACTGACCCCTCCCAATTTCCAGACCACTGACCCCTCCCAATGTCCAGACCACTGACCCCTCCCAATGTCCACACCACTGACCCCTCCCAATGTCCAGACCACTCCCAATGTCCAGACCACTGACCCCTCCCAATGTCCACACCACTGACCCCTCCCAATGTCCAGACCATTGACCCCTCCCAATGTCCAGACCACTGACCCGCTGACTGTGAAGGGGGCTCTCAGGGGTCCATGGGGGTTTAGGGCTGTCCCACTGTCATCAAGTTCAGACCTCGAGCAAACATGTGAGTCCTTTCATGCACACTCTTTGTAGCCTGGTATTTTTTTATATTTTTACAGAAACATACAAATTAAGAATGTATCATGAAATGTAAAGGAATGCAAGCTTAGACAAACATTAAAACCTAGTTTATTTATTAAACTCTTCTCTTTATTTCCCCCAAATATGGATGCTGCTGTTTTGCGCATTGCAATATATTTATTTTCACTATGTTATTTATTTATGATAATCTTTAGGCTCAGCAAAGATTTGATGTCAGCTGTTGCTGTCTTTTTTTCTATAGTTAATACTGAAATAGAGCCCTGCTGTTTTGTTAGGGCTTTTTCTCTAAATACAATTTTAAAATGTCGATACAGTAGCTGTAGCTGCTTTGTGTAGCGTAGTTCTACAAGCAAGTCAGTGCATTATTTGGGTGGTATCAGAGAGTTACAAGGGTCTGTAAATGCAATGAAAACAATTGGCCACAGCAAATCATTATTATTGAAAATCTAATTTTTACTTTTGAATACTTTGGTACAAAGGATGTATTGAATAATTTAAGTGATATGTGTACACATATAAATCATTAGTCAAAACAGGGCTACATTTGATTGAATTATAAAATGTATGTGGTAAAATTAAGAGCCGTTTGGGAGCCGAAAGAGCCGGCTCTTCTTGGTGAGCCGAGCCAAATGATCCGGAATTCCCATCACTATTCTGAATCCACTGTTCCACGGTCAGCTGTCTGATTGATGAAGGATATCATGGCTTTCCTGTGCATGTCACAGCTTTCATGTTCGGCTATCCGTTCATTTGCGTGCTTCCAATTAGAGTATCCCACGCTGCCAAATGACGTGTCTCTCTTATCGCCAAATAGTTTGCATGCAAAGCAGAAGACACTACCTCGGGATGGTGAGTAACATAGCCACTCCCTGAGCATATACTCCCCGTTACCCAGCTTGCAGTTGAATAAGCTTCTGGAGAAGTATCTCTTCTGATGCTTGTACTGCCGCTCTGAGGCAGAGAGGTCAGCTTCTCTGTTTTGACACAATTCCGGACCCATTTTCGCCCAGTAGAGAAGCACCTGTTCGTCCATGTTGTTACCCCAGAGACCTGGGTCAGTGCTGTAGGGGTCGTTTAGTTCTCCTGTATCCTCGTTTTACCGATTGTCTCCTTCACTCTGCTCTTCCCGCGCTTGGTCCTCTCCTCCAGATGAGTGACGTATCGGGCCTCCTTGATGTATTTGTCCGGATGCCATTGGCTCCCCTTCACGTAGCAAGTCCTTGTCGTCCTCTCCATCTCCTTCAACAGATAATGTCCCTCCTGTCTGTTTTTCCTCTCCTGCTTCTCCATCGCTATCAGAACCAGACGTATGCCTACTTGGCTCCGAGGCCCCGTGCCACCGCTGGCACCGCTGGCACCGCTGGCACCGCTGCCGCTCGGTACATAACTCGTCTGTCCTTCCTCCTCATCCTGGCCTACAGGTTTAAAATAACCTGTAAGCTTTTGCATTTTTTTAAACAATTGCTTGTCACAAAACTCGTATCAATCTCCAGCCACATACAGTACATTCAGATCAAATGATGGACAGAACATTTGATGAATTACAAAACAATGCATTTTTTTATTGGCTCATGATCAGCCCGTGCATTAAGGCGGCCTTGGGTGTCTGATGGAGACAGTTCAGGTGTAATTTGAACCAGCTCACAGCTATTTGTGCTCCTTTTCACAACATATTGATCCCCAAGGGGCTCATTTGTTCTGTTTTGTGCATCACCTTGTATAGTCAGGTCAGAGGTCAGCTTCAGAACAGGCTCTGGAGCCCTGAGTGTCTTATTTCAGGCGGTGGACCCGTGCTGTCATGGGGTTTGAACTTAGTCATTAATGTGGACGGGCATCAGCTGGATATGCCAACAAGCTGTTTGCGAATTAACAGAGCATAAACATCCCAAAGTTATTCATGCAAAGAGAAACACAATCCGTCTTGTCCACCAGATCTCAGTGTCCTCATCTGTCCACCACAAGTGCTGATAACACAATGACAAAGAGGGGTACCTGACGCACATAACTCATCCAAAAATGGGGATGACACACTGGTCTGCATCTTCACCAAACCCAACACTGCTCTCCGCCCACCCCCCTCAGCACCATTCTTCAAGACATCATGAGCTGGACGAGCAGGACATTTCTAAAGCTATGGCAGCAAAACAGAGACCCTGCTCATTGGCTCCAAAAGCCCCCTCTCAAAAGTACAACCCTCAACTCCTCCCAACCTCATCATGGATAGCTTCTCGGTACCCTTCTCAATCGAGGCGTTTGTCACTTCCAAGCTAGATGACTGCGATACTATCCTCTGAAGCATTTCCAACAAAACTCCTCAACAGCCTCCAAATGAAACAGAACTCTGCTGCTCGATCATCACCTGGTCCAAATCCTCCGACCACATCACCCCCATTCTCATCCAACTACACTGGCTCCCTGTTCAATACTGGATTGACTTCAAAAACCTCCTACTTACCTACACATTCCTCCATACCGTCGCCCCCACCTATCTCACTGTCCCTTAACCAGTTAAGCCCCAAGCCTGTTTTTAAGGTCTCAGGCTCGGAAATGACATACAATAAGTACGCTGTATCAAGTTTGATGCAAAACAAGTGACATTTGACCTTTTTAGAGAGGTTTAGCAAAAAAAAAACCACCTCTGGGGTCATTTGGGTGGATTTGCCGTTTCTCTGGAACCCATTGGTCGATTTTGATGATTGACATCTCTTTTGAACCATTAGAGCAAATAGAATCGAGGGGGAGTTCCTAAATCCACATACACGTTAAACATTGAGGAGTGAGAGTAATACGCATGCAGCTTGCCCAAACCGAAAGCTATATTACTCCGTAGGAGAGTTTGACATGATCTGTTAGCATCTAGCTCTCCTGCTTACAAACATTTAGCCATCCCTGCTTATACAACATCTTGACGCAGTTTGGCATTGGTGCATGGGACAGTAATTGCCCTAAACCTTTCACACTCAAGAATGCCATCAAAACACCCTGAGGATGATGTGCTACTTCAAAGAGCTAATAAACAGATAACAGACCTTAAGGAGGATATCCGACGGCTTTCTGACGAGCTGAAAGAAAAAGAGTCTCTCGTGTCCGGTCTCATGGAGGTAGCATCGGTGCAGTCTAAACAGCTTGCCTCGTTCAGTGCAACTATCCATGACACAGTTCTGTGGGATCCTTCCACCTGTCCACGGCCTTCCGACTGCTCGACACCTAGCCACCAGCAGTCTTGGTCTGAAGTGGTGCGCAGGAGCTTTTTGAATGGGGTAACTTCACCGCCTCGCCTGGGCCTTCGGAACCGCGTCGCGGCCCTGTCCGACAATCCGGTCCATCCAGTTGATGCTCCCGCGGCACTGACCCCTCCAGATGATCCGGCCCGTTCAGCTGGTGCGCCCGCGGCGCTGGCCCGTCCAGATGATCCGGCCCGTCCAGCTGATGCTCCCGCGGCACCGACCCGTCCAGATCTGCACCCTGCCGCCTCTGCAACTTCTGCGCTGGCAGCCGACAGCATTTGTGCTGCTTCCCAGGCCACTGTGGAGTCAACTCGGCGTCCCTCATCCCGTCCGGCGACCACCTACTCACATCGTAGACTCCTCAAAGAGGCCGTGCTGAGACACTCGGGAAGTTTTCCGGGCCCTGAGCCGGCAAGGAAATCCTCTCCGAGCCCAGCTGTTCCTGCTCGGTCTCCACATCCTCAATCACTGGCACCTCCTCGTCCCCTGTTCGCCCCAACCACATTAATAATCGGGGATTCCATAATCAGAAATATCCGATTTTTCAACGCGGCCACACGCTGCCTCCCTGGAGCCACCGTCCCGGTTATCCTGGAGAAACTCCCGGGGCTGCTGCACTCACTCCCGTCCTCTGTCAATCGTCTAATCGTCCACGTGGGGTCTAACGATACAGCCCGCCAGCAGTCGGAGCTGATAAAAAAGGATTTTAAGAAACTTTTTATTCTTTTACGGAGCTGTGAAAAGTCGGTTTTTATCTCTGGTCCGATCCCAATGCTAGGCCGCGGAGCAGGGCGTTTCACTAGGATCGTCATTCTCCACACTTGGCTCCAATCCGCCTGCAGAGCTGCCAATTTTGGTTTTATTGACAATTTCAATCTATTTTGGGACCGACCCGCCCTCTTCGGCACTGATGGAATCCACCCCAGCAGGCTTGGTAGCCGCATGCTAGCGGCTAACATGCATCACGCTGTTCAGACGTCTCCCTGACTTTTCCCGCGCCACGTTGACACACCCCCCTCTCCGGCGGTGTCATCCCAGGCCACTGTTTCCACGCCTGCCGTCTCGCTCTCTGGCGCCACCCAACGACCAGAGGCTTCTATGCCAGTGCAGCGTCCAATTTGTGTTGTGGCCTGCTTACACAGAAGGCTGGTGACTAGTACTGAGAACAGAGGATCCAAGGGCATCCGTCTGAATGTATCAAATTTTGCAGTGATTCCACGTGCTCCACGGTCTGTCGTTAACAGTCAGAGTGGTGGTATGTCAAACACACTTAAACTGGCTTTATTAAATGTCAGGTCTTTAGCAGGTAAATCATTTTTAATCAATGATTTTATCACCAAACACAACCTGGATTTTATGTTTTTAACTGAAACTTGGTTAGACCAAAACAACAGCACAGCTGTTCTTATAGAATCAACCTCTCCCAACTTTAATTCTATGAGTCAGGCAAGACTACATAAGAAAGGGGGTGGAGTAGCTATTTTGTTTAATGACTTATTTTAATGCAAGCAGACTATGTATGGAAACTTTGCTTCTTTTTAATATGTGGCCCTTCAGTTGAAATGCTCCTTTCGAGCTCTTTTCCTAAACATCTATAGACCACCCAAATACTGTGCAAGCTTTTTTGATGATTTTATGAGTCCGACGCACAATAAGGGGCACACTCTGGACTTAATTGTATCAAAGGGTCTGAACATCTCTAAGCTTGTGGTGACTGATGTTGCGCTCTCCGACCATTCCTGTGTTTTCTTTGAGAGCTCTATTCCCGTCCATACAATTGTTAAGAAAGAGGTAACCACTAGACGTCACTTAACTGAAAATGCACAAGAAATGTTTGCTCGGTTTTTTACTCCCTCAATTGCCCATGCTAACTTCTCAGTAAATGAGCTAGTTGATCATTTTAATTTTAAAATAACAAATGTCATGGATAACATCGCTCCCATTAAAATAAAGGAAGTATCTGGCAAGAAAATATCTCCATGGAGAAAAGCCATGACTGTGAGAACAGCAAAAACTGAGTGCAGAAAAGCTGAACACAGGTGGAGAAAAACAAATCTCCAGGTTCACTTGGAAATATATAAAGAGAAACTCGGTTTCTATAATCTGGAAATAAAAAAGGCACGACAATCGTTCTTCTCTGACATCATTACCAAAAATAAAAACAACTCGCGTGCCTTGTTTGCTACCGTCAACAGACTAACAAACCCCCCAGTGTCGATAGCCTCAGAATTTCTATCCACCAGGGCCTGCAATGATTTTGCCTCCTTCTTCACTGACAAAATCATGCAAATTAGACAGGCAGTCAGTGCCTCTGTATCAGGTACAGCAAATGTACTGTCCCTATGTTCACCTAAAGCCAATTCAGACACCATGTCACAATTCCGTCTGATAAATGCTAAAGACCTGGAAGACATTATCCAACATCTGAAATCCTCCTCCTGTAGCCTCGACATCATCCCGACAGGATTTTTTTCAAAACTGTTTTTCATTGCTTGGCCTCAGATATACTACACATAGTAAACAAGTCTCTTCAATCAGGTGTATTTCCACAGGCCCTGAAAACTGCAATAATTAAACCGCTCCTAAAAAAGCATAACCTAGATGCAACCATAATGAATAACTACAGGCCAATATCAAACCTTCCCTTTTTAAGCAAAATGATTGAAAAAGCTGTTTTTCAACAGTTGAGTAATTTCATGTTTTTAACTGAAGGTTTTAATGTGTTTCAGTCGGGCTTTCGACCTAACCACAGCACTGAGACTTCACTTGTTAAGGTCTTAAATGACATCCATTTGAACACAGACAGTGGCAGAATATCAGTGTTAGTGTCATGATTTGAGTTTTGTGTGTTAAGTTTTAGGTTTATTTTCTCCCTGTGTCTTGTCTTCCTTCCTGTGTTTGCCCTCCTGTGTCTGATTGTGCCTCATTGTGTTCACCTGTTGCCCTTGTGTTTCTGCCTCCCTTGCCCAGCTGTGTCTTGTCCTGTGATTACCCTTCTGTGTATCTTATCTTCCCCTGTGCTCCATGTCGGTTCGTTGTATTTTCTCACTCTCCATGTTAGTCGCTACCTGTTTTTGATTCACGGTTTTTGTCTTGTTTTTTCATGCCAACAGCTTTGTTTTAATAAAGCTCGCTTTTGTTTTGAAACCCGCTTCCCTTTTTAACTGCATTTGGGTCCTACCTTTTCCCGAATCGTAACAGAACGAACCAACCAGTAATGGACTCAGCAGTTTCTTTTTCGTTGGCTCTCCAGGCGGAACGTCTCGGGTACTCTCTAGAGTACATTTTTTATACCTGGTTGGAGGCCTCATCCAGATGGGGTAAGGAGGCTGCTTTGAAGGAGGCACGCCAGGAGGTTGCTCGCAAGCCCTGGCTCAGGAGCTTGCTGCCTGAGTGGCTAAAAACGTTCACAAGCAGCCCTGAAAGCTTGTCTCAAGCCTCTAACCCTTTCCTGGGCTCTGGCCTGGCCTTGGGAGGTCCGCGGATCCTCCGGAAGTTTTCTGGAAGATGCAAGGCCAGGATTCCAGTACCAGCCCCAGCAGCCATGGTTCCGGCTCCAGTACCGGCCCCAGCAGCCATGGTTCCGGCTCCAGTACCGGCCCCATCAGCCATGGTTCCGGCTCCTCCGGCTCCAGTACCGGCCCCAGCAGCCATGGTTCCGGCTCCAGTACCGGCCCCAGCAGCCATGGTTCCGGCTCCAGTACCGGCCCCAGCAGCCATGGTCCTGGCTCCAGTTTCGGCTTCAATACTGGCTCTCCGGCCGATGCCAGCTCCCCTTGTCCTGTTGGCTCTCCAGCCGATGCCAACCCCCCGTGTCCTGTCGGCGTACCGACCGACTCCAGCTCCTCGTCTCCTGTTGCTCTCCGGCCAACGCCAACCCCCCGTGTCCTGTTGGCGTACCGGCCGACTCAAGTCCCTTCTTCATCGGGGGTCCCGCCGACTCAAGCTCCTTCACCATCGGGGGTCCTGCCGACTCAAGTTCCCTCTCGAGTCCCTTTTCAAGTCCCCTCTCGAGTCCCTTTTCAAGTCCCTTTTCAAGTCCCCTCTCGAGTCCCTTTTCAAGTCCCCTTTCAAGTCACCTCGAGTTCCCTCTCGAGTCTTCTCTCGAGTTCCCTCTCAAGTTCCCTCTTGAGTCCCCTTTCAAGTCCCCTTTCAAGTCACCTCTCGAGTTCCCTCTCAAGTCCCCTCTCGAGAACCCTCTCAAGTCACTTCTCGAGTTCCCTCTCAAGTCCCTTCTCGAGTCCCCTCTCGAGTCTCCTCTCGAGACCCTTCTCTAATCCCAACCCCATATCCTGTCCTGTTGGGGGTCCCGCCGACACCTGTCTCGCCGGGGGTCCTGCCAACTCTATGTCCTGTCCTGTTGGGGGTCCTGCCGACTACTGTTCTGCCGGGGGTCCTGCCAACTCCATGTCCTCTGTCGTGGGGGTTCCGCTGAGGGTCCTGCCAACTCCAGTCCTGTTTCGTTGGGGGTTCCAACGGATTTCCTGCCAACACCTGATCCTGTCCTGTTGGGGATCCCGCCGTCACCTGTCTCGCCGGGGGTCCTGCCAACTCCTTGTCCTGTGTAGTTGGGGGTTCCGCTGAGGGTCCTGCCAACTCCATGTCCTGTGTCGTTGGGGGTTCCGCTGAGGGTCCTGCCAACTCCATGTCCTGTTTCGTTGGGGGTTCCACTGGATTTCCTGCCAACACCTGATCCTGTCCTGTTGGGGGTCCCGCCGACACCTGCTCCGCCGGGTTTCCTGCCAACACCATGTCCTGTCATGTTGGAGGTCCCGTCGACACCAGCTCTTGCTCCGTCCGGGGTCCCACTGACACCAGCCCATGTCCCGTCCAGGGGTCCTGCCCGGACAACACTGGTTCCTATTCCGCCAGTGGTCCAGTCGGCCACGAACCTGGACCTTCCTTGTGCCTGGCTCCCTGACTATGCCCGCTGCGGCCTTAGCCGCTTCTCTGCCTCTGCCTTGCCACCGGGCCGTCGTCCAAGACTCTTTCCTGTTCCTCTGCATTGCCCCCGGGCCGTCCGCCCGAGACCACCTCCTGTTCCTCTGCCTTGCCCCCGGGCCGTCCGCCCGAGACCACCTCCTGTTCCTCTGCCTTGCCCCCGGGTCGTCCGCCCGAGACCCCTTCCTGGTCCTCTGCCGTGCCTCCGGGCTGTCAGCCCAAACCCGTCTTCCGGACCCCCTCCACCCACCCTTTTGGAAATGTTGGACTTTGTGTAGGGACGTCTTGAATCCGTCCCTTGAGGGGGGGGGGGGGGGGGTTTATGTCATGATTTGAGTTTTGTGTCTTAAGTTTTGGGTTTATTTTGAAATTCTGTTCTCCCTGTGTCTTGTCTTCCTTCCTGTGTTTGCCCTCCTGTGTCTGATTGTGCCTCATTGTGTTCACCTGTTGCCCTTGTGTTTCTGCCTCCCTTGCCCAGCTGTGTCTTGTCCTGTGATTACCCTTCTGTGTATTTAGTCTTGTCTTCCCCTGTGCTCCATGTCGGTTCGTTGTATTTTCTCACTCTCCATGTTAGTCGCTACTTGTTTTTGATTCACGGTTTTTGTCTTGTTTTTTCATGCCAACAGCTTTGTTTTAATAAAGCTCGCTTTTGTTTTCAAACCCGCTTCCCTTTTTAACTGCATTTGGGTCCTACCTTTTCCCGAATCGTAACAGTTAGTATTACTAGATCTCAGCGCTGCCTTTGATACTGTTGACCACAACATATTGCTAGACCGTCTTGAAAACTGGGTGGGAGTTTCAGCAACAGCTCTAAACTGGTTTAGTTCCTACTTAAAAGACAGAACAAACTTTGTCTCAATAGGCAATTACAAATCAACCCTGATAAATATGTCATGTGTGGTTCCTCAAGGCTCCATCTTAGGACCTTTGCTTTTTAATATTTATATGCTACCTCTGGCTGAAATTATTAAAAAGAGCGATCTAAGCTATCACATCTATGCAGACGACACCCAGATTTATTTTAAAATTACACCGGGAGACTACTCTCCGATTAGAACACTGAGCAAGAGCATTGAGCACATAACTGACTGGATGACTCAGAGCTTTCTCCAATTGAACAAACAAAAAACTGAGATCATTGTTTTTGGAGCAAAGAAGGACCGATTAAAAGTAATCACAGAGCTTCAGTCAGCAGACTACAAAGTAACTCACAAAGCAAGAAATCTGGGTGTAGTGATGGACTCGGACCTGAATTTTAACAGTCACATTACAACAGTTATTAGGTCTGCATACTATCACCCGAAGAATATATCAAGGATTAAAAAAAACTAATGTCGCAACAGGATTTAGAAAAGCTTGTCCATGCTTTCATCTTCAGTAGACTCGACTACTGCAATAGTGTCTTCACAGGGCTCACAAAAAAATCCATCAGAAAGCTGCTGCTGATTCAGAACGCTGCTGCTCGAGTCCTCACACACACTAAAAGAGTGGATCACATCACTCCGGTTCTGAAGTCTTTACACTGGCTTCCTGTCGACCAAAGAATTGATTTTAAAATACTACTGCTAGTTTTTAAATCACTAAATGGCTTAGGACCGAGGTATATAGACGACCTCCTCCATCACTATGAAGCATCCAGGAGTCTCAGGTCTTCTGGGTCGGGTCTGCTCTCTGTTCCGAGAATAACAACTAAACATGGAAAAGCAGCGTTTAGTTATTATGCCCCAACTATCTGGAACAAACTTCCCAAATCGTGCACATCCGCTGAAACACTTCTATTTTCAAATCCAGACTAAAAACATATCTATTTGCCGCTGCTTTTAATTGAGCTGCTCATACTCACACTGCAGTATGCCTTTTATTCATGAATTCTGTACCTGCTGTGTTTATTTATTTATTTAATTTCATTATCTTTGCTTTTTATACCTGTTTTTAAATGCCATTTAATAATGTATGTATGCTGTATTTGTTCTTAAATGTCTTTTGCTTTTATTTTGTAAAGCACTTTGAATCGCCACGTGCTGAAAAGTGCTATATAAATAAAATTGCCTTGCCTTGTTACGCTCTGAAAACTGAAAACTAGGTTATAGCCATAAATATGAAGATGGATTATCAGTAATCATTTCAAAGTGACACAGAGACATTGGATTAACCTTCAGCAGCGTTTTATGCGTTTAAATGCCATGAACACAACTTTGGATCAGAAAACAGCAACGGTAAGACTTATTTTCCGTTTTGGTCCCGTAAAGTACATTTTTTTTTGCTCAGGGCTAATTCAGAGGCTTGTTATTGTTTAGCTAAAAATGGTTCATATCGTCAGTTAGCTGAGTTTCTTCCCGTTAAGTGGGTATGACACATTCATAGTTTGTTAAATGTTAAGAAGCCCTCAGACGCTGTTTCTTGATGTTGCGTTTTTCCCCCGTTACCGGGGGCATGGGGCAGCTGCACTGCTCTGGAGCTCCCTGTTGCCTCACGTCCCCCCATCTGATACTTTGTTCTACTCTCTCATTCTTTTCATACTTCCTGTCCTAAAAAAACAAGATGGTATCAGCACTAACACAAAACTAGTAGCTTCAAATTGATAGCTGAGGTCATGACCACTTCTGTTACACAGGTTATGAAAAATAGACTTACAGAGTAGTACATACAGAGTATGAATAATTGGGCAAAGACTCAGAGAACTGCAGCTCAAGGTCACCTGCCACTCAGAGCTGCAGTATGAAAGCTTCTGACCATTTAAAAGCAGACAACATTAGCTGTGGCAGCAACATACTTTTAAAGAGAGGCCTCTGTCCTTGGTGCTTTGGACTATTTCTGTTCACTCTCCCCCTCTCTGCTGTCCCTCTCTCTTCTTCTCATTCTTAATGTTCCTTCTCGTGTGGCTCATAAACACAAAGCTTTCTGTCTTTGACAACTTGTCCACAATGAGGCAGCGAAAATGTCCTTCAGCCGGCAGGAGGTCGTTTTACTGTTGTCATTAATGTCCTTGTCATGAGGTAGAATAAAACACTTCTTTGCCGTCAAATAACATTATTCAACAAAGATAACATTATTCAACAAAAATAATTCAATAACGTGCTTTAACCACTAGGCGGTGCACACAAGGTACACACAGCATACTAATAATAACTTTGTATTATTAGTGTACGACACTTATGTATGTATAACATCTGAAGATGTGTAGTTTTATTCATGTTTTTACATAATTTTACAGGATATTGCTATACTATTTCTCATGTTTTCTACACATTAATATCTGATTTGTAAAACATCACAGACAGAAAGGTATATCCGTCATTTAATGGTAAGCTATTGAAATTGTGATTCCATAGATGTGTCTCCCATCACCCAAAACCCCTGACTATTCTCTCAACTCAGTATTTACATTCTTATATTCAAAGAAAATCAGTAATATCTTTAAAAGTCCTTTTCTCGGATTTCACATCGCGTAAACACCAGATCCCAACGTGCAGTGCGGCTAAAACGTCCAATCAGCGAGCTGAGGATCTTTCCTACGTCTGTTTCCAGCACTCGATAGCAGCGTCCATGGCAACCACCTTAGCAACCATGAAAACGTTGAATGTGTACAATTTCCTTTAGTAATCTTCCTAATAACTAGCGAACTAAAGACCATGTACATCCACTGCACAAATAATCTGAAATAACAACTCATATTTCTCGCATCAAATGACATCAAAACGCATTTTAATGGCCAAACTAACCTTAAAATAGGCATTTTCCACCGAGAATAAAACGAAGGTCGGCCATGTTTTGTTTTTTTCTGCGGAGAGAAAGTTGAAGATCACGTGACATAGACGCCAGCCATTGGAAATGAATGGTGAAAAAAAACGTAGGGATCCTACAATTTCAGAGGCGTTTTTGTAGAAATACTACGTCCCAAGTTGTGGACCAACGTAGTTATTACACGTTTAGATGTGAGACTGGGCTTGGTCACCCTCCCACACACTCTCCCTATTCACACCTTCCCTTTCCTTGCTGTCTTTGCTCCTCATTCGCAGCATCTTGTTTTGTGAAGGACTATTTGGTTAAGCTCTTAGCCGCTGCAAAAACATCCGGCCGTCTAGATTAAAAGCGTGTTTTTTTAATCTCGGGGCTTTAATCTACAGATCAGATTCAGCAGACCACTCAGTCCAATGAGATCAAGGTCAAGTACTATTTTTTTTGTTTCAAACTTTATTTGTCTGGGAGAGTTTGCATCACAACATGTTTTATCTTTATAAATTACTAATGGCTGCTATCATCATTCATTACATAGCTAAGTTAATAGCTCGATTCTGATCTGGTCAATTTGGAAATTCAGAGATCCCCAATGGCCAGTCCGCCACTGATCACATCCCACGGTGCCCACTTCTTTTATTTGATTTGTCAAAATAAAGGAAATGTGATGGTAATTTCCCTTCACCAGACACCTCTGTAATATGTGCTGCCAGCTGGCGGAGGAGTGAGAAGCTCCCTGCTGTAAATTCTGGTGACACTAATTTCTACAAAGGGAATCATTATAAAGTGTTTCTCAAGAGGACAACGACAAAGCCCAGCTGTCAGGGACGTCAATGCATGATCCAGCCTTTGTGCATGGATGGAGGAAACCCAGCGTGCACCTGAGTGTTTCTGTGATGATAACGACACATGCTGTTCACTTGATAGGGGAATCATTAGAGCGACACAGAGAGGCTCAATGAGGTTTTTATTTCATATAATACACAACCTTTATTATATTCTATTCTATCAACCCTGCAATAACAGTACACCCGCAGGTGATATGTGTTTGTAAGGTCCTGTTAAAAAACATAATAACCATTAATCATTTTTGCAACAACAAACGGTCGTGCCAGATGATTGACACCAGACGCTGCTCGTCAAAATTAGCCTAGCATATCTATCTATATATATAAAATTACATATGGAGTGTTAAGACTTATCATTAATTTTTTTGTGTGTGTTTAGTATGATGTGATGTTATTGCTTTCAAGTAACCTAATACCAACAAGTCCTCCAACTCATACGACCAAATAGGTTAATTGTTCAAGCAGCTTATTACGACCTATAATCACGTTGTAAAGTTTTCGACCTCTAGTGGTCGTTTTTTCTTTAGTGGAAAATCCTAAATTGTAGGATAGTTTGGCCATTAAAATGCTTTTTGATTCGATTTCTAGCGAGAAGTGTATATTGTACTTTTAAAATCTACGTCCAGTGGATGTGTAGGATCTATAGTTTGATAGATATTACGAAGATTATATATTATTATTATTATTATATAGTGATATCTGCAGTACTCATCAACTAAAAAACATCAGTTTATCCTTGTTAATTACACAACATTAATTGGTTTGAATGGTGTACAATGTTTTTGTGTTTTTCCCTTTCGATTCTGAGAGACACATTTCTTTTTCAGAGGTTTTGATAGGCGAAAACATCTAATTACCCATAATCCTCTGCTATGGTTGAAGCTCGGTGATTGGATGTTTTAGCCGCAATGCACGTTGGGATATGGTGTTTATGCGATATGAAATCCGAAAACATTTAAAAAAGAAAAAAATACTTTATTCCGCGTGTGCTTGCTTTTCTCTTTGGAAGTCATCACATAACGGCATTGTAATACACAGTTCGGCTGCATTACATATTACACGTCTGCCGTAGTTCTTTATTTCCCTCATTAGAAGACCTTTGGACAAAGAAAGAAGAAATGCCGCCGAAACTGATTACATGATGTGGATCATAAATATATCAGCAATTAAACAACATCTTCAATTTCTCTTCACACAATACGTCTCCTTGCAGTATCAACACTAATTCGGCTGACTTTTATATTTGATCCAATTGGTAGATAGGTTATATTTACACCATAACGGTGCACATCTGATATAAAAGGACTTGTAGTTTTTAAAGATATTACTGATTTTCTTCGAATATAAGAATGTAAATACTGAGTTGAGAGAATAGTCAGGGGTTTTTGAGTGATGGGAGACACATCTATGGAATCAGAATTTCAATAGCTTACCATTAAATGACGGATATACCTTTCTGTCTGTGATGTTTTACAAATCAGATATTAATGTGTTGTGGTGGGTTGACATAATTCACCCACGAAACCATGGGTAGTTAGCAATATCCTGTAAAATTATGTGAAAACATGAATAAAGCTACACATCTTAAGATGTTATACATACATAAGTGTCCTACACTAATAATAAAAAGTTTCTAGGGCATTGTATGTTGTGTGTACCTTCAACACATTCTCACTCCCAACTCCTATAGTGACGTTATGTCAGTTATGTAAACCCCAAAGCGATGGAAAAACCCCACAGCAACATAGAAAAGACGGTCATAATATGACCCGGCGCTCTAGTTAATAGACAAAATAATTTCATACATAATATTATTAATGACTTTATTTGGAAATTCAGTTTTCGGTGTCCTGATAAGCTTTGAAAAAGCCCGACATTATAGAATTAAACAAATAAATAATAACAAGGATAATTGTGTGTTATTGTTGAGTAAATAACAGTGTGTTATTTAGAAAAGAATAACAAATTAGAAGGAAAAAAAGATTGAAAAATACAGATGTCAGTATTCTGAGGGTCTGAGCCCCATTTCTTTTCCTCACGGACGGCAAAAAAAGTCAGACATTATACAATTTAAAATAAAAACAATAATCGTGGCTTGATATTGAGTAAGAAGATGTTTTTATGAACCACACAGCTTCCGGTCTTCCAAGACCCGACCGGACAAAAAGACGTGGTGCAGGCACGACACATACTACCAATAGAAATACATTGCTTTTAAAATCGTTCTGTGTGACACGGAAAAGATGGGAACATCTTGTTGGTGAACACGAATCAATAGATTACATGTCGTGACTATAAGACGAAATGCCAGGAGACTGGGTTGGCCCATATGCCGCAAATTGTTGTTTCTTACACGACCACTAAAGGTCGAAAACTTTAAAACGTGTTTGTGCCCAAACAACGCAGCCCACACACACACACACACACACACACACACACACACACACACACACACACACACACACACACACACACACACACACACACACACAACACACACACACACACACACACACACATTAAGAGAAAACATATATACACAAGGAGAGCTCTCATGAATTATCTTCACCTGTCAAAAACACACGCTCACACAAAAAACATGACTAGTGAGAAGTAATATAAGACACACACACGCTTACACACGCTTACACACACACACACACACACACACACACACACACACACACACACACACACACACACACACACACACACACACACACACTCAAACACACACATAAACACACACACGACCCCTCTCGGTTTCTTCTCTTTTCCTCTACATCTTATCTCTTCCTCTCACACACTGAGATTGGTCAGTTGTCTCTTCTACAATTTTAACCTAATGGAGGGTCATTGAGAAACTTTACATTTTATGACTTAATTGCCACACGTTAACCTAATATTCTTACATTCCAGAAGACATGAATTGCAGCAACACAATAGAGATCACAATCAGAAACAATACTTCCAATACTTAAATACTTCCACCCCTCCTAGTTCTATTTGACTAGTTCTATATGGCTGTAGTTCTATATGGCTGTAGTTCTACAGGTATATGGCTGTAGTTCTATATGGCTGTAGTTCTATATGGCTGTTGTTCTATATGGCTGTTGTTCTATATGGCTGTAGTTCTACAGGTATATGGCTGTTGTTCTATATGGCTGTTGTTCTATATGGCTGTAGTTCTACAGCTATATGGCTGTAGTTCTATATGGCTGTTGTTCTATATGGATGTTGTTCTATATGGCTGTAGTTCTATATGGATGTTGTGGCTGTAGTTCTATATGGCTGTTGTTCTATATGGCTGTAGTTCTATATGGCTGTAGTTCTATATGGCTGTAGTTCTATATGGCTGTTTTGGCTGTAGTTCTATATGGCTGTTGTGGCTGTAGTTCTATATGGCTGTAGTTCTATATGGCTGTTGTTCTATATGGCTGTAGTTCTATATGGCTGTTGTGGCTGTAGTTCTATATGGCTGTAGTTCTATATGGCTGTAGTTCTATATGGCTGTAGTTCTATATGGCTGTTGTTCTATATGGCTGTAGTTCTATATGGCTGTAGTTCTATATGGATGTTGTGGCTGTAGTTCTATATGGCTGTAGTTCTATATGGCTGTTGTTCTATATGGCTGTAGTTCTATATGGCTGTAGTTCTATATGGCTGTTGTTCTATATGGCTGTAGTTCTATATGGCTGTAGTTCTATATGGCTGTTGTTCTATATGGCTGTAGTTCTATATGGCTGTAGTTCTATATGGCTGTAGTTCTGTATGGATGTTGTGGCTGTAGTTCTATATGGCTGTAGTTCTATATGGCTGTAGTTCTATATGGCTGTAGTTCTATATGGATGTTGTGGCTGTAGTTCTATATGGCTGTAGTTCTGTATGGATGTTGTGGCTGTAGTTCTATATGGCTGTAGTTCTATATGGCTGTAGTTCTATATGGCTGTAGTTCTATATGGATGTTGTGGCTGTAGTTCTATATGGCTGTAGTTCTATATGGCTGTAGTTCTATATGGATGTTGTTTTATATGGCTGTAGTTCTATATGGCTGTAGTTCTATATGGCTGTAGTTCTATATGGCTGTTGTTCTATATGGCTGTAGTTCTATATGGCTGTAGTTCTATATGGATGTTGTGGCTGTAGTTCTATATGGCTGTAGTTCTATATGGCTGTTGTTCTATATGGCTGTAGTTCTATATGGCTGTAGTTCTATATGGCTGTAGTTCTATATGGCTGTAGTTCTATATGGCTGTAGTTCTATATGGCTGTTTTGGCTGTAGTTCTATATGGCTGTTGTGGCTGTAGTTCTATATGGCTGTAGTTCTATATGGCTGTTGTTCTATATGGCTGTAGTTCTATATGGCTGTTGTGGCTGTAGTTCTATATGGCTGTAGTTCTATATGGCTGTAGTTCTATATGGCTGTAGTTCTATATGGCTGTTGTTCTATATGGCTGTAGTTCTATATGGCTGTAGTTCTATATGGATGTTGTGGCTGTAGTTCTATATGGCTGTAGTTCTATATGGCTGTTGTTCTATATGGCTGTAGTTCTATATGGCTGTAGTTCTATATGGCTGTTGTTCTATATGGCTGTAGTTCTATATGGCTGTAGTTCTATATGGCTGTTGTTCTATATGGCTGTAGTTCTATATGGCTGTAGTTCTATATGGCTGTAGTTCTGTATGGATGTTGGGCTGTAGTTCTATATGGCTGTAGTTCTATATGGCTGTAGTTCTATATGGCTGTAGTTCTATATGGATGTTGTGGCTGTAGTTCTATATGGCTGTAGTTCTGTATGGATGTTGTGGCTGTAGTTCTATATGGCTGTAGTTCTATATGGCTGTAGTTCTATATGGCTGTAGTTCTATATGGATGTTGTGGCTGTAGTTCTATATGGCTGTAGTTCTATATGGCTGTAGTTCTATATGGATGTTGTTTTATATGGCTGTAGTTCTATATGGCTGTAGTTCTATATGGCTGTAGTTCTATATGGCTGTTGTTCTATATGGCTGTAGTTCTATATGGCTGTAGTTCTATATGGATGTTGTGGCTGTAGTTCTATATGGCTGTAGTTCTATATGGCTGTTGTTCTATATGGCTGTAGTTCTATATGGCTGTAGTTCTATATGGCTGTAGTTCTATATGGCTGTTGTTCTATATGGCTGTAGTTCTATATGGCTGTAGTTCTATATGGCTGTAGTTCTGTATGGATGTTGTGGCTGTAGTTCTATATGGCTGTAGTTCTATATGGCTGTAGTTCTATATGGCTGTAGTTCTATATGGATGTTGTGGCTGTAGTTCTATACGGCTGTAGTTCTGTATGGATGTTGTGGCTGTAGTTCTATATGGCTGTAGTTCTATATGGCTGTAGTTCTATATGGCTGTAGTTCTATATGGATGTTGTGGCTGTAGTTCTATATGGCTGTAGTTCTATATGGCTGTAGTTCTATATGGATGTTGTTTTATATGGCTGTAGTTCTATATGGCTGTAGTTCTATATGGCTGTAGTTCTATATGGCTGTAGTTCTATATGGCTGTAATGACTAAATGACTATATATTTGCTCCTGCACTCTATTAATTTACACACTATTTGTAAATAACATTGCATTGTAAATTGTATTATTTTATCCTTCTTATTTAGTTTGAGCTTGTTCTATTTAAATTTTCCGGCTTTTTATTTACTTTTCTACTTTTACTTTTCATTTTAGAATGTGTCTGTCGCACTTTATCTTAATGTTTTTACTTTTTTTGTTTTTTTGAAAAGCACTTCTGTTGAAATGTGATATGTAAATAAACTTGCTATGGTTCTTTTTGAATATAGTTCTAAATTTGTGTGGGAGTGTGTGCTTCTGTCATGTGACTCGGAGATGTTATTGTTTTTATCCAGTTTACCAACCAAATGCTTCTCAGAACTAACCAATCAGATAATTACACTAAAATACTCACACTAAAGACACACCTAGCTCTGTGTGTGTATATGCAGCTGTGTGTTTGTGTGTGTGTGTGTGTGTATGTGTCTGTGTGTGTGTATGTGTGTGCCCAAACAACGCAGCCCCCACACACACACACACACACACACACACACACACACACACACACACACACACATTGTGGATAAAAACCAAAAATCAAAGAAAGTGCTTTCAGGGTTAGGGTTTCAGGGTGCTGCTGTGATCACTAAAACTACACTTGCATTACATTTAATTTGTTTCATTCTTTCAGCAAAAGCTTTTACAAAGAACTCCAACTGAGTGCATCAATAAACTAGAATTAAATAGAAAGATTGGATGGGCTGCACTATAGCCAGCTGCCAAAGAAGTGGAAGATTAATCAGTAATCAATTCATGCTTCACATTTCCACAGGATGGATTTAGTGTGCATGCAGTTCAACAAGGTACCTGAGAAGCTCTGCTGAAACAACAACTTCTTGTTATGGCTCAATGCTACTTATTTAGTACCCTCACAGAACAAATATAATTACAGTACACTTAGAGCACTAGATTTAAAAATGTATAAAGAAAAACATTGAGTGTTAGGGTTCAGTAGTATTTTACGATGTCAGTTCTGGCTGATTTGGAGACACATTATGGAAATGTTTTACTGGGACAGGCAAACACTGTGGGATCAGAGGATAAACCGCACCGTGCAGTTATGTTCAAAATGGAATAAGTTGTACCAGGATATTGTGGTATCTAGACGTCTAGACATGTATGTTAAGTTAATTCATTTAGTTCAATCCTTTGTCTTTTGCCTTGTCTTGTGACTTCCTGTTTTATTTTGTAGTAACCTTTCCCTCTCGTTTCAGAGCCCTTCCTGCCCTTGTGTGTTTTCTCTCCAGTGTGATTGTCAGCCCCTCCCTTAATTGTTGCCACCTGTGTCCCCTTACCTTGTGTGTATATATAGTCTGCGTCTCCCCTTGTCCTGTGCCAGTTCGTCTTGTCTCACCAAGTCTGCCAGTCATTCCTTGACCTTGCTAAGTATATTTTGATAGATTTCTTCGTGTTACGTTTCTGATAATCCAAGTAGATGTTTTAATTAGCGTTTTTTGATCTTATAGTTTCTCAGTTTTTATCCTCCTAGTGAGCGCTTTGTAGTGATGGGCAAATGAAGCTTTGAATGAAGCATCGAACCACTTGGACAATTGTTTCGAAAATAGGTTCATTTCTCGAAGCTAGCTCCACTAGCACCACCCCCCCCCCCCCGTTGACGCTCGCGAAACAGAGGGCCTCATCATCTAACTTTGCGTGGGGCCTCAAGTTGGCCAGGGACGGCCCTGCTAAGACTGAATATCATGTTCTATTTGCAATTAAAGATTGATAATTGTGTGTATTGGGTTATTGAGAAGAGAGTGCTGGAAAATTGGTTGGGTGTGCTTGTGTAATTATGGCAGGGGGTGATTATGTGGGATGGAGAACACTCAAAGATCTTTCTTGAGGTAGCCTACATTATACTTTTTATTTTGTATTTTTCTAAAGGCAGGAGAGACCCTTTAATCAGTTATAGTATTAAAGTTGAAAAGCGGGCAATGATTAAAACTTCATCCACTCCAGGATTTGAACCAGTCACGCGGAGGACGTCGCCGCATGCGGGCCGCCGGCTATATCCACTGGGCTATCTATTCTTTAAACTGTTAAACTTTTTTTTTAATACTCATTGTCTTTTTGTTCACAACTTCTCAACATTTCGAAGTGTTTCCCGAGCCAGAACGACCTATCTTTCTTCCTGGCTTGCTCTATAATGATCCAATTCAAATGCAATACCAACAACAACTCAACAGCAACAACGCAAACTACGACAACAACCCACACATTGCGCATTGTTTAGAGCGGTTATAAAGTGTTGAAGCGCTCAAATTCGAAACTGTTTCAACCTGTCACCTGTCAGAATAGAGACGAGGCAGTGCATTGAATCACCTGATTGGACCGCGAACCAGTGAGTTGATTCATTCAGGAAATGAAGCAGTTGCTGGTTCGGACGTCACATGTCACGTGATTTGAAGCAAGCTTCGAAGCACTGCTTCTGTAGAATAGGAAGTCCAGGGTTTGAAGCACGTATCGAAGCTTCAGTGTCAAACTGCCATTACTAGCACGTTGTGTTTTTGCCTTTTTATTAAATACTTTGTTAATCCTGACCTGTTTCTGGTGTCGTGCGTTTGGGTCCTGAGCCTTTTGACATTCATAACAGATATAATCTTGAAACTGGGTAATGAGTGACCCACAGCAGCTGTATAAAAACTCTGTGAGTTTATTATGTTTTAGAGCAGTGGTTCTCAACTGGTCAGGCCTCGGGACACACTTTTTCCTTTGTCAATAAATCGCGACCCGAAATTTGAACCACTCAAATCTATTCAACAAAAAATCGTGCTGTAATATGTACGATTTTCAGCGTACATTATTAATTAAAGTGAAGTACAGTGCATATATCCCCTTATATCCCTTAACAGAACTAAAGTATGCTTTTAAAAAAGGTTTAATGAGATGATGGAATCAAAGCTGAACTGTATAACATAAAAAGGCACACATGCTGAAAACCCAATCGAGATTTTTTGAAATACTAACATAAACTACGCATTCTGGTAGATTCTGAGAAGAAAATAAATAAATCTATTACTACCCGACATATTCATAATATTTTATGCCATTGTTTGTTTTTCACTTGGTTCTGACAGCTTGCTGCTCCACACAGAGAGAAGAGTAAAGAGGAGATTGTTTTTTCTGTGAATTACTTTAAATTGTGGGTAAGGGTAGATAGCTCCCATTGTTCTGTGACCTGTCAATCATCAAACCGGGGGTCATATTTTATTATTTGTTCATTTGTATCTGAAGTTGTATGTTGTATGTATAGAGAACCGCAGTGACGCGTCCTAAAACCCGGAAGTAAGTTAGCATTTTTACCACTTCCGGTTCCTTCGTCAAAAAGCAATGCAATTTCTCCATAGGGTTTTGGAAAATAGCTCCAATAAGGTCTGTGTTTGACACAAAATTAAGAGATAGATCACGTTTTGTTCTACCACATTAAATACATCAGCAGTGACCCCGCTGGTGATTTCTGAAGAGTTTACGTGTCGGAAAAAACGATGGTTGTTAACAAGTGGCATTAGTGGACTACAGAAATGGTCGAGGCCGTTGTACGTCATTACGCCGATTACTAAACACTCCCGCTAAATTTCTTTCCCCCTGTGTTCTGCTTGAAAGAGAGTATATGCCCTAGCCCTCACAACACCGGTAAGCACACCTTCATCCAGGCTGCACTGTTGTACGTGTCCTGACTTGTAGTGGTTCTCTCCTCTATCTACACTCTTCTTGTCATCTTTGTAAAAAGATATTAGACTGGTAATGGACAGAGCCATGACTTCTAGTTAAATTCAGCGTGGCTAAAATGAAAAGCTTTGTTAAAATATGCAAGCGCGCGAAAGTCAGTTGAGGCGATCTTAAGTTGGCGTGACGTTGAGTAGTGCGACCCTGCCGTTCTAGCTTGTAGTTCCTTTATAGCATAACGTTAGCATTTTGCTTCTGGCGACTAGATTTATGATTCGAAAATTATAAAAGTAGCGTAGATATGTGGAGATTATCTGGCTGAACAAAACATGATCCCTCTCTTAAATGTGTTTCAACCACAGACCTTATTTTGAGCTATTTTCCAAAACCCTATGGAGAAATTGCATTGTTTTTTGACGATGGAACCGGAAGAAGTTTACTTCCGGGTTTTAGGACGCGTCACTGCGATTCTCTATAAAGAATAGTTCTACCGCAAAGTTATTCTCCGTGGGGACTTCCGGCAACAATCTTGATTCTGATTGGCCAGAAGACTCGAAAAAACATCAGCAAAGATGTTTTATTGAGAAGATGATCACTACGTAACAGAAGTTTTCAAAACCGGTACTTCCAGTCCAACGCCTACTGCATGCACAGCGTTGGAAAATCGGGCCTTCAAAATAAAAGTTTGACTTTTTTCCACAAAAAAAAAAAGATATTGTTTTTATTTTCAACTTTTTTTTTTCTTCACTCACACATCTGCGACCCACTCGAAACGGGTCCGCGACCCGCTTTTGGGTCGCGACCCACCAGTTGAGAACCACTGTTTTAGTGAATCAGTCTCTTCTCTTAATGTAATTGCCAGGTTCAGACTACACAATATGTTTGTTTTCCAAATAATAATTTGTATTTCCATTCATCACCCTGCTGTTCAAGGGCACACACAGTATGTGAGACATTAGTGTTGATGGGACTCACAGTTTCACTTCATTAATTATTAATTGCCCGGCACTCCATAGAGGAGAGATGTTCACACTAAGAAATGCCATGGTCTGTATTGACTTATACAAATCATGCAGTTGGATTTGAACAGTGTATGCTTATACTGTCATCTAAACCACGTCTTTAGCTTGGTGTTTATTAAAAGTCACCGAAGCATTATGATTTGTATTTAGTTTTACATTTACATTCAACTCAGTTTGTAATGAGGTCCAGTGGAACTGACCCACAGCAAGTTGAGCTTTTCTCCGGCTCATATTCTATGTGCTGCCAGTACCTCTGTTACTCCTCTCACTGCAGTGCATCTGTCTGTTTGTCTCAGGGGCCACATGTACAGATGCAACACATTCTCACTCCCAACTCGTTTTATAATGACGTTATGTCAGGATCCCTTGGCGTCGCTATCAAACGCAGTGGGGGCCCTTTAGCGTCGATTTTCAACTATCAGGGAGTCCCATTGACTTGCATAGAGAACGTTGATATATACGAGTTGAGATCGCGGAGAAATGCTCTCCGCAGACCCATTCTCACAGCGTGTACCAACCTTTTTCTTACTCAATATCAAGCCACACTTATTGATTTGACTTCTTTATTTTAATTGTATTATGTCGGACTTTTGTTGCCGTCAGTTAGGGAGAGTATAGAAAACTGAAATCTGTATTGCTTCATCGTTTTGTCCTTCTAATTTTGTATTCTTTTCTAAACCACACACTGTTATTTACTCAACAATAACACACAATTATCCTTGTGTTTATTTATTTGTTTGATTGTATAATGTCGGACTTTTGGAGTCCGTCAGGACCGAGGGTCGGAGCAGCTCATTCGAACACAAGAAGCTGTATTTTAAAATAAGAGTTCATTTCAATATTATGTTTGATAATATAATTTTTTATTAACTAGAGCATTGCGTCATGTTATGACCATCTTTTCTGTGTTGCTGTGGGGGTTTCCCATCAGTTTGGTGTTACAAATATCAAAACAATATAGTAATAAGCCTTATCAGCCATAACTATCATCCAGAAAGACGTGGATCCCAGCCGAGCAGCCGACCGACGGCACGTAAAATGGTACGCAGCCCAGCCACGGCAGACGACAAGACATAACAGGATTCGAACGAGTTCACCCACACACCTGAAGAACTACACATGCTGGCTATTTGTGTGTTTACAACCTGTTCTACGCCGCGTCTCTAGTGGGAATTGTAGTTTTAAAATACATGTGTATATTTCTCATAATTAGAAGTTGCCAGTATTAAACTGTACACCCCTGGAGGTTTAGGGGATGGGAAACACATTGGTGTTATCAACATTTTAAAATATAATTGCTAAATGGGTGAAAACTGTTTGTATCAATAATGGGCAGCATTAATATATACCCACAGCTCAGGTCAGAAGAGCTTTATTTAATAGCTGGTACTATGTCTGTGACCCCTCCTGTTGTTAATTGATAAGCATTGAATTTGCACTTGTCAAGGTTCAGAGGCAAATTGAGCAAATATGGCAGTAGCCATCCATCATCTTCGGATTTACATGATGTTAAGAAATTATTGATTTTGATAAGTATTTCAGCTAAACCATAACGGTAAACCCCAACCTTAAACACACAAGTTTATTTAAAGGATAAACCTCTTGTGATAAACTCGCTTGACATTGCAGAAAAAGGTGATAGTCAGCAGTGGTGTAAAGTAACTAATTACTTTTGTAAAAAATATCTCAGCTACAATACATAGGAAAGCACCTTGGTTGAGGAGGGAAAAATGGGATGGAAAGAAAGAAGAGGCAGAGCCAGAAATGGACCCTATTACAAATTAGTTTATGGTGACTTCATAACTGAACTTGCACATTTAGAGATAGATTGGAACGGACTACCGAATAGAGAGCATGAGAGACGTGAGGTGGCTAATCTCGGTCAACAGACTTGCGGTCAGAGCTGTGGTCTCATGGAACTGCTATGTCAAAACTAAACGATGGTTAACTGTGAGGAGGACGAGACTTTACAGCACCTCCTCATGGACTGCTACAGAGCCGAGGAGGTCTGGTCACTCCTGCGAGCATCGGTTTGAAATTCAATGTCAAATATATCTCTATTATGTATTGTATTCTGGATGAAAAGATGGACAAAAAAACAGGGAACTTTTTCGGCTTGTCATTTGCATCACGTGTAGGAAGATCTGGAAAACGAGATGCAAGATGATATTAAATCAGACAATAAAAGGCACACCATCGTGAAACAAATACTCACCGAACTAAGGCCCCGGCCCCACAAGGACGCATACGGTAAAACGCATATGCAAAAAAGGCTTCCGTCCACACGCAATAGACACCGGAAAGTGTCTGTTCACACAAGACAGCTGGAAACGCTGTAGTACATATGCCAGGCCTGTAAGTGGCGCTGTACTTCTGCACGAGACCGCTCGAAAGCGCTGAAGACGCTGTAGTACATATGCCAGGCCTGTAAGTGGCGCTGTAGTTCGGCCACAAAATACGCCAAAAGCAGCGAAGAAGACTTCTCGCGCATGCATGGTTGCCATGGTTGCCCTTCTGTTTATTCTCCGCGCTGGATTTAGCAGCAGAGGTGGGGTTTCGCCGGTCAACATGTCCGTTAAAGTTTAAATCTTCCGGACAAAATTAGAAAAGTGCCGGTCAAAGGTCTTCTTTGTTATTTATTGAGCTTTAAAACAAACGAATAACCACTCTATATAATAATATAAGAATAATACATGGAGGACGGAGATCTCTTTTCCTCCCCCTCTCCTGACAGCCCGTCAGTATCCGTGGTCTCATGCAGCTGGCTGATCCAGTAATGAGTGACCGGACAGTAAAAATAAACATATTTATAACTAGTTTAGGTAGTTTGAGAGGTCATTAAAATAGCTAAGGGTGATGATCTAACTTGAAGTGTGTGTTTTGTTCCGCTCATCGCTCCATCACAGCGGGCGGAGCTGCAGGTTATCATGCAGAGCTGCGTGTCTCCTCTCCTGTCCGATTAGACTTCACTGGCGTTTATGTCCATATCGATCAAATCTAGCTGGAAGCTCCTGCTGGGAGAGGCGGGGCTATTGCGTCATCATTATCACAAAATGATCGTATAGGGCGTAATAACGGAGCCGTTGGACCCCCCAGAGCGCTGCGTATGCCGTTCTAGCCACCTCGGGACCCGTTATCGTTACCGTAGTCGTTTACTGCCATATTCTGTCGTCCTAGTGTGGCCGAACGGTCTATATGACACAAAACTGTAACGGAAACTACCGTATGCGTCCTCGTGGGGCCTAATTAGTTTTTCTGTTTTTCACATCCTCCTATTAATATCTTTGGACGTCCTGCACTAAACTGTTTTATTGTAGATATCACTCACAGTATCTTCTTGATATTTTCTATTCTATATTTCTATCATTTACCTTCTACTTGCCCCCTAGAGTGTATCTACTCCTATGTTAATATTTGTTAATCAAATTTAACATACTCAGCAAAAACATGCAGCAGACATTAGCAATAAATCCTACCTGCATAGCAATGACGCTAAAAGAGTCATAATGCTCTTTCGACACTAGGTGGAGCGGGTAAAAAGCGGGTATACTGCTGAAAAAGCTTCCGGCGCAGACTGAAAACTCATCTCTTTCGACTCCACTTCGAGCAATAAAATGACTAACAAAGCACTTATATACTAATAAAGGACTGGCTTATCTAAAGCCAGTTGAGTAGCACTTGAAATGTTTTGGTTCTATGAAACCTGATGTACTTAAATGATTCTGTTTTCTTCAAGCTTGTATCTTCTTGGTCGAATGCACTTATTGTAAGTCGCTTTGGATAAAAGCGTCAGCTAAATGCAATGTAATGTAATGTAATAACAAATTAGAAGGACAAAACGATGAAACAATACAGATTTCAGTATTCTGAGCCCCAACTCTCCCTAACTGACGGCAACATAAGTCAGACATAATACAATTATAATAAAGAAGTCAAATCAATAAGTGTGGCTTGATATTGAGAAAGAAAACATTTGATAAATGCTGTGAGAATGGGTCTGCGGAGAGCATTTCTCCGCGATCTCAACTCGTCTATTACTAACTTCAGGGAACTCTATGCAAGTCAATGGGAGTCCCTGATAGTTGAAAATCGACGCTAGGGCCCCCCACTGCGTTTGATAGTGACGCCAAGGGATCCTGACATAACGTCACTATCGGACGAGTTGGGAGTGAGAATGTGTTGACAGATGATAGATGCGATGTGCATATTTATATTGCTTGCAGTTGTTGTTGTTGTGAGTATCACTGCATAATCTCCATTATCTGTACTTTGTCCACATCCATTTATTCCATGATGGTGTTTCTGTTTGCATTCATGGAATTACTGTATCTGACTCCATATTTTAAGTCTGTTCAGGGACTTGAACCAGCGACCTACGGCTCGGACAGAAGGGTTCAAGCTTAATTCAATACAATTTAGAATTGGGCAATGGTAAATTATTATCATGATGATTTCAATTGTAATCTTGTTTGAAGGAGATGATTTCAAACTGATACACAGTGAAACGAAACATTTGAATGGTACTAAATTGTAAATGAGGCAACTCTGCATAAAGAGTACTTTTACTTTGAAACTTTAAGTACATTTTGATGCAGGTATGAGGAAAAGCCACATTTTACTTTTAAATTCCAAGACTCATGTTAATATTCTGAGAAAAAAGTGAAAAAAAATCACTTTTGGTCCAATCTCCAAATCTTATCCTCTTCTGTACAGACACTTTTGTACTGTTCCTTAACCTGTTAAAGAGCAACTTGCAGGTTGTTTTGTTTACTACATTTATGCTTAACCTTGCCTGAAAATTACAATTAAAAAAGTTAATGCAGGATTTGATATGTTTTACGAGACATACTGTAAGGGCAGGAATTCAGAGGGGAAAGTAACCGTTTTGAGCTCTGCTACTAAAAACTGTTTTTTTTAACGTCAAACGCGTCATATTACGTCACATAGGGGAGCAACTTTCTCGGACTCCTTCGCTGCCCAATTCGCAGTAGTAGTTGGTCGTTGGTTTGAGCGGTTGTGATTTAGTGAGCTGGTATTTTTTCGGTAATTTTACATTGCATTTCACCATTTTTAATCATGGTGAGCTATTAGCCGCTTTCACACCAAGCACTTTGCCGTACTTAGTTCCCAGCACTTAGTTCTCAGCACTTAGTTCCCCCATGGAACTAAAGAGCAGATCGCGTTCACACCGGAATAAGTCCCTGAGGGAAGATTACGCAAATAAAGCCGCTGACGTCACTTCTTCTTCTTCTTCTTCTTCTTCTGCTTTGGGTTTACTGGCAGGCAGCAAACAACTTCACGGCGTATACTGCCACCCGAAGTCCCCGGCCGGAAGTCCCCGGAGTTGGGGACTGGCTTCCAGCAGCTTCTACTGAAGCCTTCCGAGTAAATCGCCAGAACGCCGACACCTCCTCATCACTCCACCACTCCCATGTTTTTTTTTGTGTTGCCATAAGTTAGTCTCTCTCCGTTGGTGCGCTGGGCTAATGCTAATAATGCTAATGCAAGCAAATACAATGGCGGCTTCAGAAAACGTTTCCGAGTTTTACGGGGCGTGGTTTGCAATTCGCCCAGCCGATCAGAAATTGGAACTTTTTTCTCCCCGGGAAACTACCTACTCTCTAGCAGGGACTGAAAAGGGGAAAAGTTCTCATGAACTAAGTTCTCTTTTTGGTGTGAACGCAAAATCCCAGGAACTGTCGGAACTAAAAGGGAAAAGTACGGGGAAAAGTACTCCGGTGTGAAAGCGCCTATTGTGTTTGTGCAGGTTGCACAAACTCCAGCCTGTCAGGACATCGAGTCCACAGTTTCCCTAACAGGAAACGGACCGGAGCTAGCTTTCGTTCCTGGGTGCGTTTTGTGCAGGCGAAAAGGTCATGGGCTGGTTAGGGTTAGTCAAATCAAAGGGTTAATCAAACAAAACGTTTATCAGGAAACTGTATTACATCTCTCTCCCCCCCTTCGCTGCTCTCTCTCTCTCCCCCCTTCGCTTCTCTCTCTCTCCCCTCCGGTACAGCACCGTAAGACGTAGTGTGGAGTTGCATTAGGTAACGCGAGATACTGGCTGATACTTGCGCATTAGTTTCTGTTATGGATCAGTATCAACAGTCCTGCCAGTAACGTTACTGTATTATCAATACTACTTTAGTTATAGCCTGATATATGATAGCTAACTTTACAATGTTGTGATGTGACCGACGTTAGCTAACATTAACTGTAGCTACCAAGACAGCTGCCCTGTTCTCCACTGGTTCTCCTCACGCCACAGCTCCATTTCTCTCCGATGGCCGTTATTTCTTCTAATCCTTGGCTGCTCCTGGTCTCTTGGATGCCTAGCAGGCTCATAATTATAAGGTTGTGGTCCGTCATATGCATACGAACATACATTTTCAACCTCTTCTGTGTCAAAACATTGTGATCCATGTTTTTTAATACGTTAGACCGGCAGCTCTCCCTGATGTGGCGTCACACGCGTTTGGTCTTTTTTTTATGCGGAAGTAAACATTTCTTACAAAAACGACGCCAGATGTCACTGTAGTGTATATTTCTGTATATTGTTTTGAAAATCTAGTGTATAATTCATTTTCCTACACATTTATTCACTGGGGGCTCTAACCTGCAAGTTGCTCTTTAAGCCCCAAGCCTGTTTTTCAGGTCTCAGGTTCGAAAATGACATTCCCAAAACAAATGACTATATCTTCTCTTCTAAAAGGCGTAAATTAATAATCTTTTTTCTCAAAGCAAGGATAAACCTGTGAGTTGGATGAAGAAAAGTCAGAATCAATATATAGATGTTTTTATTTTAAAATAAATTCAGATTGGGTGTCCCAATAAACTTGAACTAGAAATAAACGTTTCTTTTCAAAATGTTTTTATCCTAAAACATTGAGGTCATCTTAGTTTGGTGATACAGTACTGTCCGATTGATTAACCAATGTTTTCATGGTTTCTGTGTGGATATCTGTGCTGCTGCTATCAGAGGCTGCTTCAAAATGCAAGGAAAAGATAACTCTAACTGTCTCACTTCGATCTGATCAAATTAATTGTTGACTTTCCTTCTTTATATAGAGCTAAAGCCAGACAGCTCTTCATTGATTGTTTGAAAAAATAACTCTCTCAACTCACGGTCCTCACACAACTTCATGCTCCACTCACTGCTTTCAACTGGGCACGTACTACATCATCAGTAATATTCAGGAAGCTATAAGCAACCACTATCACATCAGTCACAGAAGCTCATAGGACCTGCAGCTTACTTCCCATGAGTCACTCTGAATATAGCAGCATCTGAATGGCTACAATATAGAAGCGGATGTAAAATCAAAGCATGAATTGAAGTTAAATAGGGCGTGAAAGGGGAAAAGAGGCCTGTGTTGCATGTTGGCTCAGCAGTCTAAGTGATTTCTCTTTTGTATACAACAATATAAGACCTGAAGCTGCTGTCATACAGCAGTCAGGAAATTACAGCTGTGCGTGCCGCTCGGCTGCTGCCGGTCTGTAGGTGTTCACAAGCCTGCTTTCTTTCTGATGGTGTGTATTTGTGCAGCCTTTTGCTAAAAATAACGTTTTCATACATCAAAATTGTATGTCTGTTATTTTCAAAAGGAAACATTTTCTCCAGGATTTTTGATTCGACACACAACAAATAGGTTAGTAATGTAAGTCCTAACAGGAAGGATGAGAGTGGTAAACAAACCCTGGAGACAGCTGTCACCTTGACTTACTTTATTAATTTCAGTACCTTATGTAATATATGTAATACCATGCCAAAACAAGATCTTTACCTAAACTTAACCAAATGCTTTTGTTGCATTTTTCTTTGGTTTCAATTTACAACGTCACCACTTTCAAACTGCGACCACTATCCTGGAGAAAATACTAATTTTTAGCAGTATTGGACAGGATATTGTAGGAGACAGGGTTAATGTATGTGTTTTTTCTTTGAGTTCATCTCTTCTATCTAGAAATGTGTGAATTTAAACTTAATATTTAGAGTTTAGAAAATGGGAGATTGGGAGAATTTGCAGCTTTAAAGCCAACTTACATAACTGCTCTGCAAGCTTGACAGGAGACGGACTGGGTTGCAATATTTGTCTAAAAATAAGTCTTCAGTGTCAACGTTTCCCTTTTACAGTCAGCCCTCAGAATTTGAACAATGATTGCTCACCCACACTCACTGACAACTTGTGTTCACTGGCGGCCGGGCAAACACAGTCCTGACACCTCTGAGCTGCCACTGACAGCTAACAGAGAGGATTCTGGGTATAATCCTGCTTTGAATGGCCCATTAGCAGAAAGTCTGCACAAACTGGCTAACAATAGAGCAGATCTGGGAGGGGAATTGGCTAAAGATCAGTATTTCTCTCATTTTCTAGTAAATAGTAATCAGATGCTACATATCGGTTGTGGTTCTGTCTTAATGTCCCAGATTCATTAAATGTGGTCTGGACTGTCAGATTTATAAAAATATCCTTGCTGTGTCTGAGAACCAATACTTATTCACGTCACAGTTGGTCATATTTCTGTAAGTCAGAGATTGCATTGCGGGATTGGAAGAAACGAGTGTACATTTAATGGAATAAGGGCAACATATCGTAAATACATTCACATCTTCCAAAGCAGATACAATTGAAAAGGGGAACAGTAAATGCAGTACTCTATTATACACTGTATTCCTGGTAAAACTGTTGCACTCTAGGATAATAGTACTGAACTATCCATGTTTACTCATGGATTCAACTCCGTTTACCAAATGTCTATCAGAGCCAATCCACCTCAACTCTCTCCTGTTGCAAAAAGACGAATGCTTGTTTCTGTAACACCACAACAAGTGTGTATCATATCATATAGATACAATATTCAACGAAAAAAAACAACCTGTAAAAGATTGACATCTGTAAACTCCTAGAGTGTCCAATCATGTTGCACTTAACTCACTCTTGATTTCAAACAAACAGAGTATTTGAGTCTGTGTGTTTTGAGGATGAGAGATGGGTCAGTGTATGTTTTGGTCATTGGATTTTCTTTTCACAAAAGGATATTCAAAAACAAAAAACTAGTGGATATTTAATTTTCGTTTTAAAATTGAAAAACCAAAATTGAAATACAAGGCGTTTTTCTTTATCATGGTCAAAAAGGGATTTACTAAACTTAAAAAACGGGATGATCTTCATTTTCTACTTCTCAAAACAAAAAATAAAATCACTAGAAAACAGAAACAAAAAACTACAGTTTTTCATATTCTGCTACCGGAAGTTACCTTATAAAATAAGAGCGCAGATGAGGTCAGAATCCGTGTATCTACGGTCCATTTGTTTTTCTTTATTAAAATTAAAAGTAAACGGAAGAGCGTCTGCGAGGCGTTTTTGCTTTTTACCTTACTAAATGGTCAAATGGTCCTTGGAGCGAGGGGCGGGGCCTCTTAAAATACTCTGTCCAACAATATCAGTCTCATGAAGAAAGGTTTTTTAACGCTTATTCAAAATAGCAGAGAAACATGCATTCTCGTTCTCAGGAGGGGACATTGACAGAGAAAAGGAAAACTCAACCCACTCTCTTCAGTCTGCGTACAAATGACACGACTTTACACATTGGAAATGCGTGCAATAGATACGCAGAAGTCCGATTTTGCGTGCATATGATACGCTAACCATTCCCATTGAGATCTGAGGCCGAGTTTTGCGTGCATATGATACGCCACGTTTCGTGCCTGCACCACTTATTTTTGTCCGGTCGGGTCTTGGTAGACCGGAAGCCATGTGAGATAACCCGGAGCTAACGGGAGAATAAACTCCGGTGGAAGAGCAGCACTGCAGCGGTCGGTAAATGCCGCTGAAACACATTAATAAACAATGAACCACGGCACTCTGGAGAAAAGTATAAGGTTGGAGAAGTCGTTATTTAATTTAATCTGGCTTCGTATGATTAAAAGCAACACGATCATCGACCCAACGCAGTCCCCCGTTGTTGTTGTTGTAGTGAGCGCCGTAACGCCGTTGGGGAGCAAATCAGCGATGTAAACGGTGACGTCATGACGCAGCAGCGGCAGCACCAGTCGGGCTCTGGGCGGTGTGAACAAAATGGGAGCAGAAAAGGGAAACCGGAGCTGAACCAGAAAAGCTCTAGCACGGAGCTAGAACGGGAAAAGCGCTGGTGTGAAAGCTGCAACAGACGGCAAAAAAAGTCCGACATTATACGATTTAAAATAAAAACAATAATCGTGGCTTGATATTGAGTAAGAACCGGTAAGAACATGTTTTTATGAACCACACAGCTTCCGGTCTACCAAGACCCGACCGGACAAAACGTGGCGTATCATATGCACGCAAAACTCGGCCTCAGAACTCAATGGGAATGGTTAGCGTATCATATGCACGCAAAATCGAACTTCTGCGTGTCTATTGCACGCATTTCCAATGTGTAAAGTCGTGTCATTTGTACGCAGACCGAAGAGAGTGGGTTGGGAAAACTACACAGTAAGTAATTCATAGTACTTGTGGGGGTAGTTCCTTTAGTTGATCCTGTTGGACTCAGTGTCCAACAGGATCAATCTCACGAAGAATTAATGGCAACAAAAAAGAATTCCCTCATCAAACTTAGCAGAAGTGGCTTGATTTTGTTCTCAGCAGGGGACTTTGACAGAGTATTTCTCAAAAATATACAGTAAAAGTACTTCAATGTATTGTAAGTACTAGTAGGCTAACTAATACAAAGTCAAACGGTATCAATTTCATTAAGAACTAATGGTAAAATGATCAAAGATAGCAGAAAAACATGCATTATGCATGCAAAACATGCAAAAACATGCATTACACTATGAAGGGGACTTTGACCGAGGATTACTCACAAAGTACACAGTAAAAGTACTTCATTTTATTTCTGGTAGAAGTCAAACTAGTACCGAGTCCAACAGTGTCAGTTTTCTTAAGAACTTGTGGTAAAAAATATTTGTATCACTCGTCAAATATAGCAGGAAAAAAATGAAGAGCAGCTGATTTGAAAAAACAAACTCGATAGGCGGCTGAGTGCAGAATCGCGGTATAGTTTAAATCTCCTAACAATGTTGTCCATTTTAGACATAGGCTTATTATATTAACAGCCCTTAATAACATTCGTTTTCTGGGCTCAAAGTGTGTCTTGTGTGATTTTAGCATACGAGTGCTTTTGTTTTGAAATCACTTCCGTGAGTCCCCCCCTCCTCGCTCCAAGGACCATTTGACCATTTAGTAAGGTAAAAAACAAAAAGCAAAAACACCTCGCAGACGCTCTTCCGTTTACTTGTTTAATAAAGAAAAACAAATGGACCATAGATACACGGATTCTGACCTCATCTGCGCTCTTATTTGTAAGGTAACTTCCGGTAGCAGAATATGAAAAATCTGTAGTTTTTGGTAGAAAATGAAAATTATCCCGTTTTTTAAGTTTAGTAAATCCCTTTTTTACCACGATAAAGAAAAACGCCTTGTATTTCAATTTTGGTTTTTCAATTTTAAAACGAAAATCCACTCGTTTTTTGTTTTTGAATATCCTTTTGTGAAAAGAAAATCCAATGACCAAAACATACAATGACCCAGATGGATGCGTTTTAGTGAGTTTGGGAACGGCAGTTGTCCTTAATCATATTTTGTTATGGATTACATGGATCAGCAGGAAACAGTTATACAGTAACCATAGAGAATTAAAGCATTGTACCTCTAACATGGAGTTTTTAATTAATGTGAGGGAGTTAGTGGGGGGGCTAGTGGATCGCCGGAGCTGTTAGATCAACATTAACATGCTTATTGTAGTTGTAAGTACAATGCCTTGCGGCCTGTACCACCATCCTTGATGGAGCATATGTGGACCTTGCTGGACCTGTATTTTACAGGAAAGGAGTGAGCAGAGGGTCGTGTTGTCCATTCTTGTTCTGTTTTCTGTGACTATCTTCCTCACCATGCTGAACACCCTCTCAGACTTCCAGTTGCGCGCGCTACTAAAGAGACGCGCTACCATGGAAACCAAACAATGGAGAAGCTGTATTAAAGTCCGAGTGGAAACAGTCGTGAGTAAATCTGATTTTGTCAGAAATCGGGAGAAATGCGGGAGAAATATGACCCCGGGAGGAAACCGGGAGAGGGCAATGAAATCGGGAGTCTCCCGCGAAAATCGGGAGGTTGGCAAGTATGGTCACAAGTGTGCATATAGCCTACAGGAACACTGCCGCCATATATCTCATACTGTGTAATAATGCTCACATTGTTTGAGTGCTTGAAATGTTAATCTCTCCGTATAGTATGGAAACATCTCTGTTAAAAAGAAATCTCTTGTGTAAGACAACAACCTACATTTAGGCATCCAACCAAACAACCCATTCAAATTACATTGACTTTAAGAAAAGGGAAACAGGAAGTTCTAGAATGTTAACTCAATTCCAAGTTTTTGGACTCATTCCTTCAGAACTAGCAGAGAAAGAAGCAAGGCCACATGAATGAATGACTACAAATACAAATCTGCTGGATACACTGCACATTTACAGGGATTTTTTCCCTGTGAGCCCAGTGTGCTCTGATTGGTGGGACGTTGCGAGGCTCGTTGCTGCGAGGAGCGGACAAGTTTCCGGGTCGGCGATACAGCGAGAACAAGCGAAACTTATCCTGAGCACACACAAACACTCACAGCCGAAGTAAAAACAATAAGTGTGGCTTGATATTGAGTAAGAAAAAGGTTTATAACGCTGTGAGCATGGGTCTGCGGAGAGCATTTCTCCGCCATCCCAACTCGTCTATGACCAGCGTTCAGGGAGCTCTATGCAAGTCAATGGGGACTCCCTGTTAGTTAGCCAAGGGATCCTGGTGTGTGAGGTGCTCCGCGGATTGATCCATTTGGGCCAATCCGGTCATTTGTTGTTGATTTGGGTGTTCACACGTCAGAGAACCCAGGAAGAAAACAATGGAAAATGAGAAATCTCCAACGAGGCGTTCTGGGGCAGCATAGACAGGTCTTTTCTGTGTTAGAGTTTTACTCGCTACAGGGTGTACTTTGAGGGTTTTTGACTCTGCAGACCGTTTACATGCAGAAAAACCTTCATAACACACAAGGGAACGGGTAATAACCGGAAAAGCATGACATGGGCCCTTTAAAGCATTGCAAGTACTATGGCATTTTGATATAAATTATGAGAAACCTGAATGGGTTAATAAGTGAGACGTGTGTCAAAAAAATAAAATTATCTTATTTAGGAGAAATTCCATTAATTAATTATGATTGTATATTAGTACCTAGGGTTATGAAACACTCTTGTCACATATTTAAAAGACAATTATTTGTTATATTGATGCAATAGAAAGATACAACTCTGCTTCTATCTAAAATATTTGCGAGAGGAAATCTGTAGCCATCAGATACTGAACGTTCAATGGAGCTACTGTAGTTATTTCAGGGTACACTAACATACACAACTCTCCTCCATGTTGAGATTGCCTTTGCAAATATAAAAAATCTATCCTGTTTCTTATCCAATACCCTTCAAATCACATCAAGGAGCAGAAACATGGAGAGAGGCCAGCATGCTGCTTCACTAACAATACGTTTTCAACTTTCTGAAATATGTTGCTTTGTCGTAATGTAAACACACCTCCAGGGCGTATCAACCTCCTCAATGTAACACACACACACACACACACACACACACACACACACACACACACACACACTGTACAAAAGCACTAATAGTTAATGAGCTTTGCCTCACTTCATCCATAAAAGCATCAATGTCACATCTGGCTGAGAACAATTCAGCCGACACACACTTCAGCGTGTGTACGCAAACAAACACACAAATCATTCTGATGAGGCCTGGCTGCTTAATGCAGGGTTATTTACCACTGTGCTGATGTAACCATACAGTACTGACACACACAGACACACACATACATGTGCATACTGTAAACAGATAAATGAAGAGAAATTAGCTATCATAGTTGTCAGGGCTGAGATGAAGGACTTAGGAGGCCCTTGTGCGTATCACACCATACACACACATATGAGAGGCCGTCTAGCTCACAACTCATACTTGGTCTTACAAACAATATCAGAATCTCACATGTACACCACCAGACTCTTTCACAAACCGTATCATACCGTCTTTAACGTACTGTCATTCCTTCCTTCATTTACTATCATCCTATCATACATAAATAACTATTCTCTCTCACACACAAAAACAAAATCTCTTAAACGCACCATCATACTCTCGTACACTCACCACACCATCGTCTTTCACAAACAATAATCTAATAGAACATTATAATAGTGTATGTGAAAGAGGATAGTAGTATGTGTGTAATCGGTAAACAATGTATGTAAAACAGAATAATAACCTATGTAAGAGGGAACAGTATTTCATGTTAATAACAATAGTCATATATGTAAAACAGTGAATGAAAGGCCGAATAATAGCTTATATAAGAGGTAATAATAGTTGTGTGAATGACTATATAGGTATGTGTATAAAACAGAATGATAAGGTGTGTGCATAAGAATAGATATGTGTGCGAGAGAGTATGATTGAAAAGGACGAGAGTTTGATTGAAAAGGAAGTTGGACTAAATTCTCAGTTCCTGATTGGCTCTGTTTTTGTTTGAAGGACACCGCCCAAGCATGGCAGTAGACTGCTACTATTTTCCCTATGCAACCTGAAGAGTAAAAAGGTCAAGTCCTTCAGATAGCAATGACTTTAAGTGTAAGTGTCAGCCTTACACTTACACTGTAAGGATTAGTAACATGTATTGTGTTTATGTGATGACATTTGGAGTTGTTTAAACTCAATGAGAAAATACGTTAGCATTCGCGCTAGCATTAGCATTCACGCTAGCATTAGCATACACGCTAGCATTAGCATACACGCTAGCGTTAGCCATACTAGCCTGTATACATGCTTATTGCACAGCTAGCATTAGCTATATTTACCTTGTTTACACTTAGCGGTCCTATGTCTTAATCCAACCCAGTCTCACGGCATTTCGTGTTATAGTCACGACATTTAATCTATTGATTCGTGTTCACCAACACGATTTTCCCCTTTTTTTTTCGTGTCACACAGAACGATTTTAAAAGCAATGTATTTCTATTGGTAGTATATTTCGTGCCTGCACCACGTCTTTTTGTCCGGTCGGGTCTTGGAAGACCGGAAGCTGTGTGGTTCATAAAAACATTTTCTTACTCAATATCAAGCCACGATTATTGTTTTTATTTTAAATTCTATAATGTCTGACTTTTTTTGCCGTCCGTGAGGAAAATAAATAGGGCTCAAAGCCTCAGAATACTGAAATATGTATTTTTTAAATCTTTTATTCCTTCTAATTTGTTATTCTTTACTAAATAACACACTGTTATTTACTCAACATTAACACACAATTATCCTTGTTTTTATTTATTTGTTTAATTCTATAATCTCTGGCTTTTTTGCCGTCCGTCAGGAACTGAATTTCAAAATAATGTCACCGGAAACAGACGTAGGCGATACACACCCACTGAACTGATTACCCAAGATCCTCAGCTATGGTTGAAGCTCGGTGATTGGATGTTTTAGCCGCAATGCACGTTGGGATATGGTATTTATGCGATATGAAATCCGAATTAAAAAAAAGAAAATAATACTTTATTCCGAGTGTGCTTGCTTTTCTCTTTGGAAGTCATCACATAACGGCATTGTAATACACGGTTCGGCTGCATTAAATATTACACATCTGCCGTAGTTCTTTATTTATAGAGCCCTGATTAGAAGACTTCTAGACAAACTGGAAGAAAAGCCGCGGAAACTGAATATGTGACGTGGATCATAAATATATCAGCAATTAAACAACATCTTCCATTTCTCTTCACACAATACGTCTCCTTGCAGTATCAACAGTAATTCGGCTGACTTTTATATTTGATCCAATTGGTAGATAGGTTATATTTACCCCATAATGGTGCACAGCTGATATAAAAGGACTTGTAGTTTTTAAAGATATTACTGATTTTCTTTGAATATAAGAATGTAAATACTCAGTTGAGAGAATAGTCAGGGGTTTTGGGTGATGGGAGACACATCTATGGAATCACAATTTCAATAGCTTACCATTAAATGACAGATATACCTTTCTGTCTCTGATGTTTTACAAATCAGATATTAATGTGTAGAAGTAAAACATGAGAAATAGTATAGCAATATCCTGTAAAATGATGTGAAAACATGAATAAAACTACACATCTTCAGATGTTATACATACATAAGTGTCCTACACTAATAATACAAAGTGTAATTTATTGTGTTAACACTTTAAACTTGACAGCTTTTTAACCTGCACCACCTAGTGGTTAAAGCACGTTATTGCATTTTTTTGTTGAATATGTTATATTTGATGAAAAAAATATTAAGAGTACATACAAAATATGGGGAAAGTAGAAGGTCAATGATAGAAATATAGAATATAAAATATCAAGAAGATATTGTAAGTGATCTCTACAATAAAACAGTTTAGTGGCAGATGTACAAATATATTAACAGGAGGATGTGCAAAACAGACAAACTAATTAACCTTTATTTAAACATTAAAGAATACTTTAGGTTAAGGTCTTCTTTTAAATAAGAAAAAAGCTTTGGGGGTATCTACGGATAAATATTACGCCTGACAAAGTACTTAACGTCTAATATATCGTCTAATATATTGCTTTCCTGCAATGTTAACTATGTTGAAGCACTTATTTTAACTGATATTATACATATGAATTATACTCTTATAAGATGTATGTAGATAGTATAAGAAATGTGCAGAATATGACAGTTTAATGGTGGAGGTATGCACATATTGATAGATGTCTTGTAATGCACTGTTGAGGAACCTGCAACCCAAGTTTTTCATCATTGCATAACTACACCGTAGTTGTGTATATGATATGTCAATAAACCTTAGAAAATCTTGAAATCTTGAAAGGGATGTGCAAAATAGCCATTATATACAGTCTTTAATAACTATTAGTAGAGAATAACGAGTAATGAATATGCTTTATTCATGTTTAGTCTTCTCAAGCACCAACTATCAAATATCTCGCCTTGATTGTTGGCACTTGACAATCACCTTTCCCTGAATTTTACTCAGGTGTAACTAAAGTCTGATTTAAGGGTTGTTTATATTTCACATCATTAATCAGAATCTGCAAAGTAACTAAAATAAATGTAGTGGAGTAAAAATACCAGGTTAACCTCTGAATTGTAGTGGAGTAGAATTGAGCAATGAGCTGTCATGTGGGTATATATTAATGCTGCCCATTATGGACACAAGCAATTTTCACCCATTTTTATATGTTTTAAATTTGATAACACCAATGTGTTTCCTATCCCCTAAACCTCCAGGGGTGTACACAGTTTAATACTGGCAACTTCTAATTGTGGGAAAAATGAAAACGTCTTTTAAAACTACAATTCCCAGTAGAGACGTGCCATAGAACATGTTGCGAAACACAATAGCCAGAATGTGTAATTCTGGGGGGGCGTTCGAGTCCAGTTTTGGATAGTCTGCCGTGGCTTCATTCCATTTCAAAGTCCTGTTTGATGCTCGGCGTAACCTTGGCGCACTGCCACTCCAACATCCAATCACAGAGCTTGAAGATTAATCACAGGGACTGTAGTCCCAAACGATAGCTGAGGATTATGGGTAGTGTAGTGTCTTCGGCCATCCTAAACTCCGAAAAAACTATTTGTTTCTCCGAATCGAAGGGGAAAAACACAAAAGCATTGTTCACAATTTAAACCAATCAATGTTGTGTAATTAACAAGGATAAACTGATGATTTTAGTTGATGAGTACTGCAGATTACTATGCAAACTTCGAGACCGGAAATACTGTTTTCACCCCAAGCTGTTGCCTGGCAACGCAATTCTGTTGATAGTTATTTCATATCGCATTAACACCATATCCCAACGTGCATTGCGGCTAAAACAGCCAATCACCGAGCTTCAACCATAGCTGAGGATCTTGGGTAATCAGTTCAGTGGGTGTGTATCGCCTACGTCTGTTTCCGGTGACTTTATTTTGAAATTCAGTTCCTGACGGACGGCAAAAAAGCCAGAGATTATAGAATTAAACAAATAAAAACAAGGATAATTGTGTATTATTGTTGAGTAAATAACAGTGTGTTATTTAGAAAAGAATAACAAATTAGAAAGAAAAAAAGATTTAAAAAAATACATATTTCAGTATTCTGAGCCCCATTTATTTTCCTCACGGATGGCAAAAAAAGTCAGACATTATACGATTTAAAATAAAAACAATAATCGCGGCTTGATATTGAGAAAGAACATGTTTTTATGAACCCCACAGCTTCCGGTCTTCCAAGACCCGACCGGACAAAATTATGTGGTGCAGGCACGAAACATACTACCAATAGAAATACATTGCTTTTAAAATCGTTCTGTGTGACACGAAATAAAGGGGAGAATCGTGTTGGTGAACACGAATCAATAGATTAAATATTGTGACTATAACACGAAATGCCGTGAGACTGGGTTGGTTAATCTGTGTATGTTACACTTGCATGTATGAGATCATTAATTCACTCCGTTTGAATGTCAGTGGACTGCAAATAATTCAATAAAGGAGCATGGCTGCTCATTCCCTGGCTCTCAAAAGAGTTTGGCTGGCTGTTTAATCTATGTTCACACTGAGACAGTACAACACATAGAGAGAACAGTACACCTATTGTGTAAGTACATACAAGCATGTCACACAGTATGATCACAAATAGATAAACGCTGTTAAAAATCAGTTTTTATTAAAAAGTACAGGCTGCATATGTGTTCTCAGCCTTGGAGAAACTTGACATGCTTTGGGATGTGTCTGAACCTCTCTTTAGTGGTTTAATAAAACAGATATTTTAAGGTGTGCCTACTTTGTTCATATACTGTTGAGGTTTAATTTCAGTAGTTGTGTGCTACAGTATAATGTATTTACAAAGTGTGAAGAGGAGGCAACTTTAGAATAGGGAACCTGTTCAGGTAAATTCGAGTCAAACTACTAGCTTATTGGTTATGAACAAGACTTCACTTTAAAATAAGGAACATGGCTGAACAGGATTCGGAGCTGGCTGGACCACCGACGGAACAAAGGGGTGGGTGGAGGGGGTCTGCAGGACAGGTTTGGGCTGACAGCCCGGGGGCACGGCAGAGGACCAGGAAGGGGTCTCGGGCGGACGGCCTGGGGGCAAGGCAGAGTTCATGGAGGGGGTCTCGGGCGGACGACCTGGGGGCAAGGCAGAGTTCGAGGAGGGGGTCTCGGGCGGACGGCCCGAGGGCAAGGCAGAGTTCAAGTAGGGGCGAAGGCCACAGCGGGGCGAACTCAGGGGGCCGGGCATGAGGGCGAAGGCAGCGGCTGGGAAAGTCAGGGGGCCGGGCTCAAGGGCAAAGGCCGCGGCACTCAGGGGGCCGGGCTCGAGGGTGAAGGCCGCGGCACTCAGGGGGCCGGGCTCGAGGGCGAGCAAGAAGGCGGCGACGGGACAGCTCCGGAGGATGGGCTGGAAGACGGCGTAGGCCGCGATAGGGCCCCTCCGGGGTCAGCTGGATCACCGGAGCAGGAGGACAGGAATCGGGAGCACTGGGAGCTGGGGATGGTGGAACAGGAACCGGTGTAGGCGGGACCCCCGGCGGTTCAGGATCTGGTGGCAGCGGAGCCTCTGACTGAACAGGATTCGGAGTAGGGATGCCAGAAACTGACCATGATCAAATTCGAAAATCGGACAGCCCTGGCGAATATTAATCGATTATTCGCCGCCCCTCCCCCCCCCCCCGCGGGAGAGAAAGAAAAAAAAAAGTTCCACGAGGAACTCTCCTTTGAACGTGCCGCTTTGTTCATCTTTAGTTGTGTTGTTCTCACTGTTCTGTATATTGCCAATAAATCAATCGCACGTGTGACGGAGAGGGGGGGGGGGGGGGGCGGAGTCGGTGTGTAGCAGGCAGCAGCAGTCTGCACTCTGCGCTGCTGGCTTCCTCCAATTTTACAGTAAAACAAACTAGTGGTGTGACCAATGGCCATTTACAATTATTAATACTATTACTATTATTAGCATTAGTCTATATTTTGGTTGAAACTAAGCCAGGAAAAAAAAGAAAGAAAAAAAAAATTATAAATAAAAATATAAATAAAATCGATTTTTAAAAATCATTTTCGATTATGGAGACTGTAACGAATATTCGAATAATCGAATAATCGCTGGCATCCCTAATTCGGAGCTGGCTGGACCACCGACGGAATAGGTGTTGGCGGGACCCCCGGCAGGACAGGTGTCGGCGGGACCCCCAACAGGTCAGGGTACGGAGTTGGCAGGACTCCCAGCGGAACCCCCAACGAAACAGGACAAGGAGTTGGCAGGACCCCCGGCGAGACAGCTGACGGCGGGACCCCCAACGGAACAGGACATGGGGTTGGCGGGACCCCCAACCGGACAGGATAAGGAGTTGCAGGACCCTCAGCGGAACCCCCAACGAAACAGGACAAGGAGTTGGCAGGACCCCCGGCAAGACCCCCAACGGAACAGGACACAGAGTTGGCAGGACCCCCGGCAGAACAGTAGTCGGCGGGGCCTCCAACAGCACAGGACATAGGGTTGGCAGGATCCCCGGCAGAAGTAGTCGGCGGGACCTCCAATGGCACAGGACATAGGGTTGCAGGACCCCCGGCAGAAGAGTAGTCGGCAGGACCCCCAATGGGACAGGACATGGAGTTGGCAGGACCTCCGACGAAACAGGTGTTGGCCTGAACCCCAACGGCACAGGACGTAGGGTTGGCAGGACCCCTGGCAGAAGAGTAGTCGGCGGGAGAGCCAACAGGAGACGAGGTGCTGGAGTCGGCCGGTACGCCGACAGGACACGGGGAGCTGGCGTCGGCCGGAGAGCCAACAGGTGACATGGAACCGGAGTCGGGACCATGGCTGTGGGGACCGGAACTGAAGCCTGGATCATGGCTGTTTGGGCCGGTTCTGGAGCCGGAAACATGGCTGCCGGGGCCAGAACTGGGGACGGAACCATGGCTGCTGGGGCCGGTACTGGAGCCGGAACCATGGCTCCTGGGGCCGGAACTGGAGCTGGATCTGGAGCCGGAAACATGGCTGCTGGGGGCGGAACTGGGGCCGGAACCATGGCTGCTGGGGCACCGGCTGGAATCCTGGCCTTACGTCTCCTAGAGACCTTTTGGAGGCTCTGTGGACCTCCTAAGGCAAGGCGGGATCCCAAGAAGGGGTTTGAGGCTTGAGGCTGGTACTCAGGGCTGCTTGTAAAAAGTCTTAGCTTCTCAGGCAACAAGCTCCTAAGCCAGGGCTTGCTGTCAACCTCCCTGCGTGCCTCGTTAAAGGCAGCCTCTTTTGCCCCTCTGGATGAGGCCCTCCTCCAGTCATTGAAAATACATTCCAGATTGTATTTAAGTTCATAAAGCTCTTGGCTAAATGAAAAAACTGCTGGGTCCATACTGGTCTGTTCGTACTGTCAGGTTGGGGAAAATAGGATCCAAGTGCAGTTAAAAAATACAAAAAGGTTTGTTAACAAAAAGCGAGCTTTATTATAAAAAGCCGAAGGCATGAAAAACAAGAAACTAATTAACAGAAACAAAATCGGGGAGCACGACAGACAGGAACACACTTACAGACGGGAACAGTCAGGAGACATGGACAAGCATAGACGACAGGTAGCAGGGACATGAAATGACGACGAACAGACATGGAGCACAGGGGGAAGACAAGACTAAATACACAGAAGGGTAATCACAGGACAAGACACAGCTGGGCAGGGGAGGCAGAAACACAAGGGCAACAGGTGAACACAATCTGACAATCAGACACACCAGGCAAACTAACGACAGGAAGGCAAACACAGGAAGTAGGATCAGACAAGACACAAGGAGGAAAACATTTCAAAATAAGGTGGAAAATGAAAACAACAATCCAAAACCATGACAAATGGCACCAATTAGAGGGTTATTGAGGAAAAACTCTCAACTAATGGCCTATTACTTGTAGAACATTGCCATGTAGAATAAGGCATTAATAAGTGTTTTATAATGACTAATAAAGAGCCAATATACTGCTAATATGCATGTTAATTAACAACTAGTTGATGGTGAATTTGTGTGTTACCAAAAGTTCTTATTGCAGCCCAAATGTAGCTAGCAGTGCTCTGAGCAGCTTCAGGCTTTGTTTTCAAGGCTGTAAACCAGTCAAGGAATGAATATTTAAACTGGCTTCCTGTTGGATCAACCTGACTTCCTTTTAAAGTATACTCTTTCACAACCAGTACAATGTCCTCTCACATAAACGGTCATAAGCTCTCAAAAACACAAGCATTGTCTTTCACATACACTATCATTCTCTTACACACACACTACTATACCCTCATACATACTACAATTCCTCTCTCATTTACACTATCATTCTCTCTCACACACACACTACTATACCCTCATACATACTACAATTCCTCTCTCACATACACTATCATTCTCTCTCACACACACACTACTATACCCTCATACATACTACAATTCCTCTCTCACCTACACTATCATTCTCTCTCACACACACACACACACTACTATACCCTCATACATACTACAATTCCTCTCTCAAATACACTATCATTCTTTCTCACACACAAAGTTTTCTATTTTGCATACACTACTAGAGTATTATATTGTAGTATGATGTTGTCTGTAAGTGGTAATAATATTGTTTCTAAGAAAGTACAGTTTGGTATGTAAGTAAGTTTGATTTATGGCCCAGACAAAAGTGTGTGAAAGAGAGTATGATTGTGTGTGTAAAAGTGTTAAGCAATACACACACACACACACACACACACACACACACACACACACACACACACACACACACACACACACACACACACACACACACACACACACACACACACACACACACACACACACACACACACACACACACACACATTAAGAGAAAACATATATACACAAGGAGAGCTCTCATGAATTATCTTCACCTGTCAAAAACACACGCTCACACAAAAAACATGACTAGTGAGAAGTAATATAAGACACACACACACACGCTTACACAACCAAACACACACGTACAGCAATGACCCACACAACAGTGCCCATTCATCACCACTTGGCTGTGTTGCCGTGGGATAAAACTAATGAGCCGTTACTGTTACCCAGAATGCATTGCTCTAGCCCTTTATCCACTCAACCGTCAGAGAAACTCCCTCTAGAGAGAACACAGGGATTTTAGCCTTTGCAGACCATTGACATGCACACAAACACCTATATAACACACTACAGGAGAGGGAACAGCCAAAAGCATAACAGGGCCTCTTTGATGTTAGCTGTCTCTTTAATAATATTCATTAACTGTTGTTAGAAATGTAGTAGAAGGAGAATGAGTGCAATATTTATCAATGAAATGTAGTATACATTAGCATAACACGCAATGCTTGAGTTTAATACAAGATCCTCAAAATTGTACATTGATTTGAGGGTGGGACATGCTGCAGGTGAGGCAGGAGAAGGACATGTGACCAGAGGAAAGGAAGGAGAGCTCACCACTAGTTCTGGTTTATTTCTTCAAATCTTGATCCACATGGGTTGCTCCTACTCACTGCAGGCTGCAGACAGAGAGAGACAGAGAGAGATTAACAGATGGTAAAGTTTCACTTGTTTTTAAAACAGTACACAGCCCACAGAGGCAGACACTGATATGGAGAACCACATACTTTAAAGAGAGAAAGACAGAGAGAGCGAGAGAGTTCAAATAAAGGAGGTAGACAGAGTGCAGGAATTTAGAAAATTAGAAAAATGAAAATAGATTAAGAGTGTTAGGAGTCCTCTGTTATACTGGGAAATGTTATTGAGTTTAATGCCAACGGGATCTCTTCTTTTAAATAGCACTATCAGACTTCCAATGCAGGAAAGTTTGCCTAATGACAGACTAATAAATAATATTATATGTCAGAAAATTATAGAAGGTAAGGTTAAATTAGTGAGTTGGTACATTCTGACTAAACGAAATCTAAAAATTTGCAAAACATAACATTTGGGCTATTATCACTGCCATATTGACCCACAATAATGACTTTTAAATTCTAAAACGCTCCATGAAGAAGGAGCAGGAGTGTTGAATACAATTGCAAATACAATGCCAGATTAGGGAAGGCTTTGAAAGAGTGATCATTTAGTTTAGGTTTGATTAGTAGGCTTGAGTCAAGGATGGCCGCCCTGCACCCCCTTCGCCTCGAGGAACGTGAGTATCAAACTGACCGGGTGGAGTGAACTCATTCATGCTGAGATATTCTTCAGTCTCAGCCAGGTTTCAGTGAGACAACAGAAGTCAATCTGATTATCTGATATCAAATCATTTACTAGTAACGCTTTAGAAGGTCAAGATCTGACCTTTGAGAGTTCTCATTACATTTTCCTGTTTAGTTTCACTTTAATGTACTATTCCCCATATTTTTACTTTTGAATTAATTCTTTAAGTGGTCGTGTTGAGTGGATGCCCAAAAGGAAGTCCTCAGAAGTCTGTAAGACTGCAACCCCGCCTCGTCTCAACTCTGATTGGTTGGCCACTAATACACTTTTATAATATTAGTAGATATGAGAACTGCTCCTTCCAGAGTCAGCTGAATGCCATCTCTCCTAATCAGATCTGATGTTCCCCAGAAAGCACAGCAATTATCTACAAAGCCCACATCATTTGCAGGACAGCAACATGACAACAGCTGAAATGATAACATGCAGCTATACATGTCATCACTGGTCAGACAACTAGTCAGGTGATCAGGTCTCATTTGTATAAATGTCACTTCATTAGGTGAGCAATCATCCCCACAGAGGGTCAGGATAATAAGCACAACAACTAATTAAAAATGTGTGTGTGTTTGTGTATGTGTGTGTGTGTGTATGCAGTCATTTCACAGATGGTAGGAGAGGAGAATGGACTGATGAAAGGAGATGAGGCGTGTATCGATATGGCAGGTAATTATCTGAGGTTACTCTCAGATCACAACCACAAAAAAACGTTTTTATAACTTGAAATAAAATCTGCTTCTAAAAGCCGCTAAACCTGAAGGATTTCAATTCCAGTTTTATTATTTATCCAGAGTGTTCCATAGTGATGTCACTATGTTCCTGAAGTAAACAAAGGAGTCAAATGGAGTAGTTTCAGGCAGGGGGGGGGAGTGTGTGGGGGAGAAACTCCCTCTGGAGGGAACACAGGGATTTTAGCTGTTGCAGACCATTGACATGCACAAAAATCTAGAGGAAAGGGAAAACCCAAAAAGCAGAATAGGGGACAGTGGTCTATAAACATTGGGATTAAATGGATTTTGGAACATTTTTGCTTAATCAAAATTGTCAAATTGTATCATATGGAATAATGCATATTCAAATATGTGAGGCAAAAATGAAGAGGCTGGACCAAGGAGCTTGATGAGACCCTTCTCAGTTAAACCTGTTAGTTCTCCCCCAAGAATAATTTCTCCTTAATGAAGTGCACCTCATCACATCGTAGAGTAAAAACTGTTATAAGTTCAGTTTGCAAACATAAAGTTCACCTTAAACTGCCAAGAATATATAAATAAAGAGAAACAGTGGACAGGGTGCACACCCAGCACAGTGAAAACAACCTTCTGTCAAAGCATTGTTTAATAAAACATATTTTTTAATGAACAGTAAAAGGTAAATACCACTTCTTAATGATACCTTCTTAAAGAATCCTTCCCATAGCTCCCTTTTATTAACTCAAGGCTGCTAACAAGAAAATAATATCATATTCCATCCATCCATCTTCTCCCGCTTATCCGTGGTCGGGTCGCGGGGGTAGCAGTTCCAGCAGAGAGCCCCAAACTTTCTTTTCCCTGGCCACATCAACCAGCTCTGACTGGGGGATCCCAAGGCGCTCCCAGGCCAGCGAAGAGATAAATCCCTCCACCTGGTCCTAGGTCTACCCCTTGGTCTCTTCCCAGCTGGACGTGCCTGGAACACCTCCCTAGGGAGGCGCCCAGGTGGCATCCTTACTAGGTGCCCGAACCACCTCAACTTGCTCCTTTTGACGCGAAGGAGGAGCGGTTCAACTCCGAGTCCCTCCCGGATGACTGAACTTCTCACCTTATCCCTAAGGGAGACGCCAGCCACCCTGCGGAGAAAACCCATCTCGGCCGCTTGTATCCGCGATCTCGTTCTTTCGGTCATGACCCATCCTTCATGACCATAGGTGAGGGTAGGAACGAAAATGGCCCGGTAGACAGAGAGCTTTGCCTTCTGGCTCAGCTCTCTTTTCGTCACAACGGTGCGGTAAAGCGACTGCAGTACCGCTCCCGCTGCTCCGATTCTCCGGCCCATCTCACGCTCCATTGTTCCCTCACTCGAGAACAAGACCCCGAGATACTTGAACTCCTTCACTTGGGGTAAGGACTCATTCCCTACTTGGAGTGGACAGTCCATCGGTTTCCTGCTGAGAACCATGGCCTCAGATTTGGAGGTGCTGATCCTCATCCCAGCCGCTTCACACTCGGTTGCGAACCGATCCAGTGAGTGCTGAAGGTCGCAGACCGATGAAGCCATTAGAACCACATCATCTGCAAAAAGCAGTGGTGCAATCCTTAGTCCACCGAACTGCAGACCCCCCCCCCACGACTACGCCTCGAAATCCTATCCATGTATATTACAAACAGGATCGGTGACAAAGCGCAGCCCTGGCGGAGGCCAACCCTCACCGGAAATGGGTCCGACTTACTGCCGAGGACCCGGACACAGCTCTCGCTTTGGGAGTACAGAGATTGGATGGCCCTGAGTAGAGACCCCCTCACCCCATACTCCTGCAGCACCTCCCACAGTAACTCCCTGGGAACTCGGTCATACGCCTTCTCCAAGTCTACAAAACACATGTAGACCGGATAAGCATACTCCCAGGCCCCCTCCAGGATCCTTGCGAGAGTAAAAAGCTGATCCGTCGTTCCACGACCAGGACGGAATCCGCATTGTTCCTCCTCAATCTGAGGTTCGACAATCGGCCTGACCCTCCTTTCAAGTACCTTAGAGTAAACTTTCCCGGGGAGGCTGAGTAGTGTGATGCCTCTGTAATTGGCACACACCCTCTGATCCCCCTTTTTGAAAAGGGGAACCACCACCCCGGTCTGCCACTCCTTCGGTACTGTTTCCGACTTCCACGCAACGTTGATGAGACGTGTCAACCATGACAGTCCTCAACACCCAGAGCCTTCAGCATTTCTGGGCGGATCTCATCCACCCCGGGGCTTTGCCACTGTGGAGTGTTTGACGACCTCAGTGACCTCCCCCCGGGAGATTGGTGTTGATCCCCCGTCATACTCCAGCTCTGCCTCTAACATAGAGGGCGGAGTTGTCGGGTTCAGGAGTTCCTCAAAGTGTTCCTTCCAACGCCCTAACACTCCATCAGTTGAGGTCAACAACGTCCCATCCTTACTGTACACAGCTTGGATGGTTCCCTGCTTCCCCCTCCTGAGGTGTCGGACAGTTTTCCAGAACAACTTTGGTGCCGCCCGAAAGTCCTTTTCCATGGCTTCTCCGAACTTCTCCCACACCCGCTGCTTTGCCTCGGCCACGGCTGAGGCTGCTGCCCTTCGGGCCGTCGGTACCTTGCAACTGCCTCGGGAGTCCCCCGGGATAACAAATCCCTGAAGGCCTCCTTCTTCAGTCGGACGGCTTCCCTGACCACCGGTGTCCACCAGGAGGTTCGAGGGTTACCGCCCCTTGAGGCACCTAAGACCTTGAGACCACAGCTCCCGCCGCGGCTTCGGCAATAGAGGCTTTGAACACCGCCCACTCTGGTTCAATGTCCCCAACCTCCACAGGAATGCCCGAAAAGCTCCGCCGGAGGTGTGCGTTGAAGGCCTCCTGAACTTGGGCCTCCTCCAGACGTTCCCAGTTCACCCGAACTACACGTTTGGGCTTACCAGGTCTGTCCAGAGGCTTCCCCCGCCACTCGACCCAACTCACCACCAGATGGTGATCAGTTGACAACTCCGCCCCTCTCTTTACCCGAGTGTCCAAAACATACGGCCTCAGGTCCGATGATACGATAACGAAATCGATCATGGACCTTCTGCCTAGGGTGCTCTGGTACCACGTACACTTATGAGCATCCTTATGTTTGAACATGGTGTTTGTTATGGCCAATCCATGACTAGCACAGAAGTCCAGTAACAAACCACCACTCCGGTTCAGATCAGGGGGGCCGTTCCTCCCAATCACGCCCCTCCAAGTGTCTCCATCATTGCCCACATGTGCGTTGAAGTCTCCCAGCAAGATTAAAGAGTCCCCTTCAGGAGCCCCATACAGGACTCTTTCCAGGGTCTCCAAGAAGGCCGTATACTCTGAACTGCTGTTTGGTGCATAAGCACACACAACAGTCAGAGTTTTCCCCCCATAACCCGCAGGCGTAGGGAGGCGACCCTCTCGTCCACTGGGGTAAACTCCAACAACGAAGCACCCAACCGGGGCTTGTGAGTATCCCCACACCCGCCTGGCGCCTCACACCTTGAGCAACTCCGGAGAAGAATAGAGTCCAACCCCTATCCAGAAGTAAGGTTCCAGAGCTGACGCTGTGCCCAACCAGATCCAACTGGTAACGCTCCACCTCCCGCACAAGCTCCGGCTCCTTCCCCCCCAGAGAGGGTGTTCCACGTCCCCAAAGCCAGCTTCTGTCGCCCTGGTCTGGTCCGTCGAGACCCTCTGCTTTCACTGCCACCCTTCTGGCAGCGCACCCGACTGTTTCCCGTAGGTGTTGGGCCAGCGGGACGGAGAAGCGGAGGTGTTGCCCACGTTGCCTTTTCGGGCTGTGCCCGGCCGGGCTCCTTGGCAAGCCCGGCCACCAGACGCTCGCCGACGAGTCCTTCTGGGCCTGGCTCCAGAAGGGGACCCCGGGCTTCCTCCGGGCCGGGTATCCTCACTTCTGTCGTTTCATGAGTCTTTGAACCAATCTTAGTCTGGCCCCTTGCCTGAGACCAATTTGCCATGGGAGACCCTACCAGGAACACAAGGTTCCAGACAACACAGCCCCCAGGTTCATCAGGGCACACAAACCTCTCTACCACGGTAAGGTGCTGGTTCTTCAGAAGGGTATAATATCATATTTTAATTAGGGCTGTCAGTCGATTAAAATATTTAATCGCGATTAATCGCATGATTGTCTATAGTTAATCACGATTAATCGCAAATTAATCGCACATTTTGTATCTGTTCTAAATGTACCTTAGAGGGATATTTTTCAAGTTTTTAATACTCTTATCAACATATGAGTGGACAAATATGCTTTATGCAAATGTTTGTTTATTATCATTTGAACAATGACAAATATTCTCATGAATATTAAACACAACAACCTCTGAACATTACAAATATTCGCCTCAATTCAACCTGAAACTTCTCTCATACAATACAATAATACAATACTGTGTGTGTGTGTGTGTGTGTGTGTGTGTGTGTGTGTGTGTGTGTGTGTGTGTGTGTGTGTGTGTGTGTGTGTGTGTGTGTGTGTGTGTGTGTGTGGAGAGACACTGTGATGGATCGTTGGAGCTATGTGCAACTCAAGGCATATGCTCGAACGGGAGCTGCCTGGACGCTGCAATCATGTTGCGCGCACTATCCGTGCTGAGTGTGCTGACTTTTCGTACAATGTCCCACTGTCTGGCTACCTGCATAAAGTCAAGTGCTCGGCGCAGTTGTCGGCGAAATGTCGCTCCTCTGTTTTCATGGAAACAGCTCCTTATATCCGTTAGCACAGCTAGCTAGCACCAGATGCTAACAACAACAATACACGTAAGGTGGTGTGCGCGTTCTCGCTCGCGCCACACATTACACACACCCTCCCGGTCCTCCCGATGGCCAGTCCGGGCCTGCCGGTGAGCGTGGAAGTGTGGTCTGCCGCAAGCGGGTGGCAGGAGCGGGGCTGTCAGCGTCAGCTTGTAGATGGTATTTTAAACTCGATGCGCTCTGAAACTACGGGGCGGCCGAGGACAAAAAATACACATGCGTTAATCGCGTTAAAATAATTAGTGGCGTTAATTTGACAGCCCTAATTTTAATGTAATATTCATTACATTTCCATGCAGCCGTAGCCTCTTTTCCCTGAATGCAAATGCATTTAAACATTATGTGGTCTTATTATATTTCTCAATTTGTCACTTCATTAAAACTCTAAATGTGGGAGAATGAATAATGAGATACTGAGGGTTGCATTGAAAACAATAGATGTGCCTAATAACGTGTCTGTTCTGTCTGGAAATCAGATAACCCGCCTCTTCAGGAGCAGACAGCTCTTCATCCCTCATCACGAGGTGTTGACCTCCTTTACCAGGGGGAGGGATTCTTCACTCCGTCAATAGCTCTTTATCTGCTGGGGGGGGGGGCGGCTGGTCGGAGAGGCACACAGCGATGACCCCCCGCTCTGTGAGGTTCACTCATCTGATGCGACCCAGTGGAGGGGACAGCACCCCCCCGCCATGAGAGTAGAGACGCACCCATCGATCTGTCAGCTGATCTGTCAGGACTCTCAGAGTCTTTCGTTGGTCAAATTGACACGTGATGGTTTACCGCCCACACACACTATATGCATGTCAGTGTTCTTCAGAGTTCTCCAGTGTTGTATCTTTGCAATTTGTGAAGTTCAGCTCCCTCTGTGTTGCAACATCCCAGCCAAATGCAAAAACATGAAGCTGTTTATAATCGAAAAGCGTTTTAAACAGACTCGTTAAATCTCCTGTATTTGGGATATACTGCAATTCAGAATCAGTTGGATTAGATTTGTACGGAAGCTAATGGAAAACTTTTATTTTAACATGTGTTTAAGTGAGATAAGGTTGCATTACTTGGTTTAGTTTTGGAGAATATGTTTATATTTGTTTATAGTGAAAATACAGTTGAATTATTTTTTTCCATTAAAGAAAAGGTACTTAAATATGAGTGTATGCTGTCAAAAACAGTTCTCAGAAAGAAATCAGAATCGGCAGGACAGAGGGCTCGTCCCTGACTCCAGTCTCCAGTTTCCCATGGCCTCCGCCCAAGCTCCGCCCACATCCCTCCCATAGTTCATCAGTCCTATGACCCCCGCTCCAGCACTGCCCCATACCCAGGTTCACTGTTCCCCTTCTGCCCTTCTTCCAGGCGATTCATTCTGCATTATGCACTTTTCTTTTGCCCCATTGAGTATATTTTAATTCTCATACTACAAGAATTGGTCTTATACTTCAGCGAAATATCTGAATACTTCTTCTTCCACTGGTTGTTTAAATGGTAAGACATGGTTTGAATGGTAAAATTATGATATAAGAATCAAGTTAGGCATAATTTCATTTTTCTACAGTATATATGTTCCTATTTTTGGACTCAAAGCTGCAGTGTTTAGGTATTTTGAATAATAAGCTGTCAAAAGTTGTGTGTGTAATGCAGCGTTTCTCAAAGTGTGGGGCGCGCCCCACTGGTGGGGCGCAGAGATGTTATAGGTTGGTCGCGAATGGATGAGATGAACGGGAGATTTTTTTTTTTTTTTTTTTAATACATTTTTTGGTAGAGCTAGAGAGAGCACACCTTTATCTATTTAATATAGCCTAGTTGTAAAAATTAAAATAAGAAATCATTCCAATGTGTACTATAGGACAGTCAAAAAAAAAAAAAAAGTTTAAAAGGGGAGTGATTAGTAAAATAAGCATAAATAAAAAGAAAGAATGATAACTAGGTAACATAAGATAAGAATAAACAAGTTTAAATGATTTGTTATTGGTTGTGATCATATTCTAAAGATGTTTGGATTATTGAAAAGTATACAGCTCCCTTTCATCTGAGTGTTGAGAGCTGTATCCATCAATTCATGTTGTGCTCAAAGTGCACCAGATTGATGCATTTCACTTCAACATTTAAAAACAAATCTTCCTGGGTGTGCATGCCCCCGGACCCCCCTAGAGGATTTGAGGTCCACCCCCAAATAAAGCAGGTTAAAATAATTAAATTGAATACATGTTCTTTTAGTAAACACTGAAAACGGGTCCCACAGACCCAAACAGCAAACAAAGGTTAAAGGTCAGCATATCATAATGTTAAAATGTGCTAAATATATACACTGCAAAAAACTAAAAAAGAGGAGTAAAAGTAGCTCACGACTTGTTTTCTTTTTTGAAAGTAGCTCTCATCCTAAAAAAGTTTGGAGACCCCTGTTATAGAACGATACATTTGATAATTTTAAGCTTGGCCTACCATTTTATTGGAGCGATGAGGAACAGGTGGGGCTTGAAAAGGCCCACCTGTTCAAAGTGGAGAACGACAGAAAAAGTTTGAGAACCACTGGTGTAATGCAATGATACACCACAGTGTATGACTAATCCCCCCCCCCCCCCCCCCCCGTCCTCAGTGTGTGCAGGTGTAACTGAAGAGCAGAGAGCTTGTCTGATTCGGGGACACTCCAGTAAACATCAGGTTTTTTCTCCCGCTGCCCCCCCGCTCCCCCCATCAGGCCGCGCTGACGTAAAGGTCTGGGCTAAAGGTTGCTGCAACACGTTCTCTACAGCGCATTAATCAGAGAGTAGACGCTAAAGTTCACCAGCCAATAGTCTCCTTCTGGGTCTGTCTGTCTAATCACTGTGCTCTTTCCTTCTGCATGGCACCGCAGCTCTCTGCCTGTTTATCTCCGTGTCCCCTGCTGACACATATCAGACGTTTTTCTAAAGGTCGAGTCAAACGAAATATTCAAAATAACATCCATTGCACCGAAGAAATGTTTCTTCAGTGCGTTCAGGTTTTCTACATGACAGAGAATATGTATTTTTTTTAAATCCATCAAAGCTCAGTTTCTAATTTTCTGAATTCCGGCTACTGTGGAAACAAGGCCCCTTTGTCCCGACATAGCACAAATAATATCATATCATATCCTAACTTGGGGTTGCGAATCCTTCTTAGAATAAAGTCAGGGGGGTTTGTGTGTGGTTGTAGAAAGTAGGGGTGTGAATTTACTCTCAAATATTGGGGTTGCGATTCCATTAAAACATGATTTTGCTTCAGTTTATAGGGGTGCTAAATTGATGAATTGATTGCAGCCCAGGGCACATGTATTACAGTCTCCACTCATCCTAATGTGAGCAGACTCAGAGCATGTCACACTATCATGTGTCTCCTGCCATGCAGCTACCTGGGTTTAAAGATAATATACATACAGTAATGAAAGCAAATGAGAACTAGCAGCACAGATACGTTTCCAGGGTGAGGTTTGGGTAATTATAACAAAATCAGCACCTCTGACACTTACCAATTAACATTTTGTATCTCATGTGTAAAACAATTTTAAAAGGGGTTATATGTGGTGAAGTATTTCCTGGCTGAAAACAGCTGCCAAGGCAACCAGTGCAGAAAACAACTGGTCTGGAAATAAACCCTCCTCAACATTTTTTGTGATGTATAGATGCTGGTAGTTAGATTTTTTAAGCATTTGGTTTAGCTAGAGTAGTTTCCCTGTTTCCAATCTTTATGCTAAGCTAATTCAGGCAGCTGTTGGCTGTAGTTGAACTTTTACCAAACAGACATAAAACGTGTTATCAGTCTTTTCATATCTCTACAACAAAGCAAATACGTGCATTTCCTAAAATGTAAAACATACAAACAACCAAAAAATATATATTCTGGTTTATTAACACTGCACGTTTACCAAGTTGTTGCCTTTTTCCTTTCTGCAAACACAGTTAAGGCTAAATAAAGACATTCTTGATTATTTGTCCTTAACTTATTATTGTTATTCCTTGTTTACTTGCTGCTATTGAAACACAATAATATCCCAATCTGATCAAACTGAATTAGAATACAGCCATGCACTAAGCTATTGGTCACTCCTACCAGAAAGATCTGGAAAAACATTGTCAATATTGTTCACCATAATGACTTAATCTCTTTTAATCTTTCTAATTAAAGGCCTGCTCTCCGCCTCCAGGCTTTACTGACACAATCTAAGTAGCTTAAAGCAATAAGTAAAAGGAAAAAATCAATGAAATGAAATCCACTGGGTGGGAGGGTAACGCTCTCTCTCTGCAGCCGCCACACAGACGCTCACTCATTTGGTGATTATAAATATCTGCAGCCTCAAAGGTTTGTTGGTGAGGTACGGCCTGGGGCCAGCCTTCAGCACCTCTCTGGAATACACTCAGCTCTGGATGTATTTGGATACAGTTGGATGTGTTATTGAATTATGTAATCTATGAAATAGCAATGCGATTTCACAGACAGCAGGAGAAGAAAGGCTATATGGGGTGTTGAAATTAATCGTTTCTACGATGCATCGTGATGCAGACTTGGACGATTCTGCATCGATGCAGTGACAGAACATAATCGATTATAGCGTAGTAACGTTGCCTTCCTGATTTTACGGCCGCGGCTTTACAAAAAGTTTTTTTTTCTGTCACTTTAAAGGGAGGTAATGCTCATGACACGCATTTTTAAATAATTATCATACGATAAAACAGACCAGTCTCTGCCAGTCTTTATTTTTTTTTTTAAACTGATGACGTTATCAGTGATTTTAAGCTGATTAATTACCGAAATAACATCAACCCTGTGGGCGGCGCCATTTTGACGAGTCACATGACTTATTTTACCGGACGTGACGTGAACTATGCGTTTGGACAAAATTACGTATGTGCTTCGTCCATGTTGTTTACTGTAGTAATTAATTATAATTAAAAATAATAATTAATCTGTGGTAGCAATATATGTATATTATTTACACTGTGAAATATCGGTATATCTAAGGAAATATGTATGAAATTATTACTTTTTAATGATGAATTAAACAAATAAGATGTTTGGCCTGAAATGAACGCTTTTCTTATTTAATATTCACGATTGATTTATCATCATCATCATCATCATCATCATCATCATCATCATCAGGCCTTTTCTTTTGGCATTGTATTTTTGACATGCTTGACAATCTGCACTACAATTTAAAATATTGTGCATTTGTTAATTTTAATTGTAAAGTATATAATGCTAAGAAGAAAGGGCTGTACCCGTCAAATGTACCCACCTTTCATTTATTGGTTGAACCAAAGAGGTGCGTTTCACATCCTTCATGGCAACCAGTGCTGTTCTCAATACAGCTTCTTCTAACACCACAGTGCCGAATTCCCTGTGTAAACATATGCAATCCAAGTCGTCTGTGACCAGTTTATCTTCAAGCTCTTCAAGCTCATGACAACATACGTTCATCAGAGGATTGTCCATGGCTACACACCGACTGCAAGTACACCATTCATGTACAGGTCTCCCTACTCGCCCCCCGAAATCAATTGCACGAATAAAGGGATCGTCTCTAGCAAGATCACCGTGCTGTTCATCCTCATCGTCACTGGATTCCTGACGGTTCTGGCCACTTGGCTCGAACCTATATGGCTGAATTCCCCCATCCAATCTCTCCACATTGCTCAAAACTTCTTCCTCGGCTGACGAGTACGAACTCAAATACTCCGCCATGTTTTCGTCGGACGAGCTGTTCGTGTGTTTACAAAGTGAACGCATAGATGACGTCACGACCTAGTTTTTTGGATCATGTGACTACTGAAAATGGCCAAAATGGCAGCTGCCTGACGGAATATACAGGTTTTGATAAAAAAGAGCTATAAAATCATTATTTACCGGGGAATATCGCTGATTTCTTCAGGGTATGGTTTAAACATAATGTTTCACTAAATACTGAAGTTTTGATTAATTATCTAATCAGTGGACCCTTCCTTTAATATCAAATCGGTCGGTGACGCAGAGATCAGGGAACAGACGTGACAGCGGCACAGCGACACCAAACACGGAGCAGTCTGCTTTATCCACCAACACAAGAACACCAGTCCAGAACCAACAGCAGAAGGACCCGCTCTGAATCAGTCGCTGCGGCTCAGACACACAGGGATTTATGTTTTAAGAAAATACTCGCGTTACAATCATGTCAGGTTTTTGGTGGATTTAGTTAAGTCTTGGATTGCAGAGTATGAATGTCCACTTGCTATTTTCAGACGATATACGTGTGTAAAGTTTGTGAAGGCAGGAGGAAAGCTTCCGCGATCACCGTCTCCTCTCTGCTGCTCCAAACCCCGCCCCCCCCCTGAAAATAATGAGTGACAGGCTGATAGTAACTTGATAGAAACTTTATTATTCACTTAATCACTGCTTGAGATATGATGAAGCTAACTTAATCTCCTACAATCATGGGATTTATGTAACAGTAAGACAGAGAATGTAAGTGTGCACCCACATGCTGTTGTAAATACTCCTGTTGTCTGCTGTGTTCAGACTCAAGTCATGTTTGTGATGCCACATTCAGGACATTCAGTGTCCTTTTTTTGAGCAGAAGACCGTTGCTATAAGCTGCAGCTAGACTGCAGAAGCATTAGTTTTTCGTTTTTGAGGATGGAACAATTTCACACACAGATACTGTATAGGGATGCTAGAGCTATACAATTGATTTATTTTGGTTTATAAATTAATGTCAAGACATTTATGTTATTGATTTCTGAAGCACTTTCTAAATAATAAAAAGGGAGTTCATATGTATTTACTGCATGTATTCATTGATGAAAAAGAAGCAATGTGCAGTAATATAGAAAATTGAGGATGCAACGCATTGGTATGAATCGTGATGCATCGGGATATCTAATCGAATCGGTGACAGGATAATCGTAATCGAATCGAATCGTGAGACCAGTGAAGATGCACAGCCCTGCATATAAAGATGGTCATAGTTAGGGATGGGTATCGAGAACCGGTACTAAGTCAATACCTGTACCTGATTGGACGGTATCGGTATACCGTTAAGCCGCTGGACAAACGGTGCTGATATCGGTATATGTGTTACGTCTACTTCCTTAGTTTAACTTTAAACCATTCTGGTTGGTTGGGAATCCTCATCCCGTGTGATGTATCCGGTTTGAGACCCCTCTGATTGGCCACTGTAAATGCCACTCCTCATCTCTCTCAACAGCGCTCTTATTATTGTTGTGAGACTCCCGCAGGCATGGCGGACAGAGCGAAGCGATCGAAGGTCTGGGTGCACTTTAAAAATGTAGTGGCGATAGTGCAAGGTGCAATCTATATACTCAATTAGTTGCTTGTAAAGGGGGTAACACAAGCAACTTAATGAAGCATTTACAAACGAGACACTCATTGAATCTAAAACGGTGCAGTGTATTTGTAATGTAAATGTAACGGTATTTAAAAAATACTAAACTGTCGGCAACTATATATGCCGTTTTCACGGGCTTCAGCCGCGCCGTGTGTAAATGTGACCTGAGCGAAGGCTCGCAGGCAGGTTAGCTGCTGCGCACGGGTGATATGTTTTGTTTACCTGAGTGAAGTCTTGCAGGCACATCGCCTTGTCTTTTTTAGTTTATTAACACTGTCAGTGTATTAATGTGAGCTCCTACACCTATAATAATTTGGCCTTTCATTGAATGCTTTATAAACCAGTTAAACTTACAGATGTCATTGTGAATTGGAAAACTGCATTTAAATGTTGTTAAAGGTCAAAGTTTCAATGTATGGTTCAGCAATTGTTGGTCGTTTACTAGGAATTGACATATTTTAAGCTCAAATACTTTGTTCTATGTTTAAACCTTCAGACACATTTTGACGTGTTTCAGTTCAGCACATCATTTATTTTGTGATGATTAAAAATTACAATCCAGAATAATATACGTACTCGCCTTTATCTTTTTTTTTATCAATTTCTTCATATCACAGTTTTGCATGATGTCACTGTAGGACAATGAGGGAAAACCCCAAAAAGCATGATAGGGCGAGCCAGGCCCCTTTAAGTTATTTCATTTATTTTTGTCTGCTTCTGAGAAGCTAATGTATAAGTTATACAGTTATTTCTGCAAGAAAATTACAATAACATTACTGTTTAATCTTCACATCTTGTATTCATGTCTAATTTTGAGCACCAAATTATTGAAAAGTATCGATAAGAGTATCGAAAAATACTGATACCGATAAGCAGTACCGGTATCGATAAAATCCTAACGATACCCATCCCTAGTCATAGTGCAACTGGAAGACCTTGAAGTGACACTTTGAAAAGCTCTCTACACAATTTATGTGAAAAACCTCAGGCTGCAGGCTCTGCAGAGCAATGCTCTCACAGATATACTGTTGTTTAGAAAATGCACAGAGGAGGCGACTGTGATGCTCTTCATTAATTCAAGCAGTCCATTGGGCGGCAATATCTTTCTGAATGTGTTCGTGCTGCATCACTCGCAGTGACCCTGCTCTGACCCAGAGGTGGTAAATGTCAGCAGCTCTGACTTCAGATGACATCCAGGGATGAGAAAGAGTTTACAGAGTGCTGGGCTGTGACTATAACAACTAGAGATTAGACTTTAAATGAAATGCACTTCCAGACCAAGACGTTTACTCACCAGGGAGGGAAGTTTGAATATAAAATAAAACTACACTGACTTCTAAGACATTATGAATAAAAGGAGGCCCCCTTGTCAGAAGTCAGCTGAGTGAGAGCTGCTCATTCACAGGGCAGGCACTCGGCCGGTCTGTGGACTCAAGCTGGCAGATCACTGCTCCAACAGTTATGCAGTGAAGGAGCCTAGACCGACATGCATTAAACATTAGAGCCCGGTTCTAACTCATTCAGCTGTGACCATGGACAGATTCACAGAACTGGTCTTGCCTTTAAGACTTAAAGCTCATGAATCAGAATCAGCTGAAGGTTTTAATAGCCATGCATAATATAAAGAGATATTCATGTGTGTACTGTATGTCTGGGCTTTTATTAACACAGGTGTGTGTGTGTGTGTGTGTGTATGTGTGTATGTGTGTGTGTGTGCGGCCTAGCATTACTATCCTTGTGGGGACCTAAATATGTTTACACAGTCACGTGTGGGGACTCGCCTCCCTTATGGGGACATAATGGAGGTCCCCATGAGGGGAATCATTCATTTTAGGGTGAAGACTTGGTTAGGGTTAGGTTTAGGGTAAGGGTTGGGGTTAGGGTTAGGCATGTGTTGGTTATGGTTAAGGTTAGGATAAGTCTCCAGGAAATGCATGTAAGTCAATATAATGTCCCCTGAAGTGATGTATACATGGTATGTGTGTGTGTGGTGTGTGTGTGTGTGTGTTTGTGTGTGTGTGTGTGTGCGTGTGTGTGTGCCCATCAGGCTGCAGCAGCGGCCAGTGTCTGAGCCTCAGACCTGATTTATAGATGACTTCTTGTCTATTTGCATTTTAGGCAGCTTTGAAATGTGCTTTGAAATGGACATGTTTCTCACACAAGCAAAATATGTTCTGAGGCCATACTTTATTTATTACTTCTGCTCTTCTCTGCAGGTAGTGGAAACAACAGATCCCAGGCAGAACCAAAAGCTACTTTATTTTGGGTGTAATTAACAAGACGGCTCCAGGTCTAGCTCACAGTGCAGAACATAATGATCTGGCTCCAACACCACTTGGATCATTTCTATTCTTACAGAGGAACTTATTTAGCACATTTATATTTTTATTTAAAGATGGTGGTTAAAAGCTGCTTAATATCCTGTATTAAGAGAAAACTAAAACATGGAATCCCCATGATTATCTGAGCCACAAAACATTAAAGCTCCGGTGCTGCTTCTGGATAACAAATCAGTCTGTGTTTCCTGTTCTGATGAATCAGACGTCTGGAAACAGTGCAGAGCTGCTTTCAAAGGCTCAGAGGTTTTTTTGCAGAATTTTTGTAAACTTCTCAAACCAACCAATAGTGACAAAACAGTCAGCACAGAGCCGGCAAAATTAAACATTTAGAGAGTAATTAACTGTCCTCTACAACACAGGCAAAAGGAGCTGTGGTAAAAAAGGGTATTAGACCAACACTGTATTAACTTTAGTCTGTTTGAAGACAGTGTGCAAAAGATTGTACTTTAGTCTTTATCTGCTTGTTGCACAAATTATATATTTACAAAACACAAGCTGTTTAATTGCCATATGAACATATTACAATGAGGGCGGCCCCAAAACCAAATCATACATATGGCCTCCAAAAGTTTAGGGCCTGACCGATCAGCGCTGCAAGCAACTCCTTTTTTAATTTTGGTTAATATACAGTTTTCATTGCTTGGTTATAAAAAAACATTGAAAAACCCAAGAGAAGGTTTGCTGAAATCGCTGAAATTATCTATATTTAACTAATAGTTGACTAATTGACTTGCTTTTCTTGACAATGGAATCATTGAGTAAGTCATTTATGGAATAAAGTTAGAGAATGTGCTGTTTTTGTCTTTTATATCATTTTAAATAAAGGTTTTTTTTTTTTTTTTTAAGCATGCCTTAACAATTACTGTAATCAATTCTAGTTACCTGAATGTATCACATACTTTAAACACATTTTTACCAACAGTTTCTCACTTCAAGATAATACCAGCTGTTCCTGGACAGTTGGAACAGCTGACTCCACTCTGTCGTCTTTAACCCAAGTTAAAGGGGTGGAACAGAGTTCCTGTTGGACTTTTATCAAATATTCCTCATTTCACTATTTCTTTCTGCTGCTGTCCGGTAGACATCATGCTTAAAGACCCAGTGAAGTGTGCGCCGGTGCATGATCTGTTATGCTAATACGTATAGTAATGACCAAAATTGTCCATTGGAACCCATATCAAAGATGTTGGAATAGCAACGAATTTGACGAGTTGGAATTTTCCGCTGGGAAACCTCCGCCTTCGTGGGCCGTGGCTTGCGATCTACTGCGTGACGTCAGAAGATGGGCTCAGCCGAAGTGTTTACATTCACCACCGTTCATTTTGTCTCTGTTTCAAAGTGGAATTTACCAACGTTTTTGAGCGAGTATTTTATTGGAAAGTGTTTCGCAGTCGACTGGAAGTGATTGCCAATCGAGGAAACCTGACAATGGAGGCGACAGTGAAGAAAAAGGGAGGAAAAACACACGGGAAGCGATGCATTGCCGCTGGCTGTGGTAATGTCAATTCTGCCGAAGTGGCGATGTTTCTGTAACCAAAAGATGAAGGTGAGTGGCTGGTGTCATTGTTTCGTAGATTCGTAGATTGTTTATGAAAAATAAAGGCCACTGTGTTTGTGTTTACTAACAAGACTATCATGGCGGCGGCAGAGCTCAAGTCGAGTTTCTCCGCCTGGAGATATTCTCACTATTTCACTTTTGTCGAGCACAAAGAAAAGAACGTTTTAGTTAAATGTAAGTTGTGTCTTGGTGGGTCAAAGATCCTATCGACTGCCCAAAACAGCAATTAAAATCTGTTGAAACATCTGCAGAAACAACATGCTGGGACGAAGCTAGTAGCGAAGCTAGTAGCTAAGACCACAGACCCAGACTCATCCGACGCCACTCCACCTCCACCTAAGCAACAGCGGCTGGATTGGCACTTTGAAACATATCTTTGTGTTTGTGTTTGTATAGACCACATTGCTTAGCAGAGTTCAGTGATGCAAATGCATGTCAAGTTGATCAACAGGTTGTATTATTCTCCGATGCAATAACAGTACTGAAATGAAGGCTACAGTATAAGGGCATTAATGGGTGCCCTTTTTTAAGTAACTAAAAAGTTACTTTTCACAGTAACGCATTACTTTTTGGTGTAAGTAGTGAAGTAACTAGTAATTGTAACTAGTTACTGGTTTTCAGTAACTAGCACAACACTGCATGTGAACATGAATGTTGCATCATGCTATGAACAGATGAATGTATGATCAGGTGATGGCCAATCCTGTGTGTAGATCTACTCTAGATCTATGACAAAATATTGTCCTCAACTAAATTGACTTCCATGGCCACTTTCCTCATCTATCCTGTCCGAAAAGCTGTCAAAATCACTCATTTCTCTCGCACCAGTATCACTTTCCGAAGTCTCCGCCATGTTTACAATCACAACTGGGCCCATCTTGTGACGTCACAGCCGCTATCGTCTGCAGCAGCGGTAGGCTCAGACTCTGAAAAATTTGCGATGTTTATCTCGTCCCTCGCACTTCCTAAAAAATTATTTTAGCCATGAACAGGTACAATTATATGTAAGAAATGAAACTGCCATTTCATTTTGGCGCAAAAAAATGCACTTCACTGGCACTTTCAGTGCTTCTGTCAGAATCAGTTTGACTTTGTCTCTGTTAGTTTGCAGTGTTCCTCCTGTCCCAGCTCACTCAGTGCAGCGCTGCCTCTTCGTCACAGTGCAGGCGGCTGATCTGATGGGACATAAACTTCAGCTCCCATTAGTCCATGCTTCACATCAACCGTCACATCCACAGACCATATGTTCAAAAACAGCACAACACACTGTAGAGCTAACAGCAGAATACTAAGAAGGCCTTTGAGTGAAGGACGTTTAGTCATTAGGTATTGAGATGCAATGTTGATATAATGAATTCAAAAGTGAAACAAATAAATGTATGAGATGAGTTAGTTAGTAAGTCGACTGGCAGCTGTCAAGGAAGCAACTCCTTATAAACAGTGATGATCAAAGATCATGTGGTTATCATAGAGACTAAGTACATAAGCAACACAGCAGATTCATCAGAACCCCATCAAAGTAGCAAGATGTTGGTAACTCTTTTTTTGAATTGATGTTCCATTTGACTTCCAAGATGTATTATTACAATGTATTCATATACTTCCAAATACTGTTTTGTTATTTCCCCATCAACATACTTCCTTGACACTGTGAAACAAACATATTTTTTCATCTGCATACACTTTTAGAGCTCTATTTAACTGAACTCTCAAAGACAAAACGAATGTGTCCCACAACGTTGTTAATAAGAGTGGAAAAGGTTTTTGTTCAAAAGATGAAAAAAGACCCAGGAATCCAGTTTTGAATCTTAAAGTTCTAAAGCCAGCTAAGGCTTTTTTTTGTTGTTCTTGGTGGTATGAATAAACATTGATCTTAGAGAATCAACACTGTGACATAAATACATCTTTTTCACTATCCTAGACCATACTCTATGTTACTCTACAACAGACACGAGCTGCTTAAGATCAAGGAAAATGTGGGCTTTTTTGCGAAGTGGTGGACACAAAAACTCCCCTCCCCCCCCTTCTATCGGATGTACCTGCACACCTACTGCGGGGCAGGCCCTCGTTACCCCGGAGACGCAACCGTCGCTGGGCCGTGAATCTCACGCGACTGTTGCCCCGGTTCCAACCAAAGGCTCGCTGGTAAATGCGAGATCGATCGCAAACAAAACTTTCATCATCCAGGACTTTTTCACGACACATGCTGTGGACGTGCTTTTTATAACAGAAACCTGGATGTCTGCGGGTGAGTCTGCTGCTTTTACAGAGCTATTGCCTCCGGACTGCAGTTTCATTAATTCTCCCCGGACCACGGGTCGTGGAGGAGGTATAGCGACGGTCTTTAGGAGCAGTTTATACTGCAAACTAAAGTAACCTGTTTCAATAATTATAACCTGTTTTAATAATTATAACTTTGTCTATGTAAAATGTATACTTATGAAACTAGACCAAGTGTTCTTATTTTTCCTTTGTTTGCTGTGGTCAATTGTGTGTGCGTTGACTTAGGAATGTAGAGGATCCAGTCGCCCCCCCGGGGTTTTTAATGGGCCGGATAGGAGCATGGGGGGGTTGCAGGAGAAAGGTAATAAAACTGACACCATTGAGTCTATGCAGAGATTGTACTGAGAGAAAGATTGGGATGCGGAGTGGTACGGCCAGGTGCTGAGGATAAACGAAGATAAGGATTGGTACCTCACCCCCGTTCAACCCAGAATTGTTTATTTTATGGCTGCCATAAAAGATGACCTGGGACTGATCGGCGGCGCAGGAGATCCAAACTTCCCACACCTATGGCTGACTCACTCTGATTCGCTGTTTAGACCTCGTCAATGGCTGACTCACTCTGATTCACTGCCTAGGGCTCGCCCAGGAGTGAGTCCACCAATGGATGAACACCTAGGGAGGAGCAACCGACACAACTCCTCCCACACAACTCCTCTCCGTTTGTGGGGATAAATATTGTGAATTCTGTACACTCGCGGCCTCTGTTCGGTCTGACTGTCTGATACGTACATCGCACGGTGGAAGAGCTGAGGCCCGAAGTACTTCGTTATATAACGACTTCGTTATATTGTACTGTTGTTTCTACCATTAAATCAGCTTATTGTTTAATCTCATATCTCTGTCTGAGCCGTTCCTTTTTACAGCAGACCACTCATCAAATGAACAGCGCGGAGCGGGCTCGAACCTTCAACAACTGAAGGGTGCTTAAACCCAACAATTTGGTGACCAACCGATGTGAAGAGTAGGGTCTCATAGAAGGCACACCGGCAGCCAGCGGACGAACGGTCCAGGGATGACACCTCGAATACCTCTGACAACTAAACCAGGGCGCCCCACAACAGAAAGGTGAGCAGATACCTGTTATTATCAAAATCTGTGATTGGCTATACTACAAAATTTTAGAGTTGTCAGCGGCATTTTCAGTGTTTTAGTCTTACGGTAGAAAGAGCAGTACTACAGCATAACACTTTCCAGTCTCAAAGAGGAGCTGCAGTTGTGTTATATGTGGGGTATTTCAAGAGGAGAAACGCAACTTTCAAAATCAATTTGAAATGACCGGATCTCGCAAACTCTTGCTGTGGGGTTAATCTAGAAGACTAAACGTGACGATAAAGAGATTCTGTAGACTGGGTTTCGACTCCTTGCCAAAAGCCACATCGCCGAAAGGGGGTGTAGAAGCGCTTTTGGAAGTCTCTCCATCTGTTGAATATACATCGCACTATAAAGTCAACTAGACTGTACGGGGATATATTAACTGTGTAACGAGATTGCAGTGGTTATAAATTGTAAAGGACCCCCAGCTGCAATCGTCGTCCGAGATTTCAGTGGTTTTTAAATTTTGTAAAAGGAAGTCCAGCTGAAATACTCTGAGAAATAAGGTGACACACAGTAATTCTTAGACGAATTCTGGGGTTGGGGCTCATCGACTAAGTAACAGGCAACCCTTAGACGGATCTGGGGTTACGTTAGGTATATTTATTTTGAGTGTGATTAACTGTGTAACGAGATTGCAGTGGTTATAAATTTGTAAAGGAAGTCCAGCTGCAATCGTCGTCCGAGATTTCAGTGGTTTTAAATTTGTAAAGGAAGTCCAGCTGAAATACTCTGAGAAATAAGGTGACACACACAGTAATTCTTAGACGAATTCTGGGTTGTGGGCTCATCGACTAAGTACACAGGCAACCTTAGACGGATCTGGGGTTACGTTAGATTATTTATTTTTTGAGTGTGATTAACTGTGTAAAGGAGGGCGAAGATTTCAGTGGTTTTAAATTTGTAAAGGAAGTCCAGCTGAAATACTCTGAGAAATAAGGTGACACACACAGTAATTCTTAGACGAATTCTGGGGTTGGGGCTCATCGACTAAGTACACAGGCAATCCTTAGACGGATCTGGGGTTACGTTAGGTATATTTATTTTGAGTGTGATTAAGTGTGGCTTGATATTGAGTAAGAAAAAGGTTGATAGGCGCTGTGAGAATGGGTCTGCAGAGAGAATTTCGCCTTGATGCCAACTGGCTGTTATCAGCCTGCAGCCAGGGAGGAGAAATCAGCAGAGCTGCCTGCACTGAGTGTGTGTGTGTGTGAGGAAGTCCGTGGATTGGTCAATTTGGACCAATCAGCGCGGGCTTAACGTAACGGCTAAGCGGTCCTCCTACGACGCTGGTTATCAACTCGGTAAATCGAGCCAGGGTTTCTCTCTCCAGCTGAGAGCGCGTTCACGTGAAAGGGACAAGTGTACTAACAGCGCAGCGTCATACTTCATTAATGAAAAGTAAATAAATTAGACAAATATGAACTTTAAACATCCATGACTTAAACATATAATAAAGGATACAAGCCACATAGTTGCACCTGCAAGGTGAATATAGAGCAACTGGTTAAAAAATAAATAAACTACCGAGTGTTTGAAAGCGTACAACAGTTTTATGTTATCACTGTTGCCCATCTAAGACACGAGTGGATCTGACTTTAATTACATTTGAGTTGAGTGTTTCGTCAACCTAATGTGTTGCTTAAAATAATACTTCTGCATACAGTATGTGACAATGTAAGTGTTGCACGGTCAGATACGGCTCGAGAAGCTGACTTAGACAAGGAAATATATGATATTATGATATTATATGATCGATGATGTGATATGAATGATAAGTGCGACACGTCGGCGTCTTCTCTTCATACGGCAGTTTAAACTGTATTTCCTTTATCCTGTAATATGACTTGATAGATTTAAACTCCGCACGCTGAGCTCTGATCAGGCGCAGCTTTCACTGAGTTGATCTCTTTCTATAGACGCCGGAGGCAGGCAGCGTCAGGTAAAACAAGTTATTTAGCCTTCCCAAACCTGAGCCTTACGCGCCGCCAATAATACACCTCGCACCGAAAACTATCAGACTGTATACCTGTGGGAATAAAACTACAATAATTAGTAAATTATAGTACGCAGAATATCTGGTATTTTTTATAAAAAACTAAAACCTTTAGGAGAAGCAGATACGAACGAAGTCAAAATGGAAGGAGAATTTGAACGTGAAGAGAGAGAATTAGGAGTCCCTGTTCCGGGGAGTTTAAGGGAACAGTGGGGACAAGCAGAGAGATTGATACTTAGCGGACTTAAGCCCGGAGATCATAAAAAGGCGAGCAGCGATCTCCGTTTCTTACACGATCAGATGATCGCAGAGAATAGAGTAGAGGGTGACGAGGCAATAAGTCTCCTAGCCACAGCACTCAATACATACGAGCGACAGTTGGTTCAGAAATTAGAAACTCTCAACAAGCAGAAGGCAGGTTTTATCAGGGCTTCTAAACTTAACAAAGAAAGGGAGCTAGTTGACAAGCTAAGGAGAATAGGCCATAACGCAGCCTTAGTTATGAATGGAGTGGCAGTAACCTGCTCTCTGAGCAAAACTCCCGCCAAAAATCTGCCCGCCATAGCAGCCCCACCCAGTCCTGCACCAGCCCCTCCCACAGAAGTGATAGAGCCAGTCAGGAGGAGAAGCCATATGGTGGGCCCCTCCCAGACATCCCAGAGGGCGGTCCCCTCCTCTATCCAGATTTATACAACCCCTTTAAGACCCGACCCCCTCCCTATACGCTTCCCTCCACCTCTAACCCCCCCTCACCCAGTTCCCCTCATGACATTAAAGAACACCTGTATCAACACATACACCTACAGATGAAGAAATACTTGACTTTGTTGCAAAACGCGTCAAATTTTTTAGGACTAAAAAAAAAAAAAAGGATGAAACCTCTGCCTCTGACAGAGAAGACACGGCAAGTCAAGACGGCACAGGGGACTCCACCTTCCTCTGAAACAGGTTGATATAGCCGGTGTCGGACTTTGTTTATGAACACATTAACTGAGGGACAGGTTTCTCCCCATTTGAGCTGACCCACGGCCATCAGTTTCCGGGTCCTGGAGCATTAGCAGTAGGGAAAGAAGTAGAGGAAATGAGCTCAAAACCATATTACCAGCAACTTAAGGGCTTGGTATGAGATTTCTCCACCCAGGTGGCTGACGCCAAAGGGGGACCGGAGAAGCACGAGGCTAACACCGCAGAATTCATCTGGCTGAAGGTCATCCGTCCGAAGTGGCTCAACCCAAGGTTCACCGGCCCGCACAGAGTGACTCAGAGGACATCACATGCAGTTCGCCTCGAAGGAAAGGGGGAAACGTGGTATCATTGGAGCCAGTGCGCCGTTGGAAAACCTCCAGCAAGGACGTTAGACGACATCAGAACTGACATCGCTGCAGCAGGACGAGAGAACGACACATCTGACGACGACAGCCCAGCAGAAGCAACGACCCATACAACAGATGACAAGGACAAAGACACAGAGGTAACAACAGGCGATCTTGGAAAGGAGATTACGGCCGGCGAGGAGGCGGACACGAGTCTACTACACTGAAACACACGACTCCATATAGGACCCGACTTTTTTACTCCCACCTTTAGGGGCACTTTCCAATAAGTAGCAGCATTTTTATGCCCACCTATAGGGCCTCTTTCTAATAAGAGTAGTAGGTTATATATAACGAGAGGTTATCCCTATAGTTAAAGGGCAGTGAAAGTCTCCCCACTCACCAGACCTTCTATTTAACAGGTTCTGGGAGCACAGTATTTACCATTACAGGGTACTATTTTACACCCTAGTTTTAAAATCTCCTTAGGAGATTTTAGCATTGTGTTCAGAGGAACCTAATTACAATAACACGGACCACTGATTAAAGGTACTCAACAATGACAGACTGTGGATTACACTTCCTTATTGTTTGTTGGTGTACTCTGCTAGTGGGAATCGTGGTTTTACTTGGGACACTGTTTGTATCTTGAACACCATTCTTAGTTATATGGCCCATTAGCGAATTGCCTTATTATTTGATTGGGTGTTAATTCCTTGTGTCCTAGTAAATCTCCTATTATTAATAACAGAAATAATGTGTGTTCACCCTTGCCTTTATTTTTGTTTTAATGATTCCATTGACCACCCAGACTCCATTCCCCCGCCAGAGGAGTCCGTAACTAGGGTCAAACGGGCCAAACATGAGGTAGTTGTTACCAAAATGTCTCCTAAACAAACCTTCACTTTCCAAGCAGGTAGTGATGGAATGTAGACAGGATCAACTATGTACATTACAATGTGCTCCGTTTAGCTAATCTCACTAGGGACCCTGTAGAAGGACTCGCTGAACAGCTGGGGCCGACTTCCCTTATGGCTGAAACAGAATAGAATGGCCCTTGACATGCTGTTAGCTGAGAAAGGAGGTGTGTGTTCAATGTTTGGTGATATGTGTTGTACTTTCATTCCAAACAATACGGCTCCGGACGGTTCCGTCACAAAGGCTTTAGAAGGCTTTCGCACACTATCCATAACTATGCATGAACAATCAGGGATACACAACCCCTTGGAGGAATGGTTTACAAACATGTTTGGTCAATGGAAAGGTTTAATAATGTCTCTTTTGATTTCAATAGCTACTTGTATTGCCATTTTAGTAACATGTGGTTGTTGTTGTGTGCCTTGTATCCGCTCATTGTGGGACAGACGCAGTAGAAAAGAATGACAGTGGTTATGTTTTGAATGCTTTGTGTGAATTGATCTCTGGAGGTGAGATCAAAAGGGGGATTAAAGTAACCTGTATTCAATATATAACCTGTTTTAATAATTATAACTTTGTCTGTGTAAAATGTATACTTATGAAACTAGACCAAGTGTTCTTATTTTCCTTTGTTTGCTGTGGTCAATTGTGTGTGCGTTGACTTAGGAATGTAGAGGATCCAGTCGCCCCCCCGGGGTTTTAATGGGCCGGATAGGAGCATGGGGGGGTTGCAGGAGAAAGGTAATAAAACTGACACCATTGAGTCTATGCAGAGATTGTACTGAGAGAAAGATTGGGATGCGGAGTGGTACGGCCAGGTGCTGAGGATAAACGAAGATAAGGATTGGTACCTCACCCCCGTGCGACCCAGAATTGTTTATTTTATGGCTGCCATAAAAGATGACCTGGGACTGATCGGCGGCGCAGGAGATCCAAACTTCCCACACCTATGGCTGACTCACTCTGATTCGCTGTTTAGACCTCGTCAATGGCTGACTCACTCTGATTCACTGCCTAGGGCTCGCCCAGGAGTGAGTCCACCAATGGATGAACACCTAGGGAGGAGCAACCGACACAACTCCTCCCACACAACTCCTCTCCGTTTGTGGGGATAAATATTGTGAATTCTGTACACTCGCGGCCTCTGTTCTGTCTGACTGTCTGATACGTACATCGCACGGTGGAAGAGCTGAGGCCCGAAGTACTTCGTTATATAAGTACTTCGTTATATTGTACTGTTGTTTCTACCATTAAATCAGCTTATTGTTTAATCTCATATCTCTGTCTGAGCCGTTCCTTTTTACAGCAGACCACTCATCAAACGAACAGCGCGGAGCGGGCTCGAACCTTCAACAACTGAAGGGTGCTTAAACCCAACAAAACCCACGCCGTCTATCTCATTCTCCTCCTTTGAACTGAGCCTGTTTGAGCTGGGACGGATTAATCCTGTACTGTGTGCGGTGGTCTACCGACCGCCCAAGTCCAACAAAGACTTTATAAAGGAGTTCTCTGAACTATTGGCCGGTATCGTGACAAACTATGACAGCGTTTTAATTGTCGGGGATTTTAATGTGCATGTCTGTTGTATCTCTAAGCCACTAGCTAAAGACTTTCTTGATGTTGTAGATGCTTTTAACTTCATACAACATGTATCTGGCCCCACGCAAGAGCATGGGCACACATTAGACCTAGTCTTATCCCATGGTCTGCCCATTTCAAATGTAAATGTGTATGATGTAGCTTTATCAGATCACTTGCCTGTGCTATTTGATTTTATTCTGCCCTGTCATAGTCTTAAATCATGCGCTCCTGTCCGTCACGGTCGTATGATGAAACCTTCCACTGCTGCTAGTTTCTCCCCTGCCTTTGTAAACCTAGCCCAGTCTGATACTATGTCCTCTGACTCCCTAGACACTGAGCAATTAACCTCAGCCTTTCTCTCTACCTGCACTGGAGCTCTTGACATTGTTGCTCCCTTGAAACTCATGCGCGCCCCAGAGCAAAATCTGAACCCTGGCTCAATGACGTCACTCGTGCTGCCAGGCGTGAGTGCCGGTGTTGTGTCAAATGATGCACCCCCGTCGTGAAATGCACCCCCTGGCCTGCCGTAAAGCAGCCCCCAAAAAAAGATGCTTCTATTAATCCCACCCTCAAGCACTTTGGAGGGTATAGTTGTAGGACTAGTACCAAGAAATGGAGCAAGTTTCATGTATGTGACACATTTATTGTCAGAGATGCAAGGGGTGCATATCGTGGCAACCAGGCTGTTCATAAAAAGCACCCCCCAAAATAAAAATGTTTCTATTAATCCCACCCTCAAGCACTTGATGTAAAAATAAACAATACATTGTAAAGCACAAGTACAAGCACAAGTATACAGACAGGACGTCACAATTAAATAAAAACATATATTAAATAAAAAATTAACTGAAAAATAAATGACGAATGAATGCAAAATCCAGGATTCGACAACCCAACCATCAAAAAGACAACATAGAATAGCGGACTATACGTTCAAATGCGCGTTCCCATGTCAAGGGGTGCATTTCACGACGGGGGTGCATAATTTGTCACAACACCGGCAGGCTGAGCGCAGGTGGAAGAAGGACAAGCTTCATGTAAGTCTTGACATTTTAAAAGAGAGTTGGAGAAGCATTCTAAAGGCTGAAAAGATGAGTTCTTTTTCTGATATTATTTCAAGTAATTTAAACAAACTTTGTTCTTTTTAAAACCATTGATGCTATGTTAAACTCTCCTTTATTCACTTGTATTGAAGCTTCAACTGAGGTGTGTGAAAAATGTCTCTGCTATTTTATAGACAAGATCTCCACTATTAGAGCCTGTATCTCACCACCCTCTTTTGACCCCTCCATTGACATCACATGCACTGCTGTTTTCCAGCAGTTTGGACCTATGTTGTTGTCATCTCGTGTGACATTGTTGCTAAATTAAAACCCTCATCTTGTCCCACAGACCCAGTCCCTCCTCGACTTTTTAAAGAGATATGGGACACTATTGGATCTAATGTCCATACAATTATAAATAGCAGCCTAGAGTCCGGTTCTGTGCCAGTTTATTTTAAACAAGCGGTTGTGGCACCCCTGATAAAAAAACAAATCTGGACACTTCTGTCTTCTCAAATTACAGACCCATCTCGAAGCTTCCTTTTATTTCAACATTTTTGGAGAAAACCGTACTCTTACAGCTGCAGTCTTTTATACATGCACACAATATTTTTGATATTTTTCAGTCCGGTTTTAAAGCGCTTCACAGTACTGAGTCTGCCATTCTAAGAGTATTCAATGACCTCCTGGTCACTACAGACTCTGGTGACTCTGCTATTCTTATGCTCTTAGACCTCACAGCTGCCTTTGATACGATTGATCACTCCATCCTTATCTCTCGTCTAGAGCACTGTGTGGGCATCAGGGGCACTGCCTTAGAGTGGATCAGGTCCTATCTGTCCCAGAGATCCTTCTCTGTTAGACTTGGTGACTTCACATCGTCTTCTGCCCCCCTATCCTGTGGAGTTCCCCAAGGTTCTATTTTGGGGCCCATTTTATTTTCTTTTACCTTCTCCCCCTTGGACTGATATTTATAAAACATGGCGTCTCCTACCACCTTTATGCGGACGACTCCCAAATATATCTGCCCCTAAAAAAAACACCAGCTCTCTGATGCCCCTGGTTCACTGTCTGAATGACATAAAGGCCTGGATGGCGCTAAACTTTTTAAACATAAATGAGAGCAAAACGGAGGTCATTGTGTTTAGGCCAAATGGTGATGGCCCTTCCATTGACCTGGGTTCCCTGCAACCGTATGCAAAACCCATGGTCACAAATCTTGGCGTCAAAATCGACAGTGCTTTTAAATTAGATAAACAGATAAACTCTGTGGTTGAGTTCAGTTTTTATCACTTGAGGCTCCTGTCCAAAATCAAACCGGTTTTGATCCTTTTTAGACTTTGAGCGTGTAATTCATGCCTTTGTTTCTACTCGTTTAGATTACTGTAATGCATTTTATGCCGGCCTAAACAAGACTTCGCTGGTACGCCTGCAGCTTGTACAAAACGCTGCGGCTCGTCTGCTTACAGGAACCCGCAAGCATGACCACATCACACCTATTCTGGCTTCCCTCCACTGGCTTCCTGTCCATTTTAGAGTTCATTTTAAGATTCTATTATTTGTTTTTAAATCACTTAACCTGTTAAGCCCTGAGCGTGTAGTATTATATTTTATTATAATGTTATGTTCATTGTGAAGCACTTTGGCAAACTCTCTGTTTTTAAAATGTGCTATATAAATAAAGTGGATTGGATTGGATATCCTCACATCAAGGATGGGAAAGTGTTGTTCCAATAAGAACTACTTCCACAGACATGAGGCCTACACTCACTTTAACATTCTGTCTCCGTGTATTTTATCTTGCTGCTCCGTTTTACCAGTCTGTCGATTGTTACTGTAAGGATGGCAACCTCAAGTAAACCTTTCGAGTTTAATGAAGGTTTGATTTGAGCTGAATTGAAAGAAAATGTTATATAAAGTGATGCGATCAACATTTAAAACTCTGTATTTGAGTTAGGTTCAGCAATAGTATACAAATTAAAGGGAAAACCTGAAGAAACAAGTAAAGAAACATAACGAAAATAGAAACTCCTGTATTCATTCACTTTACTTAAAGGTGTCCTATCATGCAAAATGCACTTTTTGAAGTCAACATTTTAGTTTTTTCAGAATAAAGTATATTCAACTTGTATTTTTTTCCCCCGGGCGCCGTACATAATGGCAGCCCACTGCTCCTAACACTAGGATGGGTCAAATGCAGAATGTACATTTCCCCTCTGTGGACGATTAAGGGTATATAACATAAAAACACACTCGTGTTGGATGTTCCTCATGCAGACTGAGGAGTGAAGAGCTGGAGGCTAACAGCACGCTGCAGTGGCTTCTCTCAGTGTATCCCCGCTCCTGTTCTACATGAGGAATACAACTCCTTCTCTCTCTTCCTTTTCACACTCCTGTGTTCACACACTCGTCGTTTCATTCTCTCCCTCCCTCTCTCTCATTTTATTTCTAATTGTGTTCAACTTCAATACCCCTCTTTCATTTCCTCCCTCTCCTAATTGTGTGTGTATATGTATTCATGTACATTTCTCAGTTTTATGCTAATTTTTGCTTTTCATCCCCCCTCCGCTCTAATCAAGCTCTGGTTGTATGTAATTCTCGCTCGCCCCTCTCTCTCTCCTAATTACACTGTGTTGATGTGTTGTTGTCCTGACCTCTTTCTTCCTCTTCCTCATTCGCCCTCTTGTCCTCTCCCATCTCTTTTCCTATCAGTCTATTCCCACGGCTTCCAACCTGCTTATCATCCATCTCTCTCTCTGTTCTGCACACTGATGTCCTTTCATCTTTCACATATACATGTGTGTGTGTTGCTTCTGAAGAGGCTCTCCACAGTTACTGAAACATAAATACAAACTTGTGATCATCTCCATCAAGGTAGCTTTGATTTCTATTGAAGAAAGATTCTGTTTTCTGAAATTAGTGAAGCATTGTTATCATCACTGGCATTTATCTAAACTCTGTCTGTTGGTCCTATGAGAGGTTTATCGACCTCTCTCCTATAACTATCTATTTTATTTTTGCTCAATGTGAGAGGTTTAGGTAACTGCTTCTAGTCATCGGTTAGTTTTCATTCTGTTTTATAAAACGGTCAGTTATTTTATTGCTATAAATAGAGTGACAGAGTTCAGAAATAATAGCATTACTCTGCATTCCTATCAATTCTGCACATTAACACATTTGACCGGGGAGAGGTATCATAAAGTAGCGGGAAGAGACAGGAGGAGGAGGAGGAGGAGGAGGAGGAGGAGGAGGAGGAGGAGGAGGAGGAGGAGGAAGAGGAAGAGGGGGAGGAAGAGGAGGAGGAAGAAGATGACAGAGGAAGCCAGGGGAGTGGAGCTGAAGGGCGGTAGCTCTGCATCTCTCTGTCAAATGAAAAAGGCAAATGATATTCTAGAGAGGGGGATAGGAAGGGAGATGGATGAATAGAGGAAAAGATAGTAAAGAAGAGAGAATCAGAGAAACTGTGAGGATGTCCAAGTGGAATTCATGCTGCATGTGAACGCAGTGTTGCTGTTGAAGTTATTCACAGAACCACAACATTCTACAAGATGACATTTGAATACATCATGATTAAGTTATAATTTACCTGCCGCAATACTCATATTTACAGACTGTGAACACACCATAATGCAACTTTATGGAACCCTTATTCAGATATTATTATTAAGCTTTCCAGCTGGCTTCAACACAGATTTAGTGTATTTACAATGAAGAATTATCAGGGAAACAGCATGCGTGCGTCGATAGTAATTTTACTGAAAATATAATCCCAGAAAGCCAATGGTGTGTTTATGAGGAGTGAGTACACTGTGTGTGTCTGTGTGTGTGTGTGTGTGTGTTTGTGTGTGTGTGTGTGTGTGTGTGTGTGTGTGTGTGTGTTGTGTGTGTGTGTATTTGTCAGTTAATAAAACAAACTGCCTGTTGGGGAATCATTTCCCCTGCATGTCATCTTTCGCCCTCTGACGCAGATGCCCAGCCTTGAGCAGCCGTTATCTCCCTTAAGGAGGGGCTGCCCATCTCCCTTAAGGAGGGGCTGCCCTAGCATTTTGTTGTTGTTACCAGTTTATGACCAGGCAACTCTCTGTCAGAGATAGTTATTGTTGTGGGACACCTGGAACACATCCTTCTCGGGGTGTAGATGACCCCGAGCCATAAGCGACAACAACTGTGATTCAGTGTCCCTCAGCTGTTTAGTCTCTCTATTGAAGAATGTTGATTATTACACTCTGAACTAGTTCAAACCTGGAGCTACAGGAGGGGTGTTCAGAATTGATTGTGGCATCTCAACCTGTGGTCAGACCGTGGCCCGTGATATGTCTTGTGAATTCTCCGGCCGAAGCTCCAAATAAACCATCAGTGTTTGCCATCAAAGCTCCAGCTCTCCTCGTGTCTCTCTGAGTTTCCCCCACACTGCCCACAGCAACACTGCCCGCATCTCACATCCTTTTTCATTTGAAGATTCACCAAAAACATAAAGCCAGGCACAGAAACTCAACACGTGAGGATCCTGTATGTGAATTCTAACATGTAGCATGTAGCATAGTGATTGAATGCAGACCACCATCAGCAGCTGTATGATGATGACTTGAATACGCAATAAGGCAGTCCATTCTGTTTTATGAACATATCTATTTGCAACAGCCCTGTTTTTGTGTGCGCTTGTTTAACACAACAATGGAGGGCCAGGGGACTCAGCCCACTTCCAGTCTATGAAAGCTGTCACTGTTCTCAACACTCTGTCTGATCCCTCAGGAGGATCCTGTGCTGCATTCAAACTGATGTCTGATATATACCATCATCAGCAGAGATAATCAGAGTGGAGTGTGATTTTTGGAACAAACAGTGACATCAACGTACTTAAAGGGGCCCCATTCTGCTTTTAGGGGTGTTCCCTCTCCTGTAGTGTGTTCTATAGGTTTTTGTGCATGTAAATGGTCTGCAAAGGCTAAAATCCCTTTGTTCCCTCCAGAGGGAGTTTCTCTCCCACAGAGACAATACCAGTAATACATGTAAATGTGGTAAGTCTAAAAAATTTAATTTATTCAATGATCAAATCAAACTGGCTCTGATGTTAGTTTTATGATACATGTGACAGAGATTACATTTCCTCCTCACATTTTTTTTATTCTGGTTTATTTTTGTGGCAAATGTTATTTTCGTAATGGACCATGTGAAACAGGAATGCCTGGAAAGCGTCCTGCCGTGCTTCAGGTACAGAGTGTTCCTCTGAGGCTGCTCTCTTCAGTGAACTCAGAGCTCTGAATTATTCAGTGCACCAGTTCAATATTCACGCCTGAGCGGCACCCCAGACACGAGGTGGAGCGGAGAGGAGACCACCTCTTTAAACCAATGTTTTTATTATTTCAGTTACAAGTTCCTTTCTACAATCAGAGCTGGATCTCTTGTTGGCGTACTGCAGTCGACAAAGACTCAATATTCTGTTTGCATTGTATCCATGCTGAATGAGCAGCTCAAAGCTACGTTTAGCTTGTTCCTCTGCAAAAACAGACAGACATAGATCCTGCAATCGAGAGCTTTGATTGGTCCGTTTGGAGTAAAACTGCTGAGTGAGTTCTTTAATTTTTTTCTTTTCGCAAAACCATTGCTTGTTTAAACCATGTTGCTTTGTCAAGAGGGAATAAAAGAACATAAAAACAATTACTTTGAGTTAAATCTCCTTTTCAATAATGCTACACACGTTTACTGTGAGCTATTTGAAATGCAAACCTTCCCCTCACCATTATTGCTGCTATCTATCAAATTAATTAAACAAGACAAACACAGTACATGAATGTGCAACACACCCAGTGTATCTGTGGAGGAGCTGCAGCAGCAACTACACTCCAAAGCAAACAAGGGAGCACAAATCCTCTTTAATAATTCTGGTGTGTTCAGCAGCTGGAGCACACACTCCTCTAAAGAGCAGCTCCATGTCTCACAGAAGTCATTTGACTGACACTGAACACGAGGTTGAGGCTCAGAGTCTGATTCTCTGGATGGTAAAGTTTGACCAGCATGACACATCTCACAGGCTGCGGCTGACACCTCATTCAAATGAAACCTTTTTTCGATGTAGTGAGGTGTTCACAGGACAGGGGCAGGAGGATTGACATGCAGCACGGCCTCCTTGGACCAGTGGATAATTATCTGCATAATGAACACTTATACTGTGGGTTTTAAGTAAATGCTGACACTGATATGTTGTGACATACGAATAAATGTTACTCTAATGAATATATATTTTACTTATAGAGGGAAGACCTGAACACTTCTTTCACCACTGGCTTTCACCCCAGGAGGATGCTGTTTGCTTTTCATCTTGAATCAACTGTCAAATCTTTGGCTATAGCAGCAAAGCAGACGACACCCCTATAAAACACAAAGTATGTCACTGAGTGAATGACAGATGAAGCTGCACAGTGATGGAGTTGCACCATTTGTCAGTCAAGTTATTGAAGGCTGCTCTTTGAAAGACAGATAGAAGGGACAGTGTTTATGTTTATTCGAATAATCTGTTAGAATTGGGCAAAGATATGTTATTACTATTATATTATATAATTAAAATAAGATGGCGAGACACTTTAATAAATAGAGAAAGGGATGTTTTCACAGAAATATCAATAGAGAGAATAATGACCAGTTTAATTTCTTAACACTAGTTTGAAGCAGTTTATGATAAATCAGTGGAACTACTAATGCCACGTTTCCTAGTTTATCAAAGTAAATATTTCAATGTAAAAATATTTGTACTTACTAGGCTATTATTTTAAATCTTTGTAATGCAAATAACCTCTAAAGACAATAATACCCAAGTTAAAGCATTTAGACTTTTAGAGGTTTTGTGAAGCTGACAGGTGCTCATTTAAGAGGGTCCTGGGGACATTGAAAATCCATTACTGTCAAATGGCAATATAAGGTTTAGATCTCATTAGGAAGTGGGATACTGAACATAGTGTGGGTTATTTTGTCTACAGATATATTTAGGCAAGGACCAGAGGAGCTTCCTCCTCCCACTGCTCCATGCATTATTCATGATGTTAGGTATTTAGGTTGAACTCCCTCTGAGACATGTGGAGCTACAGTCTGGGATTTATTTGCAGCCTGTACTTCTCTGCAATATTCTGGAGGTGAGAAGGCTGCTTTAGAGCAACTCAATGAGATGAAAGCAGAAAAGACAGCAGGGTATCAGGAGGCATTAAGTCCCTGACAACCATGACACTGTTAGAAAAACTGCTTATGATGGAGGGGTGAAATAACAACAGCAGAGATGGGAGAGACTGGTACACTTTGAGGTTTGAAAGACAGGTTCGTTGCCAAACATTATCATGGATGATCTTGAATGAGAAATGAAATATGCTGATGAGGAGGAAGGAAGATAGGAGAGGAGGAGCAGGCTGAAAAGCAGGCAGACAACAGCCCATCCACATCTCAGAAGGCAGTTAGGAGAGGAGGACGATTAATCAGCTCACACTAAATACCACTAATATATGACTATTAAACTGCTATCATTAGTGGTAGGAGTGGGGAGAAGAAGGAGGAAAAAGAATGTTAATTTTTGTAATAGATTTATGTTTGTATAAAAAGATTTGCTGTGCCAGAAAGAAGTATTTGCTGTTCGGGTTGCGTTCTACATCCTCACATTACGTACATCATGGGAAGAAGGTTCACACCAGAGATAGCTTTAGACAGAAGTATTAGATAAACAGTGAAGAGGTTACTTTAACCACAAGCTTCGAGTAAGCTTTGACTGTTTCCATATTTAACCAGGACCACTATTGTTCACTGGCTTTAACCAAGTCCTTATAAAACATGATATTTCAATTAATAGATTTTTATGCAAGTATTAGACACCTTGTGACAGGAGGTGACCTTAATGAAGTGAAGCCGCGGCTCAGTACTTCTAACGTCCCAACATTGGTAATCTTTTTTTTATTTGTCAGGAGCCAAGAAATAAATGACATGTGATGATAGAGAAGGTTTAAAACCATATTCTACATTTTATCGTTATCCACTTAATTAGTTGTTTAAGAATGTTATTTTTTGATAAGGATGGCACTTTCTCACCCAAAACTGTCGGCATTCGGAAGTTTCAACACGTTATCCTCTATAAAACGCAAATTAAAGCATCAAACTTGCTCAAATGAAGAGGCGTGGATGGGTACTATGTCTACTCTCATCAATGATACGCGAGCGTTCACTCACTGAAGTTGTATAAACGTAGCTGGCCAATCAGGGCGAGCCTACCTGAATGCGCATGCATATAAGGCAGCTACACCTCCTGACTGTCATCCTACACCCTCTTCAGCGAGTGGCATAGGAAAGACCCCCTAGGTAGAGGGCCCCGCCTGTGCTTATATAACTAGGGTTACAATACGTAACCCCCCCGTTCTATCTAACACAGGCTCCGCCCTCTACTGGACTCTATGGGTACAGTGGGTAGAGTACAGATGGATAAACTCCCTGTCGCCCAACAACATCGACCCATCACACTGCCCCTGACCGGCCTTTGGTTAACAGCCACCGCACCCCAACTTCCTATCATCCAGTTGTGACCATGGAGAAGTCGGGGCCGCAGCTTACTTGACTGGGTAGAGCCTAATTGGTCTGAATAAGCCCATAGCTCCACCCTGCAGGTGCCAGCGCAAGTGACTATACACTGCGCACTACGTTTCCCAGGTCCCTAAGGAGCATGGGGAGAACGTAAGTGCACCATGTCCCCCACACTCACACACGCTTACCTCGTGTAGAGTGTGCATGGACCGTAGTGGGGAAGGCTCTCTAATGGCTCATTTCCACCACAGGCCTCACTCGACTTAGTACGGTTTTGTTAGGCCTTGTTAGGCCTGGCTCACTTTAATGCTGTGCTTCCATTACAGTTTAGGAACAGGGGTAGTATCTATAGTAACGCAGTGTAGGCGGAGCCGTGACGTCATCTTCAGAAAAACAACATCAGCCGTTAGCTGTTAGCACTCAGAGCTCACAGCTCCTCATATCTGTTCAGAAACTAGACAAAAGTACAAACCACAGACTGTCTGTGTCATGGCGAATACAGTCGCTACTTTATTTATGTCTGTATAGGCCGTTTTTGTGAGTGTGGACGGTCGGAGCATATAGTGCGTTAGCTTAGCCGATCTCCATTCAGACAACACGCATTTTAAAAGGTTTTTCGCCTGCCGTCTGTCTGCAGACTTGTCAAAGCATTAATTCATGGTTTTTACTAACCGGTATCAGTATGTTGTTACTTCGGCATCATTTTGAAACGTGTATTACAATTAAATCACGGTCAAATATGTTCATCTTGTTGTAGTTGTAGCACCCTTGCCAGCGATTCTCTCACTAGTTTAGCATATTCAGCCCGGTTGTTGGCCCGCTTGTTGGCCTGATAGAACCAAGATTTTGTCGGGCCAGAAAAAAGGTGAAAAAGTAGCCCCGGGCCGGAACTAGGCCTAGTGGAAACGCAACCAAAAACGGGCCCGGCACGACACGGCACGCTTAAACCGCGCTCTGCGCAGTGGTGGAAATGCGCCATTAGAGATACTTACCTTATGAACGGGCCTGGCGTAGACCAAGACGCCGCCGTGCATAGGTGGACGACTAAAGCCGTCTAGCTGTATAACCCTCGACCTGGAAGAACTCCTTAGGTTCTTAGGAACAGAGGAGGGGTTCGGTCTGAGTGTCGCCCTGCTACGGTCACCACAAACCAGAAGGCAACTCGGGTGCACCGATAGAGAGGTCAGTTCGCATACTCTCCTGGCAGAAGTCAAAGCAAGCAGCAAAGCTGTTTCTTTTTGCTTCTCTCTCTCTCTCAATGATAGCGCCTACAGGGAGGAGAGCTCCAGAGGCTCAAACGGTTCTGTAACCAAAGCCTCGAGCACCAATGGCAGTTCCCAGACATGCACCACTGGGCGCTGTCTCCTGATCCCCTGCAAAAAACGCTTCATAAGCGGTTGGCTAAAGACTGGTCTGCCGCCAAATCCACCATAACAGGACGAGATGGCTGCTGCATACACCTTGACTGTGGCATGAGCAAGCCCCTTGTCCACCAGTAGCTATAGCTAAGATAGAATAGAGCCCAATGTACCGGACAGAGGCTCTAGACTCCCTTCCTCGCACCACGTCTGTCTGTCCTCTGACAGAGTGGCACGTAGCCTGCCCTCCTTCTCGATGGGGCGTACACCTCACTCTCGATGGGGACGTACTCCTCCTTCTCGATGGGGGCTGCATTGATCAAAATCCCCAGATACCCCACCTGCTGGTGAGGTATGGGACTGCTCATGACTACGAGTTCGTTGAGATAAAAATAAAACCCTCATGCCATGGCCGCGAAGCAGCTGAAGCGCTGTGGTCACACATTTGCTGAACGTGCGTGGGGACAGGGAGTAGCCGAATGGTAGTCTGTTGTACTCGTAGGCTATCCCCTGGAAGGCAAAACGCAAATACTTTCTGTGCTTTGGAGCTATTTTGACATGAAAGTAAGCGTCCTCAGGTCGATGGTTGTGAACCAATCGCCCGGCTGCACCAGTTCAAGTAATTGTTTTATGGTTAACATATGGAACCTTTTGCAGACAATGTGCTGATTCAGGATGCGAAGATCCAGAATGGGTCTGAATTCTCCTGTCTTCTTGGAAACCAGGAAGTACATGGAGTAAAGCCCCTTTTCTCTGTCCTGTGTGCACAACAGACACAGCCTGTTTTTGCAACAGGGCCTGAATATCTGTTGAAAGGAAACCTATCTCCTCCTGGGATGATAGATTTGTCTCTCTTACACCCCTGAATGGAGGAGGGACGCTGCAGAACTGGAGTGAGTAACCTAGTCACAGTATCCTGTCCACCCATTCTGTCAGTACACAGCTGAGCTTCCATTCCCCATAAAACTGTGTTTTAGGGGACATGCAAGGAGCTGTGGAGCCGCAGCTAAGAAGCTGTGGTGGCCCTCTCCTCCGCCAAACCTTCCTTGAAAGGAAGATTGGCTTATGGGGAACCGACATTAAAAGAGCCGATTTTCTGCGGAGGTCCTTGAACGCACCGCGGCCACTCTCGCGCCTTCGTATTAACGCTGTGTTTCACATTAACGGTGAAATGCATTAATCGGAGCTATTATATCAGACGAGGTGTGTTTTCTGACAACAACACGCCGGCTATAGCGTCTCTGAACCCGCACAGTGCTTTGACAGCGGTTTATTCCACTCACGTGCGCGCGCCCACCTGCTGCTTCCTTTACTGGAGTTACAGCGGGGCGGCGAGTATGGGACAGTGTTCTCTCTCCTCTGAGGATGAGCAAGAAGCAGCATACGGCCAAGCTGCGACTTTTCCTCATCCACGTGACCGAGGAAATCGATCCAGGGAGGTGGGGGCATCTTGCGGAAGAGCAATCAGCGAGACGCCTTCAGTTGCTGTCGCCACGACGCCTCCACACACTGCCAGATATCTGTCAACGAAGGCTGGCTGCGCCGGGCGGACCGGGCCGTAGAACCCCTGGCGGAGGCGGCTCACCGGTTTCGGCGGCAGTGGTGGGGGAGCGGTAGCCCTACACGCTCCGCCGCCATGGTCATCACCAGGGGGAAGTCCTGGTGGACAGACCTGGGCGGTGGACTTCCATGGACGCCGGACCCGGAAGTGCCCGCCAACGAGAAGTCCTCGTCATCCTCCTCCCCGGCAAACAGAGCCATCTGCCCCGCTGGAATGGCGAACGTGAATGGCACCGCCTCGGCCATATCCTGGTCCCCCAAACACTCGAAGCAGAGGTGGTGGGGATCGGCGCCCGCTATTAAGCCAGGGCACGAAGGACAGGCGCGGGTCTCTAGAAGTGGCGACTCCATGAAGGTATGAAAACTTCTTTCTTCTTCTTTCAAACATTTTACTTTTCTCTGTCAGGTGTTGTCCTGCTCGCTGAAGGGAAAAGGATGACAGTCAGGAGGTGTAGCTGCCTTATATGCACGCGCATTCAGGTAGGCTCGCCCTGATTGGCCGGCTACGTTTATACAACTTCAGTGTGTGAACGCTCGCGTATCATTGATGAGAGTAGTACCCATAGAGTCCAGTAGAGGGCGGAGCCTGTGTGAGATAGAACACACTTCATCCATCTTCCTCTACTTCTGGGACTGGTCAGCTTTCTGTCCCCAGAGTCAGAACTAAACATGGAGAAGCAGCGTTCAGTTATTATGCTCCAAATATCTGGAACAAACTACCAGAAACCGTAGTTGCCTTAATATTATTGCAGTATAATAGCAGAGTATAGGAAGATGTTAACACCTACAAATCATCTCACACTGAGATTTGCTATTTACCTTATACAGATATTACAGCATCTCCTCTCTGTCTGTCAATGCGTTACTGTATTTTAGTTACAAAAAAGGCACATAGAGAGCTCAGTCAATCAATCAAACGTTATTTAAACAGCCAAATATCAACATTTTTAAATTTGCCTCAGTGGACTTTACAGTACTGTATGTACAGAATATGAATACAACACCCTCTGTCCTTGCACCCTCACATCAGACCAAAAGAAACTCCAAAAGAAACCCCACAGTTATGGGGGAAACATTGAAGAAACCTCGGGGAGAGCAACAGAGGAGGATCCCTCTTCCAGGACGGACAGACAATAGATCAGGGTATATGCAGGAATCCTGAAGTCAAATTTAATACCTTTTAAGACCTTTTTTAAGACCCTTTCCATACATTTTAAGACCTCATCGCCACTTTGAGTTTTAACCGGTTACATTGGCGACACACTTTACCTCACATTGACTACATACAGTATTGATTGTCCTTCCTCCTTATCTTCCAACCATTTGGACGCAAACTTGCATTTCCCCATAACGATGTTGTTTAACAACCGGCGTAAACGGACCTTCGCGCGCTATCAAGCAGTGAGCGCGCGATGTCCTGTTCAGATGACGTCAAATCCAACGGGATGCCATAAATAAACTACACAGAATCACACTACACAACTACGCAATGATTACATTCAAGCAGACTGTAGAATACAACCTCTTTGGACAATTTATATACTTATTGAAAACAAGCTACAAAATGTAATACCTTGGAAAATGCCGTTTAATACTTTTTAATAGCCTTAATTTTCGCTAAATTGATTTATCAACTTTTAATACTTTCTAAGACCCCGCGGACCCCCTGTAGATGTTGTGTGTAAATTAAAAAGATAATGCATTTACAACATAGGTAGTCTAGATGCTTGAAGAATGCACATGTCTATATGTAAGAGCTGGAGCCTGACCTGACACACAGCTGAGCTTCAGTGGGGTTTCCTGCCCCCAGGTCAGCAGCATCACTCATCATCTGGCTCTTTACAGGCCTTAACATAAGTGCCATCATTGACATTTAAAAGACACATTACCTATCAAGCTGTGGTATTTGTCAGCTCCCATAAAGCTAAATGATCAATGCTAATAGACATCAAGGTATATGAGACTTATGGGACATGAGGCATATGCAAGACGTGTGATTTACAACATGTGGCAGTCTGCTGCAGGCAGGGGGGTGCACAGTGCCATAAATCAGAACGTTCAGCTTTTTCACACATTTGATGGTGAAGTGAAAAGGAGGCTGAAGCCATTCTGTGAGCTTGTTGTTTTGCAAACCCTACATTTGTATAGTCTGCCTCGGTAGCTCATAAGAACAGATATGTGCTTTAGTTTCACAGAGATTAATAAATGCAGATAAATGCTTTATGTCTGTCAATTTAACAGTCTGTGTTTGATGTTCTGTTTTCCAGGAGGGTCTATGATAAACAATAGTGATAACGGTTTCATTTTGATTTAGAAAGATCAGAATTCCTTTATTTGAAGAAAATAAAGCGTGAATTGCATGAGGGTGTATTGCACGTCTGTATTGGTAACATATTGTCACTAATATATTATTGAGAAAGACATTTAGTCATCTGCCAGTTTTTCATTTCAGTAAGTGCACATTGATTTAAATTGAGTTCTATTTTTCATATACGCACTAAATAAATACACGCTTAAAAAAATTAAACATTGACATTAATGAAATGTCATTCTTTATTTAAAATCTATGATATTGCTTTAACTAACCTAATACAGTTATGTGAAATCTGTTGACATAAAACATTTTATAAAGGTCAGTATTTCAGTTTTTTCAGTGAAGAGACAAATAAGGGAAGTGAAAAACAATGATCAGTTGTTTGTTGCTGAAAAAAATAAATACATATGGTAAATCAACAATGGTGTTTAAGCCCACCGCTGAGACACTCTGCAGGTTTTAACACTCCACCACCTCCCTGATATCATTCAAGAAACATAATGAGTCAGAAACACTAATGGCGCTTTTCCACTGCAGCACGTAGCACGACTTAGCCCGACTTAGTTTGGCCCTGCCCCCTTTTTTTTGCTTTTCCACTGGGGTAGTTCCGGCTAACGGGTACTTTTTCACTTTTTTTCTGGCCCTCCAAAATCGAGGTTCTTACCGGGCCAACAACCGGGCTGAATATGCTAAACTAGTGACTAAACACTCTCGACTGCTGATTGGTCAGAGAAAATCGCCACAATTGTTGCGCGAGACAGTCCCCAAGCGTCGCACCATTTTTAAAACAGACAAGCTACAAATCCATAAAGAAATGGCAGCAACAACAAAAAAACGCCGTGGTCGTTTGATGAGGTACAGACGTTACTCCACCTCGTTGCGGATGAAAAAATACAGCGGGAGCTTGACGGCGCAACGCGCAACGACGCCTGGACTCGGCAACGGCGTCCTGCATCCATGCAGGATGGTAAGTTTTTGCTAACGCTCTGTTCTTTGCTTGAAAGCGTTGTGTCCCTATCTATTGTAAAGCTCACTTCTAACAAACAAGCCTATTTTATACTTACATTTATGTTCGACAACCCATGCTTTTATGGAGCCCCTGAGCTATGGTTAGCTCAGCTAGCATTAGCTAGAGCTATTGTTTGCTAACACCATATGTACCATTGTTTACGTCCAGTTTTCTAGAGTTGTTGTTGCTATTTAGTATTGTGCTGCAGTAGTTTGTGGAATTAACAAGTCATGTATGCTGTTCTAGATGCCGTTGTGACTAGCGAGGAGGAGTCCCGAACAACGAGTGATGGCAGTGCTCCAGAGCACCGTTAGCCTTGAGCACCAGCAACGCAGACCAACCCAGTCTCACGGCATTTCGTGTTATAGTCACGACATGTAATCTATTGATTCGTGTTCACCAACACGATTTTCCCCTTTTTTTCGTGTCACACAGAACGATCTTAAAAGCAATGTATTTCTATTGGTAGTGTGTTTCGTGCCTGCAACACGTCTTTTTGTCCGGTCGGGTCTTGGAAGACCGGAAGCTGTGGGTTCATAAAAACATGTTCTTACTCAATATCAAGCCACGATTATTGTTTTTATTTAAATCGTATAATGTCGGACTTTTTTTGCCGTCTGTGAGGAAAATAAATGGGGCTCAGACCCTCAGAATACTTAAATATGTATTTGTTCAATCTTTTTTTCCTTCTAATTTGTTATTCTTTTCTAAATAACACACCGTTATTTACTCAACAATAACACACAATTATCCTTGTTTTTATTTATTAGTTTAATTCTATAATCTCGGGCTTTTTAGCCGTTCCTCAGGAACTGAATTTCAAAATAAAGTCACCGGTAACAGACGTAGGCCTATAAGGGACATTTCGAGCATCTTTGCGATACACACCACACACCCACTGAACTGATTACCCAAGATCCTCAGCTAGAAGCTCGGTGATTGGATTGTTTAGCCGCAATGCACGCTGGGATATGGTGTTAATGCGATATGAAATCCGAAAAACATTTAAAAAAAGAAAATAATACTTTATTCCGAGTGTGCTTGCTTTTCTCTTTGGAAGTCATCACATAACGGCATTGTAATACACGGTTCGGCTGCATTAAATATTACACATCTGCCGTAGTTCTTTATTTATAGAGCCCTGATTAGAAGACTTCTAGACAAACTGGAAGAAATGCCGCCGAAACTGAATACGTGACGTGGATCATAAATATATCAGCAATTAAACAACATCTTCATTTCTCTTCACACAATACGTCTCCTTGCAGTATCAACACTAATTCGGCTGACTTTTATATTTGATCCAATTGGTAGATAGGTTATATTTACACCATAACGGTGCACATCTGATATAAAAGGACTTGTAGTTTTTAAAGATATTACTGATTTTCTTTGAATATAAGAATGTAAATACTGAGTTGAGAGAATAGTCAGGGGTTTTGAGTGATGGGAGACACATCTATGGAATCACAATTTCAATAGCTTACCATTAAATGACAGATATACCTTTCTGTCTGTGATGTTTTACAAATCAGATATTAATGTGTAGAAGTAAAACATGAGAAATAGTATAGCAATATCCTGTAAAATTATGTGAAAACATGAATAAAACTACACATCTTCAGATGTTATACATACATAAGTGTCCTACACTAATGATACAAAGTTATTATTAGTATGCTGTGTGTACCTTCTGTGCACCGCCTAGTGGTTAAAGCACGTTATTGAATTATTTTTGTTGAATAATGTTATTTTTGTTGAATAATGTTATTTTGTTGAATGTTATTTTGTTGAATATGTTATGAAAAAAATTAAGAGTACATACTCTACATACTATAGGGGGAAAGTAGAAGGTCAATGATAGAAATATAGAATATAAAAAATCAAGAAGATACTGTAAGTGATCTCTTCAATAAAACAGTTTAGTGCCGGATGTACAAAGATATTAATAGGAGGATGTGCAAAACAGACAAACGAATTAACCTTTATTTAAACATTAAAGAATACTTTATGTTAAGGTATTCTGTTAAATAACAAAAAAGCTTTGGGGGTATCTACAGATAAATATTAAGCCTGACAAAGTACTTAACGTCTAATATATTGCTTTCCTACAATGTTAACTATGTTGAAGCACTTATTTTAACTTATATCATACATATTAATTATACTCTTATAAGATGTATGTAGATAGTATAAGAAATGTGCAGAATATGACAGTTTAATGGTGGAGGCATACACACATTGTCACGATCCTTGTGTTATGTCACAATTTTAGTTTTGTCTGTCTTGCAATGGGTTTTATTTGACTGTTCTGTTCTCCCTGTGTCTTGTCTTCCTTCCTGTGTTTGCCCTCCTGTGTCTGATTGTCTGATTGTGTTCACCTATTGCCCTTGTGTTTCTGCCTCCTCTGCCCAGCTGTGTCTTGTCCTGTGATTACACCTCTTTGTATTTAGTCTTGTCTTCCCCTGTGTTCCTTGTCGGTTCATTGTCTTTCCTATCTCCCTCCATGTTGGTCACGGTCAGTTTTTGTGTTGTTGCTACCTTGTGCTACCTGTGTTTTTCATGCCATGTTTTTGTTCATCAGCTTATTTTAAAATAAAGCTCGCTTTTTGTTCCTAGACCTTTTTACCTTTTTTGTACTCTGCAATTGGGTCCTACCTTTTTCCACGCATTCTATCACACATATAGATAGATGTCTTGTAATGCACTGTTGAGGAACCTGCGACCCAAGTTTTTCATTCATTGCATAACTACACCGTAGTTGTGTATATGATATGTCAATAAACCTTAGAAAGTCTTGAAATCTTGAAAGGGATGTGCAAAATAGCCATTATATACAGTCTTTAAATAACTATTAGTAGAGAATAACGAGTAATGAATATACTTCATAGAGATCTGCAGATAAATGTTTAGTCTTCTCAAGCACCAACTATCAAATATCTCTCCTGATTGTTGGCACTTGACAATCACCTTCCCTGAATTTTACTCAGGTGTAACTAAAGTCTGCTTTAAGGGTTGTTTATATTTCACATCATTAATCAGAATCTGCAAAGTAACTCAAATAAATGTAGTGGAGTAAAAATACCAGGTTAACCTCTGAATTGTAGTGGAGTAGAATTGAGCAATGAGCTGTCATGTGGGTATATATTAATGCTGCCCATTATGGACACAAGCGATTTTCACTCATTTATTAATTATATGTTTTAAATTTGTACACACCAATGTGTTTCCTATCGCCTAAACCTCGAGGGGTGTACACAGTTTAATACTGGCAACTTCTAATTTTGGGAAATACAAAAACGTCTTTTAAAACTACAATTCCCAGTAGAGACCGCTATAGAACATGTTGCGAAACACAATAGCCAGCATGTGTAGTTCTGGGGGGGCGTTCGAGTCCAGCTTTTGATAGTCTGCCGTGGTTTCGTTCGATTTCAAAGAGCTGTTTGATGCTCGGCGTAACCTTGGCGCACTGCCAGTCCAACATCCAATCCCAGAGCTTGAAGATTAATCACAGGGACTTGTAGTGTCTTCGGCCATCCTAAACTCCGAAATGTTTTTCGGATTTCATATCGCATTAACGCCATATCCCAACGTTGCATTGCGGCTAAAACATCCAATCACCGAGCTTAAACCATAGCTGAGGATCTTGGGTAATCAGTTCAGTGGCTGTGTATCGCAATGATGCTCGAAATGTCCCTTATAGGCCTACGTCTGTTTCCGGTTATTTTTATTTTGAAATTCAGTTCCTGACGGACGCCAAACAAGCCAGAGATTATAGAATTAAACAAATAAATAAAAACAAGGATAATTGTGTGTTATTGTTGAGTAAATAACAGTGTGTTATTTAGAAAAGAATAACAAATTAGAAGGAAAAAAAGATTTAAAAAAATACAGATTTCACTATTTTGAGGCTCTGAGCCCTATTTCTTTTCCTCACAGACGACAAAAAAAGTCCGACATTATACGATTTAAAATAAAAACAATAATCGTGGCTTGATATTGAGTAAGAACATGTTTTTATGAACCCCACAGCTTGCGGTCTTCAAGACCCGACCGGACAAAAAGACGTGTTGCAGGCACGAAACACACTACCAATAGAAATACATTGCTTTTAAGATCGTTCTGTGTGACAAGAAAAAAAGGGGAAAATCGTGATGGTGAACACGAATCAATAGATTAAATGTCGTGACTATAACACGAAATGCCGTGAGACTGGGTTGGTATGTCAGTTTGTAGTGTCTCTACTTTAAAGAGTCCTCTCCTGCTGATGTTCAGGTGTATATCAGTTTGTAGTGTCTCTACTTTAAAGAGTCCTCTCCTGCTGATGTTCAGGTGTATATCAGTACTTAGTGTCTCTACTTTAAAGAGTCCTCTCCTGCTGATGTTCAGGTGTATATCAGTTTGTAGTGTCTCTACTTTAAAGAGTCCTCTCCTGCTGATGATCAGGTGTATATCAGTATGTAGTGTCTCTACTGGGACATGTCTCCATGCTTTAATGTTCAAAAAGCTCTTTATTTTTCTCATACTGCCTGTGCTGCAGCACCTCTTTTCACCCTCTGTCTGAAACCAGAGCCCAGTCTGCTCTGATTGGTTAGCTGGCCGGCTCTGTTGTGATTGGTCAACCGCTTAAAGATGTCCCGCCCTTTAGCCTATCACGTATGATGTGTTGGACTGCTAGCCAATAGAAACAAAAGCGTACATAGTGATGTCACTATGTTACTGAAGTAAACAAGTGGAGTGTGTGAGAGAAACTCCCTCTGGACATAACAGGGATTTGAGCCTTTATAGACCATTTACATGCACATAACAGCTATAGCAGGCATCCTCAAAGTCCGGACTCCGGTCCGGATCCGGACCGAACCACAACTGTCTCTGGACTCTGAGCAAATTATACTTTTCATATGTATTATCTGTATTATCTGTGTTATCTGCGAGACATTGCCACAACGCAACAAGTCAAAATTCTCCGCTATGTCCACTGCAAACAGCGCTCTGCATGTCCGACTGTTCCAATGTCTGTGTGTGTCTATCAACGCATTGGTCCAATCACATTCAGCATCCCGTCAGCGTTTTTGTCCCCCACCAACAGTCTGCGAATCAGAGGCAGAGTAGGGCGGGTCTTCGCGGAATGCGGGTGGGAAAAATGCGTGTCTCGTCTCTCCCCAGCTGCCACCCCAGTTGGCAGCTTTGTTTTGAAAGAAAAGTTGTGGCTCATCGGACATTTATGAGAGAAAGTCTCTAATGTCCGAGTGCAAGTGAATGCAGCACAAGACCCACGTCTTGTAACCCCTCCCCTGGCGCGAGCGTGGAAATATGATTGGCGGCGATTTAATTTGAACGGGACGGTGCAAAACGAGAAGCATTCGGACCCAAGTACTGAAGGAATGAGGTATTTGCGGTCTACAATAACAGAGAAGAGCCTGTCAGTTTGGCTGTACTCAGCATTGAATCAAAACGCACTAAAGCTGTTGATCTTAATAAGTTTGTGAGGCGTTTCGCTGAACAAAATGGTAATCGCCGCATTCAGCTGTAATAGACATGTCAACTTGATGCTCTGCTCACGGATGAGCATACAAAACTGTTAAGATGATGACCTTACGTGTGTAAATATATTTTTTTCTCTGTGGGGGTCTGCCCCCAAAAAACAGTTTTAAGTCCTGAGAAAGTCAAATAAGACGGTGTGTAAAACTACACTGCCCAGCCAAAAAAAAGCAACCACTTTGATTTAACTAGGCCAGTAGGTAAGGGCTTTCCACTGGATAATAACTGAAGTATAAAAGAATGCATGACTGAAGTGTTTGAAGGCAAACAAAAAGAGGAAATAACAGGTCAAATCAAGCAAATCCCCCTCTCAGATTCCACCAACCAGAAGAAACATAAATACTGGCTGGTGATTTGATTAATCAGCTTTGTGATGGAATAAAAAATGCATAGTGCATTTCCTTAGCTGTGGATGAGTCTACTGACACCACTGACAATGCTCAGTTGCTGGTGTTTGTGAGTTTTTATGATGAGGCAAAGGGGGAGTTAGTTGAAGATGTGTTGGGCCTGACGAACCTCAGTGGACACACAAGGGGGCAAGACATTTATAAAGCAATAATGGGAATGCTGAATGAAAGAGGGCGCAGCTGCCTTTATTCATAACTGTGCAGCTCTTACACTGCGACTCTGAGGGATCAAGCACAGACACAATAACAATGAAAACTGCTGCATACAGATTATTTTTGTTTTTGCAACCTCGTGTTAAGAATCTTGTTGCAATTGTTTGAATGACCGTAATAAACGGACCTTTGTCTTATTGAAAAATGTCTTTGGACCTTTAAGATTTGTATTTGAGTACCCCTGAGCTATAGCATACACTACAGGAGAAGGAAAACCACAAAAAGAAGAATAGGGCCTCTTTAAGACTTAAAGCGTATGAACCCAGCAAAGTCTGAACGACTTCCAACTCTGAAAGTGTGAACATCAGAGGAGCAAGTGAATGCACCACAGGCTGTGGCAGAGGTCTGCGCTCTATCTGATTCAAATAACCTTCTCTCACAGGGAATGAACAGGAAACAACATTTTAGAACTGGGTAACGTTCCACCTCATCCTAACCCTACACTCTCTGCAGTTGCTTCTCATGAACCGAGCCAAACATGCAGTGGCATTTATTTTAAAGCCGCCCCAGGAAATGCAACGTATGGTTGAAGCATTGATGCTTCCAGCCTTTGATCACTATAGCAGGTTCCCACCTGTGTTAACTGAGTCCCGCTGTGTGTGTGCTGTGCTTAGTCAGATCCCAGCAGGATGGAGGGATGCTCTCACTCTGCAGTAGGTTGGTTGTGAACAGATACCCAGCTGTCCTCAATCTGTTCACTTCCTGACAGAATAGCTGCAGAAGGCGTTTTCTCAACAAGGATTGTAATCCCTAATTTTATAACTTTAAATATATCTACTGATAAGTACCTGTATAAAGATTGGGTGGATGTGATTGTAGAGTTGCAAATTAGTTCTTATCTGACTTACTGTAAGGAGTGGCGTGTGTTGCTGAGGAGGATTACAGTTCATAAAATGAACGTGTCCACTGAATGTCCTCATATATACATCAGAACTCTTGTGTATCAGTACAGTATGTGTGAGTGGAAACGGCGGTTTAACTTAATGCAGTCAGTAGATGTCTTTATAAATCTGCTGACAGTTTTCCATTACCAGTCTGTTGACCAAGGAGAAGCTTTACTTCATGGTTACCCAATTACACATTTCTACACTGCATTACATATCATCAATCCACAATGTTCAGTGCATTTGAGATTGTTGTGAGGCAGGGCTTTAATTTGGCTTTACACTTGACCAGTCATGTGTGCATCCACCGCAGTGAGTCACTTCCTACGTTTCCCAGAGTCCCATCTGCCAGAGACTGCAGGAGGAGTGAGTGTACAGGTACTGATAGGGGCTCTGGTTTGGGTTAATGATGCATTTGCTGTTTAATTAGCATTATGAATATATATCTGCAGACATCATGATGTAAATGAGTGGCAGTGATGGATCACAGGCTCTGACATCACTCCTCCCTCTCCACCATCTTTCATCAAGGTTAAACACCTTGGAGATCTTATGAGCATTAAGTGCTATCTTTGGTATTTCCATTTTAATGCATCACTTTCAAATATGACACGAAGTTGTACTGACATGGAAAATGTTATCATTCTAGTTATGCTTATGAAACTTGTATGTTGCAAGAGCATTGAACGTTTACACATAATTCTTCTCGTTGTACAATTGCTAACAGTTTCCAGTAAACATTTCTAACCTACACAGGAGTTGTAAAGAGTGTTGGGTCTGTGTATTCTTATATGGTTGGTGGCCCCTTCTCCCTCTTGAAGAAACTTTAACATGACGTTTCCCTGTTGCATGAAGATGTGAACAATCCTATATGTTTTCTTGTCCATCTTTACCCCTCCTCTTGTATTCTCTGTGTGGAAATGTGAATGTAAACCTTCTGTAGATCTCTGGACTCTTGTACTTTGCTGCAGACACTTTGTATTTACACTATGTAACGTTGTTCCTTGTTGCAAGAATAAATCCTTTAAAAGACTGTCTTATCTCAAAAATCTCTTTTTCAGTATAGCGGAAATGTTTCCTTACCATTTTATTATTATTGGTTGGCTTCTACTGGTTTCAATTCCACCACAGTACTTACTTCCATATATCAGATGTTTGCAATGAGTCATCCAGATCCAGTGGTGTAAAGTAAATAAGTAAATGTTTTACCTTTACTCCACTACTAATCTGCACAATGACTACTTTTTACTTTTGGTACTTTAACTATATTTTGATGCTGATACTTTTTGTACCTGTTACTGAGTAACATTTTGAATGCAGGACTTTTACTTTTAACAGAGTAGCCTATTCCTACACTCTTGTACTTCTACTTTTACTAAATACAAGATCTGCGTACTTCTCCCACCTCTGTCCAGATGTTTGGCTGTTTCGGACCTTCAACATGTCATGTGTCTGTCGTCTTAGATGAGAGTGCTGCTATGGCAAGCCATTTATTCCATATCCTTGATGTCAGACGGCAGCTGCCTACACTAGTTGGCTCTTTGATTTCACTTGTTAGATATATGGTCAAACTAGTTTGGCACTTTGCTTTACTAGTTAAATAAAACATTATTTAGTCTAAGGCATTATTTAGTCTAAGGCAAAATATGGAGAGGTTGTTTATCATACGGATCTATCGTTATCCTGATTTTAAGATCTGTCCAGTGTTTCTGCTTTATTAATTTCATGAGCACCGCTTATAAAGGTCTCTACACACCAACCTGAGACCAAAGAACGCGTACTGAAGGCGTCCCGACTTTTACGTCAGCTACGTCAGGCTTCGTTGGCTTCGTCGGATAAAGCCGCCCGCCTACGAACACACCGCAAATACTTCAGCCGACGAGTGGCAATAACTCTCCTTACCAGCAGGCGGCGGTAGTGTGTATTCGTCATTCAAAAGAGGCAACAACCGGAAGACAGACTGCGTTTTATACACCGAGAGAAGAAGAACAGACTTAGTAATATAAACAAACAAACACAGCCTGATCAGTTGGTCTTCACTTTCTTCATTCCATGCCGTCATGATAAAAAAGAAACTCTTGCGTCCGGGTGAGATGAAAATGAGGAAGATTAGCCGTCTGTGTGTGCCTTCTTATCGTTTGTTTTGGTCCCTCACTTCCGCTTCACTTCTGATGCACTGATTCGCTAAGCTGAACAGCCAATCAGAGTGATTGATTTGTCCCGACGTTCTTTGGCCTCCCGCGGCCTCCCGCCGCCGATTCAACATGTTGAATCGGCGGCGGGAGGAGGCGGGAGGGTTGAAAATGTGCCGTAAAGAGACGACACACCAACCTGAGTAGTGCGACGCGAATGCCCGACTGCCTCTGACGGCTTCGGACGGCCTCTGACTCCCAAAGTCGGGCCGGTGTGTAGAGGCCTTAAAATGTCCCACGATCATATACTTTTGTGTCTCGAGTGCCGGTGTTCTCACACACAAGCATACGCACACTCGCACCAACAAAAACACACACACAAAGCGGAACAAAGCAGAAACAGAAACATGTATTTTTCTAGGCAAAACACACACTGACTGACTTCCCACGGACAATATTTTAACAGTAGGCACTAAATACCCGACTGATGCACCTCACGTCTTCGAGACGTTGCTAAAAACATTGCAGGAGAACGTCCCCTAACCCCTAGATTCCAACGGGAGCGTCTGCGCTGCGTTACGGCTACGCCACGCCACGCTGCGGCGTTTTTAGCGATCGCGGCCACTCTAGTCAATGGGTGCTATTCCACCAGACCCGCTGCGCCACGCTGCGCCGCGGCTTGAAGCGTCCCAGAAGCGCCTCGGCGCAAGGAATTTCTAAAATATAGGATGAATCCTATTTTTGACGCGGCGCAGCGCGGCGCAGCGCGGCGCAGCGCGGCGCAGCCGTAGCGCAGGCAGGAAGTGGAACGTTCATCCGGCCCAGGCCCATCCCCCAAATAAATGTCCAGGAAATATGCCCAAATACAACAACTGCGAGCCTGCACACACGACGCTCCGCTGTCACGTTTTGAAACGCGCCCGGTGGGTTATGACGCAGGAGGGAGGTCGCAGCGTGGCGTGGCGTAGCCGTAACGCAGCGCAGACGCTCCCGGTGGAATCTAGGGGTAAGGCTCTCCCTCACAGAGCTGAACTAACAGTTCAGAATCTGGATCCCGCCTGCTTCATTTGCATATGGCTGACTAGTGAACGTGTTGGCCATATGAACGGCAACTAGTTAACTAGTGGATACATATTGCAGCTTACACGTTAACTAGTGAAGGCAAAATGTTCACTAGTTAACTAGTTGAAGCCTCTTTTGGTCTTACAAGCTGACTAGTGAGGCTCAAAATGTGCACTAGTTAACTAGTGAGGTCCAAATTGTCTCCATATTTTGCCTTAGACTAATATTTACGGAAGTCACGGCGATCTCTCAAAGCTGTGATCCGAAGAGGGTTACTTCCTCTTTCTATCCATCAATAATGTCACTCTGTTATCACAATGCCATTCTAATCCAAGCACCTTACAAATTGCAGCTTAATAAAATGTTTTAAAGAGGATCTATATTCCTGTCTGCAGTCCTAAGGCAACTTTCTAATTTTAAGAAAGTCTTCAATGTTCTTACCTAATTTGATATACAGTCATATGATCATAATTACAAAAATACTTTTGTTTTATATTTTTGTAAATATGGTCATATGACTGTATTTTAAAACACAGTGTATTTAAGCTCTTAAATAAACAATTTGGGCTGGGTGGCGCTCTATAGCTTAGGGCCAATAGGAGATCTCGATGCATTCTTTCCCCAAACTAGTGTGACTAGTGCACATTTGGGACCCACTAGTACTACTAGGGAACATTTTAAGCCTCACTAGTTCACTAGTGGAATTTAAATGTATCTCACTAGTTAACTAGTAAAGGGCAAAGGGTTGACTAGTTAACGTGTAGACATTTTGAGCCCCACTAGTTAACTAGTAATGTCAAAAGAGGCGTCAACTAGTTAACTAGTGAACCTTTTGCCTTTACTAGTTAACTAGTGAGTGATTCTGGGTGCTACTAGTTAAGTAGTGCAGAAAAAGGTATGCCACTAGTTAACTAGTTCTGCTTCTTTTTTGTAACTAGTTAACATGTCAGAGCTTTTGCAGCGCACTAGTTAACTTGTAAGACTTTTAGCGTCACTAGTACGGTCAGAGGGTCACGGCTTATGTGGTAACTAGTCGGACAAAAGTGCCACTAGTTGCTGAATAAGAGTGACTAGTATAATGTTTTATTTAACTAGTAAAGCAGAGTGCCAAACTAGTTTGACCCTATATCTAACAAGTGAAATCAAAGAGCCAACGAGTGTAGGCAGCTGCCGTGTGATATCAAGGATATGGAATAAATACTCAAATGGCTTGCCATAGAGTGCGACATGATAAATACTGAGACTCACACACATTTAGCAAGATGCCCCCTTCAAACCAGCAGAAAGATGATATGATCTGGTGACAATGAGATTTGACCTCCACTGCAACTTCACAGAGAAAACAAATGGAAGCCATTGTTAAATAGCTCCCCATCGTAAAGTATTTGTACTTTGTAAATAAAGCAGTCACTGACACGGTCCAGCTGTGGAACTCAAACAGATGCTGTCACAGTTCCCTCTCTGATTTCCCAGCAGAGGTTTTAATGGACACGGTTGAGCTGGATGAGCAGTAACCGTGGTCTGTCATCCATGTTTGTCTCCAAATACAACAGAGTTTGGGCCTTTTTATTTTGCAATGATTCAGTCAGCCGTGAGTTCCCTCGAGGGAAATATAAAACTCTGTGTCTCAGCAAGAAGAACGCATAGGAGCCAGTGAAATCCAACAATATTCTCTAAGAGTGACTTTATTTCTATGTTGCTAACAAAGGCGTTGATAACAAATAGGTCCATGAAATGATAACTTCAATAATCTAAAGTAGCACCGTTGGATCCCTGTGGAGGGAAACTGATGATCATTTCCTGCTTCATTGCCCCAGGATGTTCTTCATTTTCTGCTGGGTTTGCTCTCTGCTGTTACTCCTCTCCTGCTTCCTCCCATAATTCCTCCCTCCATGTCTTCCGGTGATGTCTCTTTTCTTCTTTATTTATACATTTAACTATGTTAAAAAATGTCCAGCTGCAGCAGTTCAGCAGACTAGTTTCTGTGTCCTCACTACTAGAGAAACAACTCAGACTTATTATATTTACATCCCAGCTGGATGTGGAAGTTAAAATGCTTGGCACTTCAACTGACCTTGTTACCTTCAGACTGCACATCAGATGTTAAAGACAGACTGTTTGCACTGTTAGTTCCATGTTATCAAATTGTTTTTTGTGTGTCCAGACAATAATCACCCATACTCATGGGTTGCTGTGGTAACAATATAGGCGATGTAACTACTCTGCTGAAGCAGCTTTCCAACTGGGAAGCATAAATAAAGGGCAGGTCAATCTTCCTTCCTTCCAAACATGCTGTCAGGTCGCGGCGCAGGACTCGCTGAGCCTGATGGGATGTCAGGTTTTACAGCACCATGACTGGCTGGTATGGAGCTCAGCTCAAGCAGGAAGACTCTGTATACATCCATTCACTCTGCAGCTACATTAATCAGCTCATTATGGGAGTCTTCTTTTAACCAATTACATTTCACCCCAACATCAATAGCCAATCATCGTGCTGCAGTCAAGCTTCAAAATGGTTCTTCTCTCTCCTGCAGTCAGCTGTGATTTCAGGTGTTTATGCCGCAGCCCGCCTCCACCCATCCACCTCCTTTCATCACACCCTATGCCAGGAGTGCTAATCCAAAGACCTCATCACACCTCCTCTTCATCCCATCTCTTCCTCCCACCTCCCCATCAAATCCAGATCTTCACCCCACCTCCCCATCAAATTCAGATCTTCATCCCATCTCTTCATCAAATCCAGATCTTCAGCATCACCACCAGTTTATAGAACCCAGGTAGTTTTCCTACACGGCTGCACTTCAATCTTCAAATATATACGATATCAGGATCGGGGTCAGATTGCCAAAGACTATTAACATTTCTTTATTATCGTATATGGCGCACGTTTCAATAAATGTTCTTTAAACAAAAACATTTAATCTTTCCTTATAGAAATAATGAAATGGTCCACGCTGCAATCATAGCAAACTTCACTCCAAATGCTGTTTAGAATAAATAATAAAATCAAATATTTTTTTAACGATGTTATTGTGCTGGCTGAAATCTGAGAATCAATCTTGAAATGCCAAAACCAGCATTCATTCACTCTCTCCCGTCACATGTTGATTCATCAGATCGCAGCTATGATCGGCTCCTCTCTGCCTCTCCTCACATCACATCATGCTTAAGGACACATGATAGCCTGAAGCAGAGCCTTACAGAGCCAAGAACCGTGAAGATTTACTACTATCCACAGTGTATCTCCTGCTGAGGTGTTTCCTTTCAAATCCTCGCTAATGTTGCTGAGAAACGTTTTCCCCTGAATGAATCACAGCCTGCTGGCTGGATGGCCTGTTTGCTCTGTGTCTCTGTTAATTCATCAACTCCGTGGCTCTTTGTGCATGTGCATACATCATGGATGCTGGAGTTAAGATACTTGTGTGTTTTACCAGTTTTATCAGCTTCTTTTTTAATATGGTTGAAATAAATATGAATATATTATTTCCTGAATTCAAGATTTAAACATTTGTAGAATGGTTTCTGTCATTTGTGAAATCAATTAGTGATCTAGTCCAGGAGGATCCTCCTAAACTACATTTACTATGCAAATGTAGCTATTGGTATGTCAATTTTGGCTATTTTAACTTTATAGAAACATTGGCCTATTGGTATTTACTGTAGGAAAATGTAAAGAAACAGGGAAAAGGCACTAAAGCTTCTTCCTCTCTAGTTATTTGGATTTGTTAGGTTTCAATCAATAGGAACACCTTTCACTCTAGAGCAGTGGTTCTCAAACTTTTTCTGTCAGGCCCCCCCTTTGGAGAAAAAAAAAAGTCGGGCCCCCCCAACACAAATAGTCAGGCTCAGTGGCGGCGCCAGAGATTTATTTTGGGGGTGCTGTGGGGTAGCTTGACGTTTCATAGAGGGTGCTCAAACATGTAGGGTTTCCCATTAATGTACCGGGCGCTACAGTGGAATGCTCTACTGCAACAATCCCCACGCAAATACACAGTGTGACAGTTACAATGAAGGCTCGATAGTCAGCTCACGGCATATAGGTGTAAGCAGGGGTAAAGTGCTATTTTTATAGGTGGGGAGTAGACCTCACATAGGGGGGTCTGTGGGCAAGCTCCCCCGGGAAGATTTATTTTTAAATATTGAAGTTGAAAGCATCAATCTGGTGCACTTTGAGAGCAACATGAAGAGATCTATGGATACATCTCTCAACACCCATATGAAGCAGAACTGTAAACAGATTTACTTTTTCTTTATGGATATTTTACAAATCACCCTTTTAAACTTTATTCTTTTTTTACTGTCATATAGTATTTCATACCTGTTTTTCATTTATTCTCTTATTTTTTATAACTATAATGATCATATAAACGTGTGCCTCGGAAATAATTGTTTACATTAATGGTGACCAAACCGTTTGAGACCCACTGAGATAACTTAGACTAAAGTTAACTATCTAAACACTCAGAGAGTCCTTTAGTTCACTGAGCCTCTCAGTCTGACAGGAGAGAGTCCTTTAGTTTCACTGAGCCTCTCAGTCTGACAGGAGAGGACTCTCCTCCACTTTGTTGTTGAAAAAACTCCTTATATCTGTTAGCGTAGCTCGCTAGCACCAGAAGCTAACAACAACGATCTCCGGTACCGGTGCGCTCTCTCTCTCTCGCTCGCGCACGCACACAAAATGGCTCGTTCCACACACACACACACAGAGCCGAGCTTTAATGAAACAGTGACCCAGACGTAATAGTACTGTACTGTATCATATTATTTTCGAATCAATAACTTTTCAAATTATGATTTCTTTTTTTTAATCTTTTTTTTTTTTTTTTTTTTTTTAAAAACATTTTTCCTCCTGGTCTCTCGCGCCCCCCCTGTCATGCCTCTGCACCCCCAGGGGTTCCACTTTGAGAACCACTGCTCTAGAGTCTTACATACAGTTGTATAATAGACTGTGATAGAACCAGGGACGTGCACAGGTACGGGCTAATGTTGTCTGACCTGCCCCTCTGGAGAGAGCGAGAGTTTTTTTTTTTTTTCTATTGTGGCCAAATTAACATGATAAGCCCACAATTAGTATTGTAGCGTCTCGCTGCGGGAAACACACTTTGTCAGCGCTGTCCTCTGCCCCCAGTCACGTGACTTTGTTTACAATCTGACAGCTGGAGGCAAAGGAAAGCCCTCCGGCCTCATATGGCTATGGTGATCACACCAAATGCCGGCCTGGCTTTAGAGTATAGGGGACAAACCAGGGGACTTTCTCTTGACACCGTCGGTTATTTACAAAAAAAACACCTAAATATACTTGTTATTGTGCTTCTGTCTTTCTGTGTCTTTTCATCTGTAAACTCCCTCAACGGGGCCGCTCGCTCTCTTCTCTTGATCACCCTCTCGGGAGAACCCTTCTCTGTCCCGCTTCATTGTAGGATTTCTGCCATGTCTCTACTTTAGTTTGACCATCTCTGTTATTAAGTTATGGAATACTAAATAAATAAGTAATTAGATACCTTACCGTTACTACGCTCATAAAGAATGATAAGAATAAGAATAATGCGTATTGAACTGGTTACATTAATTAATGAGTTTATTTAAGGTAATTAGTTAGAGGCCCTATTTTATCAGTAGCCTATGTCTGGACTGCACACCAGTTACAATGGTCTGGTCAAACTACATTAGAACAGAATTGTCCCCATGTTTTCTTTAATAGTTACTAACATTAGATATCTTAATGAGATATGGACCGCAAAACTAAAAATGTGCCTGAATAACGAATTTAGCAGTTGAACATACAAGTCAACTGAGGGTCACTTGCAATGACAGTGTTGTGTTTTTATTTTATGAACCTTTTACATGAAAAACAAATTAGAATTTTCAAAAGGTCTTTGAGGGGGGGGGAGAAGGCCCTTTTTCCAGTTTAGAGCAATAGCCCCTCCAAATGTCTGTGCACATCCCTTGATAGAACCAATAAATCCTGCACACTGTTGATCACTTGAACTCAACTTTAGCTAATAGTTTTGTTCCTCAAACAGAATATATCTGCATGATGAATGTCTGAAGATGAAATGTTGTAAATAAAAGTAGAGAACAGGAAGTAGCTCTTCTGGTTCGGTCACAGTCAGAGATGCTGCTTGGTACTGCGTTGTTTCTTTTCTTGGAAAATAATTCTCATTTTTACATTACACTACATCACTGCTTATGTAGAAAATAAGGGATACAAAGACAAAGCAGCATTCTAATCGCGGCTACAGACTGCTGACAGGACTGAGCTGCTCTGTTCTCCATCAGCAGCATTCATGTGCAGATTAAAGCAGGCCAAGCTGGGTGATATACATGTGATGTTATTGTGAAGCATGAAGCTACTGTAACAACACCCAAAATCCATCTCTGCATCATATAAGCTGTGTGTGTGTAACATTTAGCACTTGCTGTGTCTGTGTTTACAGTAACCTGGTTTTTTATGGATTCTGTGAGTCTTTGTTTGAAACATCATTAAAGGCCGTCTCAGCACAAGGGACGTGGATTTTTAACACCAGCATCATTGCCTTTAAACAAACTTGTTTCATTTGAATTGGTTAACAAATTCTAAATGAGTTAGGGCCTACAGTACATACAGTCAGAGCACAAACTAATACAAATAACACATTGTCTGGTACTTTAAGTAAAACATAACAGGAATCTTGAGTTTAAAATATTGAGTTTTAATTAAGGTATTTGTCGATATTAAAAAGCTGTGTATATTTCACAAAAGCTTAACTTTTACATTAGCAGCATTCGATGTATGCTTTGGTGCTACTGACCGGATGCCGACAAACAAGACATATGAAAACAGATATGAACGTATTTATGGCAGCTCTTTATGATATCATGTTTCACAGCGTAAGGCAAGTGCAAACAAAGAAAACCCATTTTAAGGACAATTTCTTCTGCATCATGAGAGCTAAAATACAAAGGGGAATAAAATCCCTAAAGAACCACCAATCTCGATGAACATCAGAGCTTAGCTTAAACTGGGTAGGACCTCATGTGTCTCATCGAACATTAAACATGTCACTGGAAAACAAAATAACCACAAGAAAAGGTGTGGCTGTAACCAGATTACACTCATGTGCAAACACAAAACAAAGGTGAAGATGAGTGTGGTGCAGAGGTTTCATAGTGGGAGGCACCTCCCCACCTATTATGTTTTTCTAAAAATATTGTAAGAGGAGAGGCACAAAGTCTCAGATATTGGGATACCCTGCTGAGGACAAGAGGAGAACCACTCAAGATGATCTGACACCTCCACACTGTTCACTGTGGGAGGAACAGAGCAAGACGCCTTCCTCGTGCATGTGTGTCTGTGTGTGAATGTGTGTGTGTCTGTGTCTGTGTCTCAGAGCCATCCATCTCCCTACCCCAGTCGCCTTCTATAATCAGTGATTGCCTGATTTCTCTCCATGTCAGCTAATACGCCCCTCATTACTGTGAGTAGCAGTGTGTGTGTGTGTGTGTGTGTGTGTGTGTGTGTGTGTGTGTGTGTGTTATCAAATACTCACACACCACCACCTTCACTCCCTGGTAATCAGGCTCTACATCATCTGTCAGCCTTTCTGAGCTCAAACATGGCTTGGGTGCAAACCAACTCATACACCCAAACACTTTACAATTATTTTCATCATCCTTATTTTCCTGATAAATGTAATTCTCAAAGAGTAATTAGCCGATATACAACCAACCAAATATATTTATAGAAATAATTATTATGGCTGTCATCTTTAACACATTAACACTCGCGATACATCTGGACATATTAATGCAAGTTAAGTTTGAGGTCACGTTTATTTGTACCCCCTTCCCGTAAATCCAGTACGAATGTGGCAGGAACAGGCTACCATGTACTGCACCGACCGGAGACCACTGCCCATCAGTGAGGACCATCACTACCTCACTGTCCCAGCACTAATCCATGACTAATGTCATCACCAGGGGCGTCGCCTGGACCTGAAAACATTCGGGGCTTAGCCCACAGTGGCGGCGGCCACGGCGCTACAGTGGAATTTTCTACTGCAACACTCCCCACACGCACACACACAGTAGACCCGCGACTGTTACAATGAAGGCTCGATTATCAGCTCACGGCATATAGGCAGGGGTAAAGTGCTATTTTTTATGAGTGGGGGGCGGACATCACCTCCTCTAGGGGGGTCTGGGGGCATGCTCCCCAGGGAAGATTTGTTTTAAAATATTGAAGTTAAAAGCATCAATCTGGTGTACTTTGAGAGCAACATTAGGAGCTCTATGGATACATCTCAACACCCATATGAAACAGAACTGTAAGCAGATTTTATTTTTCTTTATGGATATTTTACAAATCACTCCCCTTTCAAACTGTATTCTTGTTTTACTGCCATATAGTATTTCATAACTTTTTTCCTTTATTCTCTTGCTGATTTATAACTACAATGATCATATGAAGGTGTGCCGCGGAAATAATCTTTTGAATAATTTGTGACCAAACCGTTTGAGACCCACTGAGATAACTTAGACTAAAGTTAAGTATCTAAACACTCAGAGTCCTTTAGCTCACCTGAGTCTCTCAGTCTGAGAGGAGAGGACCTCCAGCTTGTTGTGGAACAAACAGCTCCTAATGATCGTTAGTGCAGCTAGCTAACCAGATGCTAACAACACGGTCCCTGCTGGCACCGGTCCCTCTCTCTCCCTCTCTCCCTCTCTCCCTCTCTCCCTTTCTCCCTCTCTCCCTCTCTAAAGCCCCGAATGCCCAGGACAGGCGACGCCACTGGTCATCACCAAACAAGCATATACCCTGCAAAGCTCATACAGTTGTTGCTAAGTGATAAGTGTCATAATAAAGAAATACATTTTTTTTTTACAAGTCTCTTACCAGTGTTTCATACATTTCTTTATTACAACACCACACCTGTATTTGTTTTATCTCCCCCCAAAACATAAGTTCATACTAGAATTTTAAACTTGTGATTAATCATGATGGGATTAAATGTTATAGACGATTGACACCTGTTGGGACTCCACATTATCAGAGACTCTATTTTCACGTGATCCTCTTATTGTGAAAGTCCAAAGCCACTTCCTCTCTACATACCTGGAAGTGCTTTATCACACGCCTGAAGACAACAATCTACAGTAACCATTGGTCACTGTAGCCTGATGTATGATGTCACGGTTTTCACCCAGAGGTATGAAGAACACCATGCTGACCCCACTCTAACAGCCTCGGCCCCGCTGCCAACAACCGGCTTGCTGGAAGCACACCACTGCAGCTACCCATCAGATGACAGATATTTATTGATTTACAAAACCTAACCTCTCATATGTGTAGTTTTCTTTAACAATAACACATGTTTGAGCAATCCCTGTCACCACACTTCACCTCAGTGTTATTTGCCATGTGAGTGATTTCGTTTGAATTTCAATTTACCGGACAAATATCACCTGTATTTATTTAATGTGCTTGAAAAATTTATAAAGAAAGCTATATGAAGGGGGACATCATCAAGGCATGTACATTTATATTTTATAACATTTATCATAGAGCATTTCAAGCCTGCATAACTGGGGTGCGCGGTCTGGGTTGTAGTGAATTTTGCAAACCTGACGCACTGGGAGAGGCTCGTTTTGAAGGATATGTAACTGCTGTCAAATAACTCTCTTAAGCCAGAATCACAGCACAACAGGAAAGTAAGTAAAGTAAGTTAAGTGAGTAAAGTAAGTTACTCAAAGTAGGTAAAGTAAGTAGTAAGTAAAGTAAGTTAAGTGAGTAAAGTAAGTTACTCAAAGTAGGTAAAGTAAGTAGTAAGTTAAGTAAGTTAAGTAAGTAAGTAGTAGGATAATGTTCGGTCTACAGGGCGCATTATAGCCGCTATCCAACTTTCTTTGTTGTGTATTCGCTGTTGTAGCCTATCACTTAATAATGTGACCATGTACGAGAGACAACAAACAGTTAATATTCTTAAAATACAGGATTTGAGCACAGAAAAAGTAGCATGTGTACGGCACCTAATGCAAATTAGAACTATTAATCTTGTAGCGTTAGTTAAAGCAGAAGTGAACCTGCTGGACTCGGGCTCAAGACTGGGACATGCAACTTGACATAGATCAGAAGCTCACCCCCCACCGGAGATCATCACAACCAATCTCAGGCCAGAATTGATCAACCTCAAAAAAGTCCTTGTGCATCATTGAATTAACTGTACCATGGGAGGCTGTAGTTGTTGAAGCGTACAAACGGAAACTTTTAAAGTACTCTGCATATCAGCCGAGGCAGTACAGCAGGATGGAAAACACAGCTGCTCCCAGTGGAGGTCGGCTGCATCAACCACCAGGCTTCTTAAAAGCATGGCTGGGACGCCAGGTGTAGCTGGGCGAGCCCTCTGGAGAACGAAACCAAACACTGAGGAAGGAGGGTGCCCACCTGATGACCCCACGCCCCGCCCCTCCCTACAGGCAGATCACGCAGACTGCGCGGGGACTCATCTTGCGGAAATGCGGCTCCGCAGTCACCCCGCTGCGAGGCTCCGGCGAGCTAACAGTTCATGAGCGTGCTCCACTAGCACCCCCCCCCCCCCACCCTGTCAACGCTCGCGACACATAAGGGGGGCCTCATGAAACTCCTTTGGGTGGGGCCACAAGTTGGCCAGGGGCAGCCCTGACCCCAATGATGTTATTACCCCTTCATCCACTCGAGAAGGTGCCGATAACTATAAGGGATTGTAAAATCAAGTACTATGAGCTCAACGTTCAGACTATTTTTAATATAGTTTTCTCTCAGTGATTGCGATGTTATGTTAAATGTTCTTTGTTTGTGTTTCATGTATTGTGTCTGGATATGTGTCTACGTTGGTTTTGGACATGGAGCTGCTGTGAAGCAAGTCAAGTTTCAGACTTGATCTGACCAATAAAATGTATTATCGTATCGTATGTATCGTAATCAGTGAAGGGTGTAACGCGTTACAAAAGTAACGGAGTTACAGTAATATATTACTTGTTGCTGTAACGAAGTAATGTAACGCATTACTAATGAAATTTGGGTAATATATTACCCGTTACAATTCTCAGTAACGCAGTTACAACACATTTTAACCCGAAATGAAATGGTGTTTTGTTTTTTAAGAATTCACAAACATCGCGAGACATTCCGACACCAGAGAAAAAATGTGCGGGTAGATTAATAAACCTGATGCATTGTTTACTATTGGGTTAAGATGGCGGGAGCAACTTTTGAGCGATGGGTGTTCTCACATTATTATCAGTTCATTAGAGAAAAAGAGAAAAACATAATAGTCAAGTGCAATCTATGTTCGTCGGCAGCAAAGGAATTGTCTACATCAAGAAATAGCACTAGCAACTTAAAGAAACACCTGGACCGGTGCCACGCTAACACTAAGTTAGTCGAGAGATCTGCTGGCTCGGAGAAAAGAAAACATACAGAAGACATGAGTGCGGGCACGCCGAAGCAACACAAGTTAACATTCTCTCGGTCTTCTATGATTCTGGAACCCCGAGAAGTTAAGAGACTCGTGGCAGAGTATGTTGTGGAAGACATGCAATCTCTGTCAACTGTGGAGTCGCCGGCATTTAGAAAACTTGTCAGCAAAATCCCTGTCAACACCACCAATGACAAGGTAAGCTAACGTTGCAATAGAGACTTTTTAATACAGTAGGTTACTGGGCCATGCCGAGGCTGTACTACCATGTTAGCGACGTCATTGTAATGTTGTTATTTGTTTTAAAGTGTGTATGTGTGTATGTGTGTGTGTGTGTGTGTGTGTGTGTGTGTGTGTGTGTGTGTCAGCTCAGTTTCCCATTGTTTTCGTGTCACACAGAACGATTTTAAAAGCAATGTATTTCTATTGGTTGTGTGTGTGTGTGTGTGTGTGTGTGTGTGTGTGTGTGTGTGTGTGTGTGTGTTTGCGCGTGTGTGCGTGTATCTTGACTCGCATTTTAATCCACTCGCCTTGTACATGGTTAGCTTAAATGTTATACTGCTGCCTGGTGGTAAAAAGATGCATTGCCTATACATAAGCACCTATCATTACAGTAATGTTACCGGTATCCAAATATTATTTAGCCCAGTTATACACCTGTAAATGGAGCATGAGTTTATTATCTAGCATGACTTTAATATCTCTATCTTCTTAATTTTCAGCAAGTGTTGCCAGATAGAAAGACATTTGCCAAAGAGTTGGATAAAGAATATGCTATCATGGAAAAGGAGCTGAGGAAAACTATCGATGCCCAGGATTATGTGTCAACAACGGCAGACATATGGAGTGCTAACAACAAAAGTTTCTTGGGGGTGACTGTGCATTGGATCGATGCAGATACCTTGAAACGAAAGAAGGCTGCGATCGCTTGTAGAAGATTTAGGGGTCGACACACGTACGACGCAATAGCAACAGAGCTGGAGGACATTTTCTCTCAATATGGACTTACCAACGATAAAGTGACTGCATGTGTGACGGACAACGGGAGTAACTTTGTGAAGGCGTTCAAGGAGCATCAGCAGCGGCAAGTGGAGTCCGATGAGGAGGAGGATGAGGTGGATGGCGATGGTGAGGCAGACTTTACAGACCTTCACAGTGTGCTTGCCGCCGCCAAAGATGATAATGCCCCGGACGGGCTATGTGTACTGCCTCCCCATCATAGATGCGCAGCCCATACACTTAATCTAATTGCGAACAATGAGGTTGATAAATGGCTGTCATCTAACGTAGAATCTAGGGCTGTGTATCGTAGTGCTACAGCCAAATGTTCAGCGATGTGGACGAAGGCCAGCCGCTCCACAGTCGCATCAGAGTTCCTGGAAGAGGTCAGTGGTAGAAAGTTGATTGTCCCCACAGTAACAAGGTGGAACTCATACTTTGACGCCTATTCTCGGATCACAGAAATGCCCCTCACTGACATCAATAATATCTGCACACAATTTCAAATGAAATGTATGAACGACAGGGAATACCAGTTTCTCAAGGAATACTGTTCCATTATGAAGCCTTTCACAGTTGCACTGGAGATCTTACAGGGTGAGGACACTTGTTTTTATGGAACGCTTCAACCAACACTGGAAGTTCTCATGGGAAAAATCTTAGCAATGAAAACTGGCCTATCAGCAATGACCACTGGGCTGCCTGAAGTTATTGTGGGAACAATCAAAACTCGATTTGCCGCAATAATTGACTCCAAGGAAGCGCTGCTTGCCGCTGTCTCACTGCCCAAGTTTAAGCTGCGTTGGGTAAAAGATGAAGCCAGAAGAGACCATATCAAGGTACTCCTCATGTCAGAGTGTCGTTCCCTAACAACACAAGAGCCTGCAGCCCTCATGCCCGATGTCCCTCAACCTGCTGCTTTTGCCTCCAGCGCGGAGGATTCTTTTGCCTTTGACTTACAGCCCGTTACCACAGCTGATGCGCCCATGTCTGTGGAAACAGAGGTAATGTCTTATTTCAATTCTGCCCCTACGATGGAAAGTCTGCACCAGTTTCCAAGAATAAAAAAAATCGCACTCCGCTGTAATGCCCCAACGCCATCCAGTGCACCAGTAGAAAGACTTTTCAGTCTTGGAAATCTTGTGCTCACCCCAAAACGCAACCGTCTCGGTGATGGGCGCTTTCAACGCCTTCTCCTGATGCGCTTCAACCATCATTTCAGTCAAGGCGGTAGTGGAATAGGCCAGCCCCCCACCATAGAACAATAAGTAGGCTATAGGTCAAGGCTTTAAGGGCTTTCATAATTAAATGTATATTATGAGCCTTAATTGGCTGCATTCTACCTCTGTTTTGGCAGTAACAGGTTTCCTGTTTATTTTTTTATTTTCAATATTCCAATGTGTGTGTTAAGTATAGTGGAGCTTCATTTGTTTTGTGAAGTATTTCCTACGAGTCCTTTTTTTGTATTTAGATTTGACCAGACTTTGTTTGGTAGCCTATGTTCTAATCGTTGTTTGGCAAATAGCAGGGCTCCTATTTTTGGCCTGTATACGTTGCATTTAGTAGCAATCTTAAGCAATGTTTGGCCTACATGTTAATAGTGTTGGACTGAAAATGACTGAGCCGTAAGCTATTCCTTGAGGCCTAATCCTTTTCGTATTTTTGATAAAGCTTCTTCTTTGTCCACTCAATACATTCAAACTTCTTGTGCTTGGAACTTGAATTAAATAAAAGAAAGAAACAAAAAGAAAAATATATTGCACACCTTGTCATTTCATAATGTTATAGGTTTCATTATAGTGAGCTCTAGCTCTATTGTATTTAATATATATAGGCCTAGACTTATAAATATTTACAGTATCTCTACTATAATTGACCAGACTTTGATCCTTTGTCTGCTTTAAATAAGTGTATAAGTTGTTAGTAGCCTTAAGGGCCTACACAGTTGTTATGCTATACCACATTGCCCTTCACTGGATGTATAATGAGCTGCACTAAACTACATTTTAGCATTTAAAATACCTAGCCATTCTTTTGCGGTTATTTTGGTGAAAGTAACTCAAAAGTAACTAAAAAGTAATGTAACTCATTACATTTCAGAGACAGTAATATTGTAATGTAACTTATTACTTTAAAAAGACAGTAATAAGTAATATGTAATATATTACATTTTGGAAGTAACTTGCCCAACACTGATCGTAATACACTATAAATATTGGTAAATTATTTTTAACGTACAGTATGACCAAAGGGATTTGAGTTGGTCGGACTTGTACAGATATTTTCCAGTCAGAGTTCTGTAAACACCTTCTAACGGAAACACTGCCCAGAAGGGGCCAAGTGTTGTTATTACTTCCATTTCTCAGAATATATTGGTAATATTTGAACACATTGTTTAATCAGATAAAACACTGAACATTTTGTTAGTGTTCCACAGCTACATTCCCAGGAGCTCCATGCCAGCTTCTGAGGCTCAAGAGGGATGTTGCTGTTGACTAAGATCCCATGAGCCTTAGCCCTGTCACGCTCTCAAAGCCTCATGGGAGATGCATGTGTTGAATGTTAAAATCACAAGGTGTTCCAGTTCTAAAATCCAGGACAGGAATAGATACTCATTTAGATTTGAATACTGACAGGCACCCCCCACACATTGTTCCGAAATATATACCACACTTTAAAAACATGTGATAAGCATTGGAGTTTACTCTGTTATCAATTCATCAAGCAACTGTAAGACCTGTGCAGCCGTGGTGTCAGAGCCTGGTCTGATCACAAAGGGAGGAAGAGGGTGAGGGGTGGGGGCTTGGTGGTGGGCTGAACTAATCTGCAGTGCAGACAGGACTCTGCTGTGGGAAGCTTTCAAAGCAGTTAGGAGGAGAAATAGCTGCAGGAAAGAGACAGAGAAGGCTCATAAAGCACTGAAAAGAAATAGAGAAAGAATAAGTGTGGGGGCAGAAACTAGAATTACATTACATTACATGTTACTTGCTAGACGCTTTTATCCAAAGCGACTTACATACTCAATACTGTGGGCAATCCCCACAGGAGCAATTTGGGGTGAGGTGTCTCAGGGACACAACGACATGCTGACTGCAGTGGGGTTTGAACCTGTGCTCCCCTGATCCGAACACCAACACCCTACCCACTGCGCCACACGCCTTCAAATCAAAATCAAATGAGTTAAGTCACGTAAAGGAAAATCATCAGAATAAGAAGTAAAGAGAGATGACATAAAGAAAGTTAGTAGTCACGACAACAGAGAAGGAACAAATGAGGAATAATCTAAAGAAAGAAGGGAGGAGGTGGAGGAGAGTTGGACTGTGGTAAAGTCGAGAGAAAGCAAGAGGAGGGAGCGTTCAGAGAGAAGTGGACGGCAGGGGAAACAATCAACATATAAAAGATAAATAGAGAGGAGCAGCAGTGGTGTAGCAGCTCCTTTCTTCATGAATATTCTGATTTAAATGCACCTGCCGTGCAGCATCAGAAGCTGTACTCTAACTTTTTAGAGCAGCTGCTCTGAGCGCTTCTATTGAAAAACCTCTGAACTTTCCAGAAAGGTGCTGAGCTCCCAAAGGACCTGCCAGCACTTTTCTGCCAGAAAAACATGCTTTACGAACACTCAGCCTTACAGAAACATGATCTTCCTCCCGCTCACACACAAACACACACATACAGTCTCAGTACCTAAGTTGAAATGTAATGAAAAAACATATCATTAAATGAATAGTCCCAATAACACACCTATTTCAGTCACATGGCTGCTACAGATACTGGATTATTTTTTGTTTGTTGGTCAGAGCCTTTGATTTATTGATCGGGATATAAAAGTATTTCAACAAATACCACAACAAATGATTTAAAATCATAATTAAAACTAAATTTGCTTCGATAGTTTAGTTTCTACATTTAATTCATGTGTTTTCAAGTTGGTGAAGATGTTTCTTCATTAGAATGTGTTTCGGCGCATTTGTGTTATTATGTTAGCATCTTTTCTAAAGCTGCAGTACATGTCTCCCAATGGAAGTGTTTTTGGACATTGTAGCGTCTTCGCACCTGACGGCCGACTTTAGATATCATCACTCCTCAGTCACACCACTTGAATAAAACTCTGAGTAGCAGGTGACAGCAAAGTTTCATAACCATGTTCAGGGAAATCCACATCTCTGTCAGCAGGCCTTCACGATTTGAATCCCATCTTTCTAGATAATCAGCGTCTGCAGGAACCAACTGTTTCAGGTTTGTGTCAATAAACAGGACACAAAATAACGGCAAAAGGCATTGTGTAAAGATTTGATCGTTTAGGCAGCAGTGCTGTTACTGCAAACTGTGTGCAGTGTGCAGCCCATCCCAAAATATATTCTCTCTCAGGGGCTTTCGGAGGCAAGGATGTGTGACAAAGAAAGCAAACTGGAACTAAGAGCCTCCACTGGAAGAAGTTGTAAAAGTTCCACGGTGGAAGAGCAGTGAGTGGAACGACTGAAGAGGAAATAAATACGCAGCAGCAAAGGAATACAAAGAGATCTGTGTGTGTGTGTGTGTGTGTGTGTGTGTGTGTGTGTGTGTGTGTGTGTGTGTGTGTGTGTGTGCATTTTGAGGTTAATGGAGTAAGTGGTGATAAAGACAAATATATCGTTCCATCTCTGCTCCTCCTGACCTTATCAGGGTGTGTTAAGTGAGGGGAAGCCACAAACACACACATATTTCAGCAGAGTAGGATGTGTGTGTGTGTGGGCGAGAGGAAAGAATGGTGGGAGGAAAATGTGTCCTCAAACAAACATACACACACACACTTGAGTCAAGTCCTCATCAATTATAACCCTATCACTGTGTTTTCTCTTTCTCTCTCTCTCACACACACACACACACACACACACACACACACACACACAGACACACACACACACACACACACACACACACACACACACACACACTGCTATTGGCCAGACAGGAAGTTGGTCTTCCATCGAGAGCTGCTGAACTCGTTCCCGTATTCTTCAATGAAAAAGTTGATTGAGGTACGGAATTTAAAATTAACTTTAAGTAAAGGGTCTCAACCTACAGTGACATTTCTTTTAGAGCTTTATAGATACACACATTTATTATATTTCATTACAATTTGATATTTTTGGGAGGTGTTGTGAAACATTATTCTACTTCATCAGTCTTTTTGTATTGTTAACTCACTCTGTATAATGTTAATATACTCTGACTGTGTTGGGTGTCAATTTCTCCATAAATAAACAAGCAATGTCAAATAATACTGACATTCAACATCAGTGTTCTGTAGGAGGGGCCCGATGTGAATGGGACTGAAGGGTAACACATCCTGTCGTATCGGACAAAACGTGGAATATTACCAAGACAGAAATCCAATATCTAGAGCTATGAGTGTCAGAAAAACGTGCAAGACATATAGATTTTCTGTCTGTTTCACACATAACAGGAATGCTGGATCTTTTTAATGGAGAAATATTGATTATGTAAAAGTGATATTGTTGTGTCTCTTGAGGTAACACGTTTAGGGTGAAATCCCCCCCGGCTCACCTTATTGTGTTCTGCTAACAGAGGGGGTAGGAGCAGAGATGAAATATGAACGCCTGGCAAACAACGCCTCCGTGATTAAAGGAAGATGTGTGTGGAAGAAGGCAGGTAGCGGCACCAGAATGTAAGCTTACAATATTTTTTGTGTTTGTACCTTGAGAAAAATACCACAACGTTTTCACTCATGCCTGAGGAAGAAAAGCTGACCAATCAATAAAGAAAAAAGGCGATCTCCAACCTGATCACCAACGCTGACAAAATTCACCAACACATCTAAAACAGTGACATCAAGATAACCCAGTGGTCTTCTACTTAACCCTGATTGGGGTCCAGATACAGACTTAAAAAGAAAATGACAATAAACTGAAAAAGCACCTCTGAATCAAAGAGGACAAGTTCATTTGTTACATTTAGCACAGCTGACATCTAAGGGCCAGTGTCCACATAGAGCATATCACAAGAATCTTCCGGGTAAAAAACGAAAATAAACCAGACATCATGCAATTTCTACAGTGACTTCACCAGGGTTTTTCTGAAAAGTTGAAATATTTTCAACTCTGAGCGCTCTGAGCTGACACGGCAGGCGCTCTGTTCTCATTTGATTCATTTAAAAAAAGTTAAATAATGTGATCTTTGAAATGTTTGGTTGTATCAAACTGTATTTGATATGTGGTTAATTAAATGGCTGTCATATAGGAGTATAAATTGCTAGACACATGCCGAAACACACACACACACACACACACACACACACACACACACACACAGCAGTGTGTAATCCCCTGGCTGTGGATAACAGCAGATAGATGTTTAGTATTCCGAGAGGCGGACGGAAACCAGAGCAGAGAGCGAGCTGGCTGCAGGAACAAAGCAGCCCCTCCTCTCTCTCTCTGGGAGTTGTTAGGTCTGTGTGTGTGTGTGTGTGTGTGTGTGTGTGTTTGTGTGTGTGTGTGTGAAATTGTACCATTAACCAACAAAATATAGTAGACTTACCCAAACCAAAGTCATGGGGTCGTGGGGGTTGAGCTGCCCTGAAACAGAGAAGGATTTGATTAGGAGACTGAACTCAGTGAATTAGCGTGTTGTTGTTAAGGATTTTATTTTAGTTACAAAACCACTTTACAGTCATAAACTGTAACACTTTAGAGAGCAGAATGTATTGTCAATTAAGTACTTCCTAACACTTAAGGTATAGGTATAATAGACACATGTTTCTACACACACACACAAACACGCATGCATCAATGTTTCCATTAACCGGTATTTACCCCGCAATATCTGTTGGGGTCCAACAAATGTAAATCTCTCTGGTCATAAATAATTACCTGTTAGCACAATTTATTATATATATTTTGTTCCATTATGCACATGTCTTATAAGGGGACTTGTTTTATTTCAAAATAACCTAGTTTCAAATCTACACGCCTTGATAATGTCATTATTTAGCCTTCCTATCAAATGGTTTTTAAACCCAATAATAAACACAGATGAGATTTGCCCAGAATTCCTCCCCTTTGACATTGAAACCTTACGGGACACGTTCACCAGCACCATGTTTTCTAACAGAACGCTGAGGTGGTGCCCTCAGACAGCAGCCCCAGAGCAGCGCCTCACAGTGACGCAGCAATTTCTCTTCAGCCTCAATGTCCCGAGACACTCAACTGGAACAAAACCGCCTCAGATCATTAAAGAAAGTGGTTGGTTGAAAGAGATTTATTTATTCGGCTACGATAAAAATCCTTTAAGATAATCAGTAGTCAACATTTCTATTGAGAGCATATAGAACTCAGCAGGTGCTTACTTATCTGTCAGTGTGTGTCTCTGATTTAGTGCCAGTTACTCCAGCCCACGTGTTATATATAAGTGCGTTTTAAATTCTTCATAACTTCCGCACTTTTCCTGCAGGCAGAGATTTTGTTCCACACTTCTCTTGGTAAATACAATTATTTGAAGGGAACCTGCCAGGAGGAACTCAATCTAACCACAGAGAGCATCCAGCCTTAGAAAGCGTGGGAATATTTCAACGTCTGTCTGCCTGTCTGTCTCTCTCTCTCTCTCTCTCTCTCTCTCTCTCTCTCTCTCTCTCTCTCTCTCTCTCTCTCTCTCTCTCTCTCTCTCTCTCTCTCTCTCTCTCTCTCTCTCTCTCTCTCTCTCTCTCTCTCTCTCTCTCTCTGTCGGCCTCTCCTCTCACTGAGACGTGCCTCAGATAGTGATGAGGGCTCCTGTCAACACCCAACACGGCGGTGTAAATTGGATTATTGATCTGTAGTAAGAGAAAAGAAAGTGTGTGTGAGAGAGAAACACATAAAAGAGAAGGATGATGACAGATAAAGAGAAGAGAGTGAAAGAGGTCAGAAAGTGTAAAAGAAACCAGAAGCAGACAGCTGATAGATGAAAGCTCCATACAGAGAAAGAAGAAGATAAATGTGTTCCTACAATGTATTTCAACCTCTTAAAGATGCAAACAAGTCCATACTTTACTGCTTGATATCCTTTATACTGTGTACAGGACTTTTTACATTATGCAGTTGTTCCAATAGGTGTCAAACATTTTCCTTTTTATACTCGTACTGAATTCAAGTTTAAAATGATGGTATTGTTACAACCATTGTATATAAAGTAGACATACCAGATCAAGGTTTTTTGGCCAAATCAAATAAGTATTTGCAGATTCTGAGTCTGATCCAGTACTTACAATATTTACTCAAACGTGATGGAACACTTATAAACCTTATTTCACTCATTATTTTTTCACAACCTATGGCTGTTTCAAAACGATAAAGATTATAAACCTAAATTATTTATTTGAATGAGAGATTAACATAGAGAACGAGATGATCAGCCAGATCGCATAAGTCAGAACCAGTCTAACCCTACGGTGGGGTTACAGGGTGGAGGTTCTTCCCTCAACAAAGACCATTAGCTGCAGAGAGCTCTTTAATCAGACAACAGAACGTTTAATTTTGCCCAGTCATCAAGTTCATAAAACCGCCGGTCAGCAGAAGTAACAACAAAAATGCACATTGAAGAGATACAGGGCTGGCAGGCTGTCTCTAAAAAACAGTCAGCGACCCATTGAAGGCGTTCTCACACTGGCTCCATCATTCATTGGTTGGGAGGGGAACCAAAGCAAAAAGCAATCAACACATTAACACCAATCCTCCAACGCTTTATTGGTGCACGATTCACTGGGCAACCTCAAGTGCTAAGCATATTTTAAAAGATTTACCAAATGCCTCAGATGGTTTTGCAGGCTTCTAATTACCTAATTCCCAAATGCAACAGAATATTTCATTAATACATTTACATATAGTGCAGTTCAGCACCACTATCAGTTAATGTATTTTCAGTTAAGGGTGACTGCTTCATGTGTTTGTCTGACTGGAGAAATGCTCCTGGCTCACTGCTGCTCATGTGCTGCATGCTTTCTTAGATTCTCTAAATTACCTCTTGTTCATCATTATCATTGCTTTCTGTCGACTCGCTAATGATAATACCAAAATGACGGTAATAGTGAAGTAGAGATTTGACCAAGTCCCACCACCTGATGACATGTTTACATCCTCCCACTTGGACGGATCCTCCTTCAACACCAACTCCAGTTCCACTGTCAACCCCTCAACTCACGTCCGTTACCTTGGCACAATCCTAGACCCCGCTCTCACTTTGCTCCCTCACGTCAACCAGGTCACAAAAAACGCCTTCTTCCAGTTAAAGAACATTGTCCACATCAGACCCTCCCTCTCATCCACCGCTGCTGAAACCCTCATCCATGCCTTCATAACATCCAGACTGGATTACTGCATCAGCATCCTCTATGGTTCACCTGCATACATCCTCAATAAACTGCAATATGTCCAAAAGTCTGCTGCCCGTATGCTCACCTCCACCCGACGCTCCGACCACATCACCCCTCCACCACCTCCACTGGCTCCCCATCAAACACCGGATTGACTTCAAATTATTACTTCTTACATACAAAGCCATTAAGAATCTTGCCCCCCCCTACATCAGTGACCTCATCGAACCACACACCCTACCCGTCGCCTCAGTCCTGCTGACGATAATCTACTACAGCCCATCAGGACAGAGCTCCGGATCTGGGGCGACAGGGCCTTCGCAGCAGCCCCCTTCCTCTGGAACTCCCCCCACCACCACCCCTCCCTCTGGACCTGGGGTGACAGGGCCTTCGCTGCAGCCCCCCCCCCCCGTCTGGAACTCCCTTCACAGTCACATCCGAAGGGCCAACACTCTTGAATCCTTCAAGAAATCTCTCAAAACTCACTTATTCCCTCTAGCTTTCAATCTCTAATCATCACATTTCCCATAACTGTATTAGGTTAGTTGAAAGCAATAATATTAAGTTGAACTTAATATTTTTATTATTGCTTTCAACTAACCTAATACAGTTATGTGACATTTGATGGCATAATACATTGAATTAGAGTCAACATTACAGTTTTTACAGTGTGTGGTGCAGCCAGGTTTAAAGGTCCCATGTCATGGCCATTTCTACTGATCATAATTCCATTGTTGAGGTCTACTAGAATAGATTTATATTGTTCAATGTTCCAAACTCACATTGGTTTCTCATACAGCATCTCTGTATAGTATGTGTATTCACTCTCTGTCCTACACGCCTTGTTGGAGCTCCTGCCCCCCCCTCCCTATGAGCCCACTGTGCTCTGATGTGTGTTTATGTGTTACAACGGCGTTTGTTAGCAACCAGAAAATGACACCAGTAATGACAAACAGATGAGAATGCTGCGTGGGGTCTGGGTGCCGTGTTGGCGGGACGTTACGGGGCTCGCTGCCCCACCCTTTGAGGCTCAAGGAGTGGACAGTGTGAGCTGGATTACTGGTGTCGTTTCCTGGTTGCTGCGTGGGGTTTGCGAGACAGCGAGACAGCGAGACACCGCAGAACTCAGCCTGAGCACACACACATGAGTGTGTGGCGAACTGTGAGTGAAGATCCACGGAGCCGCGGCTGAGAAAAGATAAGGCTGAGTGTGTGTGTGTGTGTGTGTGTGTGTGTGTGTGTGAGGAGCTCCAAGGATTGGTCCATTTGGACCTGGG